>OX376696.1:66538078-67107037 GCA_947389925.1 Coelopa pilipes | reverse complement strand
AAACGCTAGGGCGGCAAAGGCAAGAACGGAAAGAAGAAAAGGAGGACGAGGGGGACGGAGCAGATCGAGGTCCTCGAGCTAAACCCAAGCACGGGGAATTTTCCGGGAATCCCCCGCAGATGAACGCAATTAAATCCCGCCGATAATCGCAGATAAATCTGCGGCCGCGGGCGCCAGCAGGGTCTGAGGACCGCGATCGCTGTCGCTGGCTTCCGGCGACCGCACCGTTCGCCGTGGGAAGTCCAATGGCCTGCGGCTAATGGACCTGGCGGGCACCTGGCCGGCACCCCGAAGGACTCCGTCGTGGAGCTCGCCGCGGGAGCCAGCGGGTGGTCGACAATTAAAACGCCGGAACAAAGCGGACGTGGAATATTTTCGTCCTGTCCTCAGACGCCCACCCGCAGGGTCCGGCGACGTCGACCAGGTGACTCCGGCGATGTCGAGGCCGCGACAAAGGCCAACGCGGTGACCCGGTCTAATTCGTGGACGTCCTGGAAGGCGCTCGGCAGCGCTTCCCAAATCAATTTGGCCCGCGTCAACGGCAGTCGTCGACGGCCCTGCAATTGAATCCCTGTTTCCCTCTTCCCACTCTTGGCAGGTGGAAACGTAATTCGCGCAATGGCCAGGACTGAGGGCCTGATGGAGCGATGGAGCCCCCGTCCGGGTTCGCCCCAGTCCACGGCTCCACCCGGCGTTTATTGGCGAAACATGAAACTAATCAAGAAACAGCTCCGACCCTTGTTTATTCATCGCCTCGGTCCATGAAATAAAAGCTCCGCCGAGCTGCAGCAGCAATGGACGCGAGTGTGAGTGATTGCTTGGATCACAAGGGCGAGGGACGGAGCAGGGAGGGGCCATGAAAAAGCAATGACATGAGAGCAATCAATGCAGGGCCCTTCGACCCTCCCACGCCGACCGGGCTCGGAATTGCTTCGGTTCGATTTCCAAACTGACGAAAAAGATCGTGAAATATTGAAAACGTAAATGTAATCTGAACAAAACTAGGATCGAAGTGAAAATAGAATGGAGGCGAAAATAGAATCGACGGACGCGGAAATATAATCGAAGCGCAAATAAATAAAATTCACGAGCCAAATATGAAATGAAATACGTCGAGCCATCACGACTGCAGCGGCCACAACGACGACGAGGAGCAGCATCAGAACCAACAACAAGAACCACAATAACAACAATAGCAATAACAATGCCAGTGCCGACAGCCGGCAGGCGAGGACTCGGCACGCAGGATTCGGGAAATAATTCAAGGCTCTTGGAAATAAATCGAACGACTGGCATTCGCCTGATTAGCATCCGGCGCCATACATCATCGGGCGATCGGAACCGGCGACGGCTCGGCCTCGGACTCCGACTCGGCACCGGCACCGGCACCGGCTTCGGTCGGGCTCTCGTCCTGGCGGCCGTCGTGTCCGACAGATGTGAGCCCGGCGCCCAATGAGCTCTGAAATGCCTGCTAAACTATGACAAATGACCGTTAGACGAGCGATTATGGCGCACATCCGGGGCCGGGGCCGGGGCCGCAGCGGGGGCATGAGTAATTGAGTTGCACCCACACACCCACAGACACACACACGCACGCAGACTGATTCACTGGAGTGGTGGCCTTCCCTGTCTGCGTCTGTGTTGTGTCTGTGTGCGTGCGTTTGCGTTCATTTATTGCTTTTCAATTGGCATGAAATTTTCAATTGCAAATTTCGGCACCACAGATCGGGTCCGATCGGTGGCCCGCGGCGAATCCGCCCCGGTCCCCTCCACCTCTGCCCATCTCGGCGCCCTGCCCTGGGCCTCGTCCCCAGGGCTCGGCCGTGAATCAATTTCCATTTTATCGAGTTTTTCCTGATGCGCCCATAAATTGTTTGGCTCGCCCCAGGGCCGGGATAATTGATAGGATGCTCGCAGGATATGCGTCGATGATGTTGATGATGACGACGATGCAGCCGTCGGCTCCGGTGGCCCCGCGACTCGGGCCGACCTAATCGAAATCGCAATCAGGGTCAAAATTGAAATCGATGGCGAAGTATCCGGGCTGAAATTTAATTCCATCACAGCGAGCGGCAGAATTGATGAGAGCTGGCTTATTTCGAGGCTCCCTAGATCGAGATGAGGGCGGCTTTGACCCCTATCGGAGCGGATCCTTCGTCTGTTTCATAGGAAAATCCTTCATCTGTCTCTTTGTCAGATTCCTGAATAATTTCTTCGTCTGTACCTAGAGAGATTACTTTGCTTATACGGAGAGAAAAAAATCCTTCGTCTCTGCCAGGATAAAATCCATCGTGTGTCTCATGGGAAGATCCCTGGTATATTCGAAAAGGAAATCCTTCGTCCCGGGAGTTGTCCTGTGACGACCTAATTTGGGTCCCCTTCTCGCCCTTCTCCCACTTGCCTGTTCCGCGATCGATTGTCCTTCAGGCCGATTGTCCACGGACGGACGTCGCTGTCAGGAGCCGAAATTTCCACCGCCGCATCCGAGTCGTTGTCCCCGGGGGTCGAGGACCGCGTGGCCCATTTTCGGAAACACGCGCGCTCTCGACCGTGCGACCGACCGCCCGGAAGCGGAAGAGGAGGCGGCCGCCGCGGCGCATTCGAAGCCCACGCCTGCGGAAATCGTTGTTGTTGCCGGGGCGAGGAGCAGACCAGGGCAGACGACGCGGATTCGCGGCAACAACATTTGTCAGCGACATATTTTCGCGCCGACTAATAAAGACGGCGCTGCCGGCAACTACTCGGCCCAGTTGGTGTCAGTGCGAGTGTGTGCATGTGGATCTGAGCCTGCGGCGTGTTCATTAGGCCGGCTCTCGTGTGTGCGAGAGGGACAACAAGTTTGGGGGTTTCTGGAGGCGAAGGCAGTCGGAGGAGAATTCAATTAGAAGCAGTTTATGAGGGACCCGAACCGCGCTGCAACTCGGCCGAAGTGCTGGCCAGTAATTGCGGTGATGGACGTCGTCCGGGGACGAGTTGCAGTCGGGAATTCGAGGACCTCGATTCAATCACCAGGTGGACAGCCGGAGCGGGGTAGAGTCGGGAGTCGAAGGACTGCAATCAAAATAACTCTCGGATGCAAACGAGCGGCTAATGAAATAACTGGGTCCTGCTGCTAATGGAGGAATGCGCAAGGATGACGAGAAGGCGAAGAAGGAGAGTCGAAGGAGAGGCGGAGAGACGAAGGACGAGGACACAGGTCTAGCATGCGACGAATGTGAAAATGTCCTGCGAATCGGTCATGGGGGAGACGAAATTCGATGGTGTCGATGGTGAGAGGAATCAAATGGACGTTAAAAGAGGAAGGGAGAGAGAGACTGGGAGGGAGTGAAAGGTGGGGCGAGGCTCGGTAATTAAATAGTGATTACAAGTAATGATGCGGGTAATTAATTAGCGGTTATGAATCCCGGCGAGGGACCCAGGGAGCGAGGCCGAGGGCCGAGGCTGCAAAACTAATGACTTCCAATTAGAAGAAAACGCCGGCGGGAATCCCGAAGGATACGCGATTAATGCCCCACCAAGAGAAGAAGAAGAAGACGAGGACAACAACAACAACAACGACAACAATGGCAAGAGAGGCGCAAATGAGAGCTTAGAAGACGAGGAAGAAGCGGAAGCCGAGATACGCAAACATGATCAATAAATCAATCAGCACAAATCACAGCGCCACGAGCCCACGAGACAGGCGCACACATGGACAGCACACTGGGCTGCGGCACCCACACACACACACCCACACACCCACACACCCACACACACGGAAAGGACAAGGGGGAGGGAGGAAATGAAGAGGAGTGGAGTGAAGAATACTTGGGGCGAGAGTGAAACAAATTGATTTTGCACCCAGGCGCAGGCAGGCCAAGCAGCACCAACAACAACGAGATCGAGCGACAACGGCAATAACAATTATGGGAACGACAAGAGGACCAACAACACCACTTCAGAGAGCAACAACAACAGCAACAACAACGACGACGAAATAACAAATAAAATAATCAACCGCCGCCGTTTCGAGGGCCCTCCAAACAATGCGAGTCCTTTTCACGTTGCAATGGTGTTGCTGTTGTTGTTGTTGTTATTGTTTCCATTGTCATGGCACTCGCTTTTGTTGTTGTTGTTGGGAGGCCTCCCCGCCGCAACGATTTCTCCTCGAGCGCCACCGAGGATCGAAATCATTTATCGATACGCACTCGAGTCTCTCGTTTCGCTGTCCTCCCACTTTCACACCCTCCCCCTGCCACCTTCACACCCGCTCGCTCGCCCACCCGCTCCCAATTAAAGAACCAGCAGTCGTTGCGTCTCGTCTCGTTTCGTTCGGCATCGCTTCGGCCTGGCAACGTCTCGAGGCGGCTCGCATTTCATGGCCCAGAGGACGGCCTTAACGAGGAGGCCCGAGATAAGCCGGCAGCACAGGGGAGTGCGTGCGTGTGGGTGTGCCTGTGGGTGTGCATGTGCGTGTGTGTGGGAGCCGATGTCTCGACCACGTGGTCAGGGCGGCAGGACCCGTTGGCCCTGTCTCTGGGGCGCAATTACGCTAAGGGCCGAGCAATTACGGCCCGCACTCACCCGGTCTGGTCCGAGGTCGGGCGACGGGAGACGACGGGGTCCGAAACTGTTTGTCGATCTTCTTTAAAATCGGAATTTCAAATTACGCTCGAAATCTCTGCTTTCGTCCTCCGCCCGACCGCCGCCCTCCCGGGTCTCGTCCTGCCGTTACGCAATTTGCATTTCCTCCTGGCCCCGGTCCGGCAAAGGGTTTAGTGAATTGTTGACGCACATTCATAAAATACCTTATCGCTCATTCTGTCTCCATCTCACAGTGCCTTTCCCTCCCCCACTCTCTCTCCATCACCCTGTGTCTCCGTCGTTCTAACTGGCGCTGCGAGTGTGTTTGGGCTTGGCTTTGTGTACACAAACAGATAAAACACTTTCGTCCTGGCCGTTGCCGTTCACATCCATGTTCGTACCTAGTCTTCGCTTGGCTCCCGCCCTGGTCGAGGTGCCCTGGGGAGGCCGCAGGAAGGAGGTGGAAGGGACGTCGCAGAACGAGGACCAGCCGAGTTCCTGGAGCCAGAGTCGAATGCCGTCGGAGGAGGTGGAGGAAAATCGAAGGTCTCGGTCCCGGGCCCGATTTGTTGCAACTGGGAATCAATTAGCGAGGTAGGGATCGCACGCCAGCCACCCTCGACTCGGGGCGGTTGTCGAGGAAGAAGCCGTCGTCTTTTGCTCTTGGGCCGAGCGATCGTTTCGCAGATCGCACTCGACACTGGGCACCTCAATCGGCACACGAACCTGAATCGATGATTAGAAACTCGATTCCCCAAATTGAAGAGCTCGTGAATCTGTGTAAAAAATCGTTTTCTCTTTCGTCCCTCCCTCCAGAACGTCCACCAATATCTCAATTTCTCCCCAGCTCCTCCCTCTCTGCAGGAAGAGATTTCGAGATTCTCAAAAGACCGTCAATTTTTTGTTTCTCCCTCCGTCGTAGCTCCCCTTTCATGTGGCTTCGGATGCAGGAAAATTAGTGTCCTTTGTTGGTCGCATCTTCCTCACCTTCTTCATCTCCCTCTTCTTCTCGTTCACCCTTCCATCAGCGCCATCTTCGCCTCCATGGCTCCTCCGTCGTGTCCTTCCTCGCCGCTTTCCATCCAATCTCATTCGGTCGCTCGCTCGCTCGCCAGTTCGCTCGCCCGCTTTTACTGCGTTCATTTTATTATCCTTGCTCCTCCTTTATGTGTGTGTTTCATAGCTGTTGTTGTTGTTGTGGCTGTTTTGATCCTGGCTGCGACCACCAACAGCAGCACCATCGCCAGCACTTTGCGAAACGGATCCAAAAATCCTGTAAATTGTAAATAAAAATCCCCTCGACATGTTATGCACATTGATTGGCTTAAGTCTGGCCGCCGAACGCCCGGAAGCTGCTTAGCTCTGCCAAGGACACGCTGGCGAGTGCTCGCCGCTCGTTGCTGTGTCCAGGACGAGCCCTCGCTCTCGCTCTGACCCTGGCCATTGTTGTGCAATGAGCTCCGGGTCTCGTTGGTCTTGTAGATTCTCCCACCTCCACCTCCTGCACACCTTCGTGTGGGCGAGCAGTCGGAGCAGTGGGGACGATTGTAATTAAATCCGGGAAAATCTTCTGGAAGCGAGGTCTTCGCTTAGACTCCGGTGAGCGAAGTCAGCGATCGGAAATCATTCAGCGATCGAAGCGCAAGGGCGAAGGAGTCAAGTCAGTGGCAGGATCTGACGGAGGAAGGGGTTCGGTTAATAGAAATGGAGCTCGATGCTGCCTTGAGTCAGGCTTCAGGCGAAGCACCTGCGGGTTGCCTGCTAAGGAACTTGCACTCGGCCTGGGAAGTTGGCGGCAAGGGATGGGCGATCGCATCGCGGCTCCGTCGACAGGACGACCATCCCACATGAAGGAGAGTTCTAGCGAATACCAAGGCACGCTCGCCACGGATCCGCGCGAGAACGAGCGAGCGAGCGATTGAAACAGACGATGGCGGCGACGACAACGGTGGAAGCGAGATAACTCACCTGGATCGAGGCGGCAACAGTACAGCAACACGAGCAGCAACAACGACAACAACAACGAAAACAATTACAACAACTATGTGGTGGAGCTTATGAAACGATGACAATTTTAAGCCGTTAGCAAAGGCACGAATGCCGGCAACAACAAAACGGGCAACCGGAGCAGCAGCAGACAACGGAGGGACAACGTGCAAACAACAACAACGGTAGCAACAAAAACAACAACAACGGCAGCAACAAAACCAACAACAACAACGATAGTAGCAGCAGAAATGACAACACTAACTACAGCGGCAAAAACAACAACAGTGGCTGCGACTGCAACTTAATCGCAGCAACAACACCGCCTACCAAGTGAGAAGCTCAAATTTTGACAAAACACACACACGTGTACAGCAGGGTGGAGGGTGGAGAGAGGGAGGAGGAGAGAACGGCAGGGGGAGCGAGTGCAGCAGCAGCAACAGCGAGAGCAAGAGTAAGAGCAAGAGCAACATATTGCCGACAACATTTGCTAAGTGCATATTTAGCAGGACGCACACAGACACCTGCCTGCCACGTGCGTGTGTGTGAGTGTGGGAGGCCCGTGAAGTCGCGACGGAAGCTCGTCGGCAGCAGCGTGTCGAGAGCAAGTGGCTTAAGCTCCTCGGCATGCGACAGCAGAGCAACAACAGTTTCGCAGCAACCCTCAGATAAACACACGCAGACAATGCACACACACTCAGGCACCCTCACACTCACACACACACACCCCCCCACAGATGCAGACGCAATTCAAATTTCGGAATATTTGAAGAGCGAACCGTGAGCGGCATCTTCGAGGACGAGGGCGAGCACGAGCTGAAGCGACGCTGAAGCCGAGGCCGAGGGCGTCGATAGACAGACAGACGGACAGACTGCGAAAACACCGATGGACGCGCTGGAGGAGCGGCCAGGAGGACGGTGGCGGCACCTTGAGCCGGAGGCGGGAGCAGGAGCGGCTCTTGGCTGGGGGCCGGGAGCTGGGCAAACATCTAAAATACGAAATAATTACTCACACTCCGACGCGAACCCTCTCGAGCCAGACACGGACTCAGACTCAGCTCCACGCCCGCTCTCGAACACACACAGCCAGCCGCCCTCGGACGCACACCAGGGCGCGTTCGTTGCCGTTGCACCGGAAACGAAGTCGGAAGCGGCGTCTGAGATGGCTTTCGGTGCCCACGGCCGGTCAGCAGCGGTCGACGGCGCCCGCCAGCCAAGGTGCATCCATTTGTCCTGCCCCGACCTCCGGCCAGGCGCCGGGCAGCGGGTTTGCGCACTCAATCTGTGCAATTATCGGCCTCGTGCTCGTCCTCGTGCTCGTGGTCTGCCCACCTGCCGGCGATGCCCCGTAATTTGGCCAATCTCTCGAGGGAGGCGACTTTTCGTATTCTCCTGCTCCACCTCCTGCTTCCCAACCCCGCTCCGTCGTCTCCGTCGCTCGTCGGCCGTCAGCCTGGTGCAGCAGGAAATGGAAAAAGTAGCCGACACGCCCAGAGGCGGCTGCTAATAATTTCCCTGCTGTCTGCCGTTTGCCGTTTGCCGTCTGGCTTCATCGGCAGTCGCTCGTCCCGAAATCAATTCCAATCAAATTGCGTCGAAATTGGCTTTAATCAGGCTTCCGTGCGGACCCCAGGCGGCATCCTGGATGGGCGGGGTTCGGGCCGGGCAGGACAGGGTAACGACTCGGAATTGGAGAATTTTTAAGGAGCCGTCGCTCGATTAGGCGGATGAGCGCGTGGGAGGTGGGTTTTAAGGCGATTAATTAAGATTTAGATGAGCCGGCAAATGATGCGAATTGCGGGAGGAAGACAGACAGCAAGCAGGAGGGAGGGGAGGCAGAGAATAGATCAGTGAACGAGAGACAGGTCGGTGGAGTCAACGTCTCGAAGACACCTGTCGAAGCCGAGGCAAATTTGCACTTGAATTGAGTTTCATTTGGAAGGAAACTCCGAAGTGGAGTCTATTGTGTGAGAGTAAGCGAGACAGAGTGAGAGAGAAAGAGAGAGGGAGGGAGGTCGAGAATGCATGGAGCACACAATGGGAAGCCCTCGACGGTAATTGACCGAGCCCTCCTCCTCTTCACACCGAGTGGCTTCCAACCAAGTGTTGAAAATTCTTCCCGCCATCGGAGCCAAGTTGAGGATTCCTCTCCACGTCTATTGCCCTCTCTCTCTCTCTCCCACTCTCCCTCTGACCCCGCCCTCAAGTTTCACACTTTCGCCAGCCTAAACGCGACACGCCACCAACAACAACAACAACAACCCAATCTGCTGCAACGACAGGGAACGGGATCGCAAAGTGTTTCCGCCTCGCGCTTCGTTTTATTTTCGGCCACACGACACGCCCTGCACGCTCTGATGACGGCAACAACTGAGATAGAATCAACAACAGCAGCAACAACAAGCGACCTACAACGAACACCATCAACGACCACATGTTCAACAGCGATAACAACAACAAGCACGTCGGGCCCAGAAAACTTCGTCCTTCGACGTCGGGCGCGATTTTGCATCGACAGCAGCAGCAGCGCCGCCCACGCACTGCATTCGGCCCGGTGCAGACGTCAAGGATCGAGTCCTTTGGCTTCAGCATGTGGTCGTTGTCGTCGTCGCTGTTGTTGTTGTTGCTGTTGGTAATTTCGAGTGCTTTGTTGGTGACAAAGTTTTGACTTGTTGTTGGCGCAATTTTCGAAATCACTCATTGAAAAAGTTGCGCGACGCCCAGCGAACGGAAGGGAGAAGAAGGGAGAACCAGAGGGAAAGGGAATGAGAGAAGGATAATAGCGGGAATAGAGGGAAATAGGAGAGAGGAGGGCAGGGGCGTGGCGTGGTGGGCTGAAGCACACGAGGACAAGCACTCAATATGAATATTATTAAAATGTTGTTCTTGTCGTTGCAGTGGCTCTGGTTGTTGCTGCCGTCGGTGTTGTTGCAGTTACTCTGGTTGTTGTTGACGTTGCCGTTGTTGTTGTCGACTGATGTTGTCGTTGTTGACTTTGTTGCCCGAAGTTGAAGCGCACTTCGCTGCGGTTGAGAGCGTCCTCAAAGCGAACTAATCAAGAGAGTCGCCGACGAGGGACGGGAGCGAACGGATGTCTGTCATCCATATCTATGTGCAGCGAAAGTGGAATGAAAAGAGAAGTGAGAGAGAGGGACAGAGAGAGAGAGAGAGAGAGAGAGAGATGCGGTGAGATGAGAGGGGGCCGACCTCGAAAGTTGATTTGAATTTGAAAGGAAAGCGAATTGGGGAGACGGAATCGAACTACGGCATGAAGTCCTGTCGAGGCTGATGAGGGAAAGGACGAAGAGCTCAAAATTGTTATTTCTCGATCGTCTGACGAAAGACTCTATGTCCTTCACTGAGATTTTCCTCTCCCGGTGCTATCGACGAAATAGGGGTTTCAACAATTAATGGATTTGAATGATTTTTTCTAATTAACTCATGAATTCTTATAGCAAAGTTTAGAGGAAGTGGGAATTTTATTCTCACTTTCTCCTGACATATTCATCGACTCTACCCTGGTGGGCTAATATCCTTGTTTCAACTAAAAACTTGCTAATTTGGGAGTGAACGTCGGCTTTAATAATTCTTGACACTTTAGTCCTCAACCTTAGCAAGGTAATTCACCAATAAGTTACGGTCATCGACGATAATGGAATGTGTTTCAGATACTGCAACAACAACAGCCCAACTGCTCAACCTCCTCCATCTGCGGATTCCGCAGGGCCCTCGATCTGTCGGTGCAATTGAGCTGCAGCAACACACGGAAATAGCATTTGGTCAGAAAGTTGCACTCCACCTCCTCCCTCCCGCCTTGACTGCTTCCCTCCTGCACTCCTTCCCTCCTCCTCGCAATGCCTTTCGATGATTGCATGTCTTCGGCCGCTGTTGTTGTAGTCAGGTATGTGTAGAGAACTGTTGTTGTTGGGCGATGTTTTTTATTTGAAAATCAATTTCCCTCCACCTGTTCATAAATTTCCAAATTCGATTCTTGGACCCGAGCTCTTGGCCGGTCAAAGAGCGGGAAGGCGATCGCCGAGGGAGGGAGTGAGGGAGAGTGAGGTGCGAGTGAGACGGACGAGCAGACAGATCAATTGCAAATACAACAATTGAAAACACTCTCGACCCACCGGGACTTGGCAGCACATAAACGAATTTTCGAACAGCCATCAGTGGCAGCAACAGCGATGAGGGGAGCAGCAACAACATCAACCTGAGTGGGAGCAGCAGCAACGGCAACGGCAATGAGGGGAGCAACAAGAGCAGCAACAGATAACGGCACGAGTGAGCTTCAACATGGCAGCCGGAAATTTAAACACTCGCCATTGAACATGAGCAACGGTCTATTAGAGGGCTCCTAACTGCTCGTCTGGCCGAATGTGTGAGTGTTTGAGAGTGGCCACAGCGCCAGTGTGGGCGGTGTGTGTGTGTGGGTGTGTGGGAGTGAGGGACGAGTGTCCGCGCGATGAAAAGAAAGCATTTAACGAAATTGGAAAATCGCTTCCCGCCCACCCGCAGTCGCCGTGGCCCCATCGCAGTTGCTGCTTCCGCTTGTGTGGATCCGCCTGTCTGCGTCTATGTGTGTGTGGGGGGCGTGCGTATGTGTTTAGTCGCTTCTATCGGTCGCCACTTGGCGGCAGCTTAGCATGTCCTGCATTAGTCTCCGGGAAATTTTTGAAAATTTGTGAACATTTCTCAGAAAGCCAACACACGGATCCGGTCCCGCAAAAACACATGTGTCTGGGTGGAATTGCATTTGTAATTGTGATAATTTCCGTTCGCCACGGCTGCCCCGGCTGCTCCGGCTGCTGCTGAGGGCATCTCATAACTTTGCATATGCAATTTTCGCACAATTCGAATGCTGCGGGGAACAAAACAACACATCAACCTCCCTCCCTTCCTCTCGTCCCTGCCCTCCACCACGTGCCAACAACCGCTTAGACAAGAGAACGAGGAACAGGAGCAACAGCAACACAACACGGCCACCGGCAGCAACAGCAACAGCAGCAGCTGCAGCCAAATTGAGTGCCAAACAAATGCGCAAATTATAAACAAAACTTTAAATTGTTCTCGGTCAGCATGTTAAATGGCGGAAGATATCCTTTGGCTCTGTTGCAAGTTGCAGACAACGTCCCTCCCTCCGCCTCGTTCGTCCTGCTGCCTCGGCTTGGGGTCCTCGTGCCCTGCTGCTGCCCTTGTTGCTGCTGTTGCTGCTGGTGGTCAGCAAGTTCAGATTAAGATAAACTGCGTCTGCTGCCGCAGGTCCGACTGCGGCTCGTGGGGCGGCGACACGGCGAGGGACGCGGACGAGGCTCAGGGGACGAGGACAGTGGGTTGGAAAATAGGGCGAGGGTTGCCGCAGGCGGCGTGCAAAGTGTTTCGCTTGAAATTGAACACAATTGAACACATGTGCAGCCACTTGCAATAACAATTAGAACTGCATCTACCGCCAGCAGTGTAACAAAAGCACTAGCACCAGCAACAGCAACAAGACCAACAACACCGACAGTCTCAACCCAATCGGCATCTGGAACGTGAAGCAGTTGAGAACCGACTTGAAAAATGGCTGTGATTCCGAAGTCGTTGCTGAAAACCGACTGTTGGGCGAGCCCGAGTCCGACGTGATTTTCCGAACGATCCAATTAAAGTTTTGCATATTCAAGGGTCGGGGTCCCCGGCTCGACCTCGAGCAACCGCACCGAGCCACAACGAGTTGCGGCACGAACAGCTGTGAACGAGCTCGTTCTTCAAATCGAAGTCTTGCGGCTTCGCCTCGCATGCGTGCAGCAGTCGCCGTCGTCCGTCCGTCAGTTTGTCGGTCCAGGGACCGTTGGAGGCAGGCAAGATCCGGATTCGGTGACTTATTTTCCATCTCATCGATGGTCGATGGCCATTACTTCCGGCGGAAGTGCATTTCGCCTTGACAACCGCAGTGTCGGCAGCTTGAGATACTCCGACAACCGACTGCCTGCCTGGCTTCCTGCGAAGGATGGGGGCCATAGGAGACTCCGCCTGTCGGCAGGCTGAAGGTGGACTTCGGGCGGAGGTCAGAGGGGCGGGGTTTGAACCGTGAGATGGCAGAATGTGTTGCTTCACAAATCATCACGGAGAATTTATCACAAACTCACTTAAGTTGTCACACTCTGAGCCTGAGCCGGACCGGCGGGGAATCCGGGGTCGGCACTGCCCCGGTGGCAGGTGATGAGCTGGACTGGACTTCTGCAACAACAACAACAACAGCAATAGCGAGCGGCCACTTCGAGCGCCCCCCGAATGCCATCAGGGATAACAAGAAGTGGCCTGGATAACAGATGCGCCAGGATATGCAAGCGTATTATTTGTGCTCCTCTGCCCTCAACCCCTCAGCCCCGCCCCTCAGCCCTCGCTCGCAGTTGATGCTGCACGTCCTGCGAATGGAAAAGAGCGAACTCAATGCTCTTCACACCAAAGCGGAGTCGCCCCTCGGCCACCGCCCGTCCCCTGGTGCGTCCCCCAGGGAAGACGAGGGCCAGCATCGTCCGGGTGTCCCTTGAGCGAGCGAGCTGCGGGTGCCCGGCCGGGAGTAAATAAACTATTCCCACTGGCCGGCCGGGGATCCTCCGCGTCCTCTGTTGGTGCGTCGCCCCTTCCGAGCCGCCCAATCGTCCGTCAGCCCGTGCGGTTCGTTGGACGTCTCTCGGTTGAGTTGTCGGACCGGAGTCTCGTTCATTTATCACTCGTCCTCACTTGGCAATTAAGTTGTGCCCCAGCCCGGCCTCTCTCGTCGGCCCTGTTCGCACTCACCCCCCCTGGTCCTGTCAAGGTGGCTCCGGCCGGAAATCTACTTTAAATGATCTGGGTTTTTCTTTTGTTGTCGCTTCGGCTGCGGCTCCTCCTCTGCCACTGTGTGCTTTTCTGGTTGTTGTTCCTTGGATTCGATGTTGTTGTTGTTGTCGCTGTGTCGAACTAATGGCTTTTTATAGGGAGACGGCCGCGAGAGCAGCGGGGAGCAGCAGCTGCTTCCGACCGACTGCGAGAAGTTGATGAATCGTTGTTTAAAACAGCCCTGCGATGCGTGCACGTATGGGTGCGGGTGCGTATGAGTTGTAGTTGGAGTTGGAGTTGGGCGGGAGGAAATTTAGTTTTGATCGCCGAGTTAGTTGCGAGAATCCTGCATTAATTACAGGTGGCATGAGTGATTTATTTGGCGAGGCGAGGAGTCGCCTGTCATGCGGGACGTATGAGTGATTCTAATTGATGACTCCTGCTCCACGAGGAGAGCAACGAAGACCTCCGACACCCTGCTGGCTTGCCGAAAGTGCCGGCTCCACAAATTGGGGACTTTCGGTCTCCATTTCGGATCCTTCCTGGATCCTACGGCGCGGCTCGGCAATAAATAATCCTGACAACCACGACCAATGGCTTCTCTCTTCCTTCGGGCGCACCGAACGAGTCGGAAAACTATGAAATTATTGCGATTCGACTGAGAATTTGCGCGTAATGCGCCGGGAATCAAATGGCAATAAAATCGCCAGCGGCGTCTGTGAGAAAGTGAGTGCCGTGGTCTTGCATTGGCTGGGTGTGTGCGGGTGTGTGTGGGATGCTGTGTCACATGGAGGGCCGCGTGCGAAAGAGGAAGATTGAAATTTTATCGCGCGCTCTCGACCGGGCTAAGGCGAGGGCGTGAGAGAGCGAAAGCAAGGGGCGAGATCCTTAATAAACCCATAAAACCGTCGTAAAAGGACTCTTGCACGGCATTGATTTGTCCACCGACGTCGCCGGCTCCGACTCCGCAACTCGCCCGCACCGCAGTCACATGCGTGACGATTGCCCACGTCCTGTCGTGAAGCCCTCAGCAATTCCCCCCACGATGCCTGCCTCGAAACCTCCGCCGACCACCCCACATCCTCATCCACATCCGCCAACGAGTCCGCATCCATCACGATCAGCATTTATATCGACGTCGTAAACACTGAAAATAACTCCGTCTCCATCTCCGTCTTTCTCACTCGACCCTTCAGCCGAGCCCTGTGGACGCAAATCATATTCGAAGGCGCCGTCGGTTCGTCGGTTCGTCGGCTCGACCTCTGAACGGCCAGCGGAGCGCAAAATCGACTCGGTCTGCGGTCGAAAGGGAGAAAAAAATATTTTATTGGCGCTCGACTCAAAAATATAAACAAGCCTCAAATCGAAGACTGAGCTGAGTCCAAGTCGAACGGGGAGAGCTGGGACGACGGAAGGCGACGGCCGAGCGTGTGTGGAAAATGGACGAGAAAATTGCAATTTCGTTGCAATTGAGCAAGAGGTTGAGTTTGTCGTAAAATAATTTTTATTGCAATCATTCAGTATTCCCTCGGGGGGGATGAGGCCGGGGTCGAATTTCAGAGCCAAGGCGGCTACGACTCCGACTCTTCGCGTCCTCGTCTCGTCATTCCGACCATCCAGGATCTTTATGCTGAGCGTCGTCGCAAATCGCTTTATTGGCTTATGCAGAATCGGAGCCCGAGGCGTTCGGCGTCTGCAGATCAGGGCGAATCACTTGGCCTGAGGCGAGGAGAGCAGCCTGCAATCACTCACGGACCATGGCTGGCTTCTTGGCTTTAGTGAGATTTTATTGTGCAGGTCGACAACCTGTGTCCGCATACCCTGGACAAGATTTTGATGCAGCACTTTTTACCAAGAATCGTGTGAAAAATCCAGGAATTCTTCAACCGTGTTCAGCAGCTACTCTTTCTTTGATGGAGAGGCCGTGGTTTTGGCCACCTGGATCGAGAACCTTCCCCAAGTTCGATGAGGGTTCACATGTGGGAAATCGACCATCCACCATCACCGATTCACGCCGTCTTCTGCTTGGACGGGAAATTCCGCGCATGCCCGGCAAATACTACGGTCAGTCCGGCAACACTTTTCGGAGGCAACGCCGAAGAAACGCTGAAGATCCTGCGGGATTGGCCAAGAAAACTTTCACTTTTATTTATGGGGTCGCCGCCGCCTACGTCTGGTCGTGACCGCCTCAGTCTCTCTTCCAGCCGCTCCCTTCGCCCTGCCGCCCAGGAGCGCAGCCAAATCAAAACGATTCGTCCTCGGGGAGTGCTGCCAACTTTTCCTCTCGATGTGCCCGGAAAAACTTGCGAAATTCCACGAAGCAGGGGAAAAATTAAAATTTTATAAATGCCGCAGAGGGACGGGGAAGAAGGACGAAGACGGCGAGGGAGTGCGAAAAGAAGTTAAAAAAGAAAACACGAAATTATTTAATTAGTCGTGCGCAAAATTCACTCACCCTCCCCTTCAGCCCTCTCCACCCCCCTTCACCTCCTTCCTCTCAATCTAAAACTCTCCTGCGCTCTCTTTGGTTCGTGATTCCAAAACTTGCACAAAGATATTGCGCTGAATGCTCCTTTGAAGGCCAGCTTCCAGGCGATAGCTCTGTCATTTCCCTGAAATGCAGTGTGTGCTTCATATTTTGGGTGTAAATTGAGCTTCTTTCGCCTTACGGAAAGGTCATAGTGGAGGATTTTATGGTCCTAACCTACTCCAACCTATCCTAACATTCAGTCTTTAATGGAACTTCATCGAATTAGACCCAACAGTCATCGGCATCCCCAGCCAAGGCGCTACTCGTGGTTTCGTTTTCCAAGGATTCAACCATTTCAAACACCTGAAACCGCAACACATTGTCTCCTGCGTTTGATCTCTCGCCAACGCGCCCCTGCCAAATCCCTCCCTCTCGATCCGCATTGCGTTGTTCTGGGCAAAACGGACCCTCGAGCTGGAAACGTGTTTCAGCTGCTCTTATTGCGACCGCAACACCGGTCCAGCTGGCGCCAGACCCCGGTCCGCCTCCAGCGCTGTCAAAGCAACCGACCTCGGGGCTTTGTAAACGTGGCTCAGTCGAGGATGACGTTGTTTAGGCGGCTTTTGGCCCAGTGGCGGGGCACACGGGATGGGCCTCGGGATGGCGCCACAAATTCTCGCGAGGGGCGATAAATTTTTGGCTGCAGCGGCGGCGAGAGAAAAAGTTCGCATTTTATTCAGCGGAAGTTCGCGAAAACACATGCTTGCGGTGGTCTTTGAGCGAGGACAGAACGGGGGTCGAGGCCGGTCGTCCTGCGTTCTGGAGGCGTCGACGCGCGTGGCGCAGGCGAAACTTTTGAGCGGCGACTTGCAAAGGGCTGAAAGGCTCGCCCGGTGTTGTTGTTGTTGTTGTTGCAACTACCACTGTTGTTGTGGGTTCTTCGTTGACGCAGCAGTTGTGGTTGTTGTTGCTGTTCAGAGGTGCCAAAAATGCCCGCGCGAAATTAAATTAATTAAAAGGCGATAACGAGGACGTGGAGCCACAAAAACAAAGGCGTGCGACGTGGGCGTGGCGTGCGGCGGCGGCTCCTCGGCAGACGGCAATTAAATCGACTCCAAACTTTGGAGCTCCCTCCACGCCCGCGGAAGCCTGCGATCGCCACGCCCCTCTCGCCCCGATTGCCCGCCCCTGGCGTGTAAACAAACGGAGCCCTGGCCCGCGATTTGGTGCCTTTGTCAGCTCGAGCGCGTCCTGCGGAGTGGCGGAGGCGCCGTGAAAAAGTTCGCCAGTTCTTCGGACTCGCCGACTCACCGCACCGCTCGCGAAAGTTTAATGAAAATTCTTCCATTCGACCGGCTTTTTCCACTACTCCCTTCGCGGCTCGCCTGCGCGACTCCCGACTCCCCTCTTGTTCCCTCCTCATATTTTCCATTCTCCTATTTTCCCCCGCTCTGCTTGTTGTGGCCGACGTCCTTGCCGCCATCGCTGCACTTGAAATCGAGGCTGCTGCAGCGGAAATGAAGCCTCACATACACAACCTCGTACCTGAGGGTGTGTGAGTGTGGTCCCGCTCCTCCTGCGCCCCACCACCATCGCCAAACTCCCAGCGTGGGCGCCCAAGTGGAACGCGTCCTATTTCGAGGTCGCATCCTTTCATTTTTCGCTCCGCCGCCATTGTTGTCCGGCTGTTGGGTTGTTGTTATTACTGTTGATACTTGTTTGAGGGTGTGTGAGTGTGCGTGTGTGTGTGTGTGTGTGTGGGTTCGTAAAGGTTAATGATTCGCTGAACGTGCGGCCGCAATTACCGTCGGCAACACCTTGCCTTGAAGTCCCCGCAGTTCGGCGGAATTTCAAATGGATTTTAAAGTGGACTCCGAAATGCAGGTGGGATTTTCAAAATCCCCAAATGGGAGAGGGGAGGAGGTTTTTGGGTGCTTGATTGAGGTTTTAAATTCAGCAGGCAGATTTTGAAATCTTCGTTATAATATTTTCACACAATGAAGAATTTAAGACAAAACTACATATGGTAGTATTTGAAAGAATAGATTCCATTTGGATTTATTTTTCAAATTATATATTAACTTATTATTTTTAAATTAAATTGTAATATATTTTTCAAATTATTTTCCAACTATTTCTTGTTGTTTCGATTGATTTTTATACCTATTTTATGCTTATTCCAACAATTCGGCGGCTCCGATTCGCGGTTCGCGCTTCTTGAGTCGTTTCGTTAGAAGACGAAGGCAGAACTCAATTAACTCAAGTTTAATTAATGGATCCGCGACGGCGCGACGAAGGACATTTCAAAGGATCACGGGGTAATGAAATAACGAATTTATGTCAACTATTTATTTCATCGCGGAGGCGAGACGGCGAGGAGAGCCGAGCGAAGCAAAGCCCTAATGGATGCGCGAGGCAAACTCTTCGACGGAGCGAAATTCATGTCAACGACGGCAACAATAACCACTAAAATCACCACTGCTCAGCGATGGGGGAGGCGGCGGGCGCAGACGGCAGAGCGGAGGAGAGCGCAGAGAGGGAGCGAGAGGGAGGACGAAGCACCACGGCCAAATCGACGAGTCAACAACTTAAGTGAATAAATTCACTGACTTCCGCGGAGTTGACGAAGCGTCGAGCGAACGCCTGAGGGGGGCCAGCGATTCATTTTGCATTTCGGTGACCTTCAGGGGTGGATGGGAGTTTCTACAAACACAAGCCTCCCCTCTCTCCACCGCGAATTTTCGTCCTCTGGGTGTCGGTGGCAGGAGGCTGGGCGGGTGGCGAAGCGTCGAGGCAGCAGAACTCGCCAACGATGAAGCTGATAATTCATTAATTTAAAAGTCTTGCGATCGTGGCCGCGGGCACGGAATTAGGAGCAGCTAAAGCTACAACAACAACTGCAACAGAAAAAGGACCTCAAGGACGTTGCGGAAATGTAAATAAATAAGCGAGCAAACCATCAATGAACCTCCCTCCCATCGACACGACCGCGACGACGACCAGGACGACGACGACGAAGGATGGATGGACGGAAATCTCACCGCCACCACCAACAACAACAACAATAAAAAGAACCGGAAAACAAACAATTTCAAAAGGCTTTAACTCTGTCAGGGACTGGTCAGAACGTGGGTGGAGTGGCTCTGACAGTGAGCGAGAGAGAGACAGCAAAGGAGTGTCTTCGTCGTCCAGGCCGCTCCTCTGAGTCAGCGGCTGCCATCGAGTCCTCATCGTCAGCTCCCCCTCCTCGTCTCCTCCTCGCCTCGTCTGCTCCCGGGCTTCTCGTCCATTCTGTTTGCTCCAGTTTTTGCCGCCATTACGCTTGACATTAATTAAAAAATCCGTGATGGTCGTTCGGCTCGAGTGACCATCGCCGTCCATCAGCGTGAGCAACGGCGCTGCAGCCGGGCCGCACCGGACCGGGGCAGATGCAGCAGGGCGTTGATGCACGCGGATCAGCCGAGCTGCGCTGGAGGACTGCGAAGACCCCGAGACAAAACCGTCGAGACCCCCACCCTCTCGATGCCCACCGACCCACCGCACCGTCGTCGATTCGCGGTCACTTGAAGCGAATTTAATGCGAGGCGGTCGCTTTTAATTGGCGCGGGCAGGACGCGCGGACGGATCGGGATCGGGACTTGACAGGACAGGTCGGTCTCCTGACAGGACGATGATGCCGCTAAAGGCTTCGCCTGAGAGACGCGGAGTCGAGGGGGAAGGCGTCAAGTTCCACCGCTTCGAACAGCTTTTAATTTGGAGACAATGGCTAATTTATTTTGGAGTCTGCGTGAAATCAAAGTGAAGCCATGTCAAAGTCAAGGATGTCTCGCAAGTGAGGTGAGGAGAAATCTTGGTGGATTCCGTTGACAGGTGACGGGCTGAGGGGTTCGGATGGTGGTACGCAAACCACAGATTTTCACGGAGGAATATCAGGCGAAAACTTTGCAGTGGAATAAGACGAACATCAGGTCGAACTCTGAGGTTCGTTGTTTAGTTTCGAGAACATCTTCAAGTGAAACATGTATTTTTAACACTGCAAACGAAAAACAATCGAGGTGAATTGCGACGAGTTCGAGTGAAACGAGAGGGCTCTGGTGATCTGAGAGGAGTTCGGGCGAACTGCGTTGGGTTCGGCTGAATTCACAACTGGGGCGAGGGAGCGAGAACTTCCTTCCCGTCAGCGCCCTCCCAGACAATGCCGAGAACGAGGAAAGTTCGCCGTTCCGAGGACTCGCGCCAGGTGTCGATGGTTGGAGCGCCAGTGACCGGCTGTCGACGGCCCGCGAGGATCCCGATTGGTTAGAGACCGAAGAGCTCTTCAGAGGCTGAAGACAAGTGCGGTTCCCTCCATGTCGCTTCTGGTCGCCTCTGTTTTCTTGCGTCTTCATTTTGAAACTATTTCCGAAACTTCGGTTCGCACGCGAAGGACTCGCTCGCCGAGGGTGGCGGCCGACCTCGATTCCACTCGAACCGAGCCAACACAGACCAAAAAAACTTTCGCAGCGCATTATTTTCGCCCATCAACCACGAGTCACAGCCAACCCCCCTCTCTCGTCCCTGATGCCTTTCGGCCTTCGTCACCTGCCTCTTCCTTCGCCGACCTTCACCAGCCACCGACCCGGGCAGGCGGCCGACGAGCTCTTTTTGTTGCTGCCGTTCTTTTGGTTGCTGCCGCTGCCATCAACACCTGCAACAAGCGGCGTCGGACAACTTTAAAAGCTACGCGAGTGCAAAGTGTTGCCAACAACACACCAGAACCAGCAGCAGCCCCAACAACATAAGCTGCACAAAGGATGCTGCTTGGCCCAGTGACAGCGCGAATGGCGGCGGCGGAGGCTTCGCAAAAATTCGCAAAATAAAAAAGGTCGAACAACATTTAGCGCCGCAGCCACGTCGGCACTTAAAGAGCTTTTGTTGTTGTTGTTTTTGTTGTTGCTACTGCAGCGCTGGGCATCGAAATGCATTTCAGGCAAGCCAAAAAAAATGAACCCTAACAACAGCAACACTATTCTGCTATCATTGGAGCAAAAACAACGACGAAATGAAAAGAACTCGTCAAGGTCGTCAGGTAGTTGTTGTTGTTGTTCTTCTTCTTCCAGTTGTTGTTGCTGGGTGCTCGTCGCCGAGGCATGTTCGTGTGGTTGTTGCACTTGTTGTTGTTCTCGTTGTTGTAGCTTGCCGCATCTTTTGTTGCTGTCCCCGCTGTTGTCTTCCCAAATCTTTTCTAGCTGCTGTTGCTCCCCTGTCGTTGTTGTTGTTGTTGTTGCCACTGTTGCCAGAAGTCCCTCGCCTGAAACTTCCTTCCACTGCGCTGAGCTGCGGTTCGTTGTTGCAGCGGTGTTGTTGTCCATTGCATTGTTGCTGTTGGCGGCGGCTCCTCTCGCTGCTGATGCTGATTTACGGCTCAGCGGCAATTGCTCGTCGACTCGTTGTTGCCGGCTGCTGGGTGGGTGTCGAGCAGCTGTTGCCGGGCTCTCGTTTACGCTTCCACTCCCTCTTCCTTGCTAGCGTTTCTGTTCTTGTTGGCGCCGTACCTGGGCTGCCTTGGCGGCTCGTGGTTGCTCCTCTTGTTCTCGCAGATCTCTCGAACTCTTCCGGCCTACTCACGTTCGTGGTCTCCTGTCTGTCTTACTCTCTGTTTCCCCCTCTTCTGCACACCCTTCTGCCTCTCTCCCACTCCCTCAAATACTTCCTCACTGTCTCCTTCTCGCCCTCTCCGCCGAACTCATTGCATGGAAATCGATTCCACGCATTGGCCCAGTTCTTGTTCTTGTGCTGGTGATGTCCCAGTTTTCGCCGATGCCCGCGAGCTGTTGTTGCTGCTGTCCGAGTGCAATTGTTGTTCTTGTTCGATTGATGTTGTTGCTGACGCTCGTGTTGTTGCCGTGCCTGCTCCCGTTCTCATCATCGCCACAGTTGTTTGATCACCGCCAGTCATTGATATTTGCTCCTCTCTAATGGCCGTAAAAGCCTTCGCCGCCCACCCGCGCCCCGCTAATGGATTGCCACCTGCAACAGCCCCTCGTCCCGCCTGCCACCCTCCTCGCCGTCTACACGGCGAGGGGAAACTGCTTGCAACAAAATGCGCATAATTTGCCCCCCCCGTCCCGCGTCCGCCGCCTCCAGTGGCCGGGCGGCAGCGAGTGCGACCGAAAACGGTCGACTGGCCTTCGGTTCGCCTCCCGACCCCGGTCGCCGGTGCCCGAGTAAAGTGCAAATTCGCCCCTCAATCGGAGCCAGGAGTGGGCGGCAGAGTGGGAGAGGGCGGCGCTTCGGCGGCTCTCGGGTGGGGGAGGGGTTGTTAATTGAAGCATCCATTGAGGACTCGAGACCGAGCACAGCGCCGACCGCAGGCCTTCACGAGCCAAACCCCTCTTGCCATTCATCTGTCTTTATTTCCTGTTAATGGCGAGCCATTTGCATTTGAAGAAGGAACCGCAAATGCTGCATCACTATCGGTCCATCCTGTTCACTCGTGAGCATCTCCTCGCCGCCGTCCGTGTTGTCCCCGTCCGACGCCCGCCCCTGCACCCCAACTTCGTCGAGTGTCGAATGCGAGGCGAATCCTTTTTCGACTGGGGCAGGCGTGGCGGAAAAATCCCAGTCCTCTAAACGTCTGCCAAAGAGCAATAAAGCAAAATTAAACGACCAAGACCAACCCAACCCCTCATGACCCCAACACCTCCTTCTTTCCACCTTCTCACTCCTCTTTGGCCTCCTTGTCACTGGCCTGGCGACGGCTACGGCGACGGCTACGGCGACGGCGACGGCGTCGTGCGGAATAATCGTGACTTCCGCCTGACACAGTTTCTTCGGGCCGCCCCTCGCGTCGTCAGCCTCGCATCCCCTGGCTCGACCACACCCTCCCGACCTCCCTCGACCCCTGCGAACGCCCCGAGCGCAGCGAAGTTAAATCATAATTTAAATAAAAATATTATTAGGTCTCCGCGTCCGCGTCCGCGCATCCCGCTATTCCGGTGCCTTTTGCCATTGCCGTCGCTCGCGGCAGGACGACGCATCACAATCGTAGAGGGCGCCACTTCATTAGTCATGCAAATGCAATTCGCTCCCCGCTCACCTCGCCACCCTTGGGCAGCCATCGTTTGATGATTTTGCCAAGTTTTCAATGGGGGGCTGTGCGGGCGAGATGGCTGGGATCAAGCGGAAACGAAAATAAAACGGACGACCAGAAGTTCAGAAATTAACTCGAGCGCGGCCCGCAGTTCAGGTTTTTCTTTTCCTTCTTTATTTGGCGTCCTCCTGCTCTTTGTCGTCATCCTCGCTCGAAGGACCTTCGGCGTCGACATTGGCCGACCCGCGGGAAGAACGGAATTTATGTTTCATTTGCTCTGATGCTGAAGCTGTTGTTGCTGTTGTTGCGTTGTTTAGTTATTTCAACAGTTGTCTTGATTTAATTCCACTCACTTTGGCAACTTCCCGGCCCTCGGGGGTTTTGCGATTTCGCTTAAACGTGCTGTTGTGCTTCTAAATCGATTGGCAAATAAGAGAGTTGAAGGAGGAATGGGAGCATGCGACAATTGGACATCATCAGGAGGACAGGAGAGAGAATTCCGATATCTAATTGTTCTCTCATCTCCATCACCCACTAGTAGGATCTTAGGAAATTGGCATCATCATATCAGGAGACTGACTGTGCAGTGGCAAGGAGTGGTTAACAAACCCCCATCCTTACCAACCTGTTCCTCTACCCTCCTCAATAGCGAAAGAGTTTCTTCTTACTTTTTTACTAATTTATTTTGTATTTTGAATCTTTGTATGATTTAACTATTTCCCTAGGTCTTAATGCAATAATAGTCCAGACACTATGTAATTAATTGCTTACGGTTACCTTTACACCTAGTCTGCTTTCGGCTTTGATTCGCTCCGAACTACTTAACGATAACTGGACCCTGACCGCGTCACACCCGCCGATCCCCGGACGCCACCCACGACAGCCACGCCCCTAGGGTGGCAGGTGGCGGGTGGCGGGACTCCGAAGATCGCGCTGGGGCCACCGCGGCCGGGAGAGACAACTTTTTACAGCAGGGAACTAACGGATAGAATAGACTCTACTTAGCTTAGAGAGAGACAGGAAAACGCTTACGTGCTAGGTTACAAAACGGGTGGATCGGGTCGGAGTGGGTCGGTTTTTACAATCGGGGCGGGTCGTGACGAGGGAGTGGGAGAATGTTCGGGATGGTGGGAGTGGACTTGGGATCATTAGCTCTTGAAGATGTCCGTCTGGGAGTCGTTCAGGCGCTTCAGCATCGCGTTGCGGTGCAGCCAGTAGGGCGGCGGGTCGGGCGGCTGGCCCGGCAGGATCGCCTTGTTCTTGAGCGCCGGCGGCTTGGGGTGCGGCGCGACCGGGCTGCCGACGGCCATCGCCGCGTTGAACATCACCGGGTCGGCCAGCTGGGCCGAGTGTCCGATGCCGCCGATGCCGATGCCGAGGCCGCCGCCGCGCATCGGCACGTCCTTCTTGCGGATCGTCTCGCAGGTCTCCTTCATCTTGCAGAGCTGGTCCTGCAGGTTCCGGTACTCCTCCAGGAAGCGCTCCAGCTGCGCCGCGTGGTAGTCGTAGGCAGTGGCGGATGAAGCCGATGCCGCCGTCACCGTCGTCACGGCCGCCGGATGCAGGGCCGACGTCGGCGTCGTGCCGCTGGAGCCGGCGGCGACGACGGCGGGCGACAGGGCGCCGCCCGAGCGCGTCGTCAGCGAGCTGAAGTCGAGCAGCGGCGTCGCGGCCGAGCTGAACGAGCGCTGGTGCTGCGGCTGCTCGTGCACCGGCGACGACGGCAGGCTCGGGTTCCGGCGCTGCCCCGGCGCCGCGGCCGGGCCGCCGAGCCCCGCCCCAGAGGCCGTCGCGAGTCCGGCCAGCGCGGCCTTCGTGCTGGTGCAGCTCTGGACCAGGTTCAGGAAGCTGTTCGACCGCTGGCCACTGGTGTAGACGCCGGCGTCGCCGCCGCGGCCGCCGCCGTAGGTCGAGTAGGAGGACTCGGCCGAGAAGCGGCGCCCGAAGCCGGCCGCCTCGTTCAGGAAGCTGGCGTCGCCCAGGCTGCTGCTGCCGTACTTGCTGGAGGTGTCGGCCAGCAGCGGCGACTGGCTGTCGGAGGAGTTCTTGAAGTACTTGCCGGTGTTCTTCAGCTTGCGCGGCAGCGTGCAGAGCCCGCCGCTCGGCGTCTGCCCGCCGTTGCCGCCGGTGGTCGCGGCCACCGCGTACTTGGCGATGTCCAGCAGGTCGGGGTAGTTGCTGTCGAAGAGGTCGCGGTCGTCGGGCTGCGACCCGCCGCAGAAGACCGAGGTGCTGACGTCGTCGCTGTGGCCATTGTTGTTGCTGCCGTAGTAGGGACTCTCGGCGGGCTTCGAGTTCGGCGAGGCGATCTTCGTGGTCGCGATCTGGGACGTCCAGGCCGGCACGTGCTGCGCGTAGCCGCCGAGACGCGCGGCCGCGTCCACCTGGCTGGAGATCGAGCTGGAGGCCGAGTCGGGGTTCGAGCTGAAAGCAACAGAACAAGAGGCTTGTGTCAATTTAGAAACAGGGGCGGCAGATCAAGGGTCGGGAGGACCAGGGTCCGGAGGTCCAGGGAAAGGAAATTCTAAGGAAATTCCACCCTCTGCCACCGCCGGCAAATTCTCCGTTGTCTTTCGTTTCCCCAACTCCTCTTCCATCGTCTCTTTTCCGTCGAGTCCTTTCGAAACCTGGGCCGCAGTCGGCGGACATTTGGAGGCTCCCCGCCCGCCCCAGCCTAAGCTTCCTCTACCGACCGGATGTGAAAACGACTTGAGACCTGAGAACTTCTGCCTCGCAGGCTGTCGTCGTCAATTTGCCAAGTGGCGGCCGTCGACGCCTGAGCGAGGAGACCCTGGCTGTTGGGCAAGTGCTCAGTTCGCACGTCATTAGCACGTATCCAGGCCTCCTTCAGCCGACCGCCCGAAGGCCCAGGTGCAGGGAACGGCGGATGAGGGCGGTGTGGAGGAGGGAGGATGAGGTGAAGATGGTGAACGAGAAGTGGAAGGACGAGAGGTGGGAGGACGTGAGATGGGCGGCCGAGGGCTGGGGAGTTGAAAGATCAGAGCATGAGAGATATGAGGATGAAAGATAGGATATCCAGAGCTGGGAGGACGAGAGAGGAGGACGAAGTCACAAGGACGAAACTCACCCGATGTCGATGAGGCGCGGGATGTGCAGGTCCGTGTCCTCGAGCGAGGGCCCGGCGGACGTCTGGGCTCCGCCCTTGCGCTTGGCGTCCTGTGGACTCGTGCGCAGCGTCGCCCCCTTCCAGCTGCGCGACGTCGGCGCGAAGCTGGCGCAGCCGCCGCCGACGCCCGCGTCGCTGTCCTCGTAGCCGGTGGTGGCGTCGTCGTCGCAGTGCGTCGGGACGTTGCGGTAGTCGCCGTTGCGCTTGGCGTGCGCCCCGCTGGGGTTCACGATGGCGATGCCCTCGTCGGAGCCGCACAGGGGCGTCGTCGCCGACCGCAGGTAGCCGTTGTCCTCGTCGCAGAGCCCGCCCCGTCCCCCGCCGGCGGCCCCATTAGCGCCGCCGCAACCGCCACCGCCGCCATTGTTTGGCTTGTCGCCGGAGCAGGCGCGCGTCGTCATTTCGATCTTCTCGTAGCTCTCGGTGCGCGCCGGCGGCACCGTGTTCCAGAGGCCGCCGCTGCCGCCCATCTTGCGGCGGCGCCGCAGCGAGCACAGGCAGACGGCGGCGAAGGAGGAGCCGACGACGAAGAGCAGCGCGATCAGGACGCACAGCAGGACGATCTTGGCGCCGAGGGGGGCGTCGGGCGGGCGCCGCGACACGGCCAGGGTGACGGAGGCCTCCACCTTGCCGGCCTTGTTCTCGGCGGCGCACGTGTAGATGCCGGCGTCCTGCATGTCCGCGGTGAGGATCGTCAGGTTCGAGGCGTTCCGCAGCATGTTCACCACGTAGGTCTTGCGGCCCTGGTGGTTCGTCGTGGCGGCGGCGGTGCGCGGGGCGGAGTCGCCGGGCGCCGTCAGGTTGGCGATCACGCGGTTCTTCACCATCCACCGCACCGAGGGCTCCGGCACGCCCTCGACGAAGCAGCTCATCGTCACGTTGCGGCCCTCGACGCCGTGCGCCGTGGTGTCGGTGGCCACGATCTGCGGCACGCACGCGAACTCGTCCAGGTCGATCTTGTCCCAGGTCTTGCCGGCCAGCCGCGGCGGGGCGCGGCACAGGGGCGGCACGCCGTAGGGGATGTTCTCGCGCAGCATCCAGGCGCGCAGGGGCCGCAGGCCGCACGAGCAGTTCCACTGGTTGCGCGCCAGCTCGATGCCGTGCAGGCTGGCCAGCGAGGTGATCGTGCCCGAGCGCACCTCGCTCAGCCGGTTGCCCTCCAGCTTCAGCCACTCGAGGCTGCCCTCGAGTCCGGCGAACGCCCGGCCCTCGAGCGCCGCCAGCCGGCAGTCGGAGAGGTCGAGCCGCACCAGCTGCGGCACGTGCGCGAACGCCTCGTTCGGCAGCCGGTGGATGGGGTTGCCGTTGAGCCGGAGCTCGCGCAGCTCCGGCACCGCCTCGAGCGCCTGCGAGGGCACGCCGGCCAGCTGGTTGTAGCTGAGGTCCAGCTCGACCAGGTTGATCAGCTTGCGGAAGGCGAAGCGCTCGATCAGGCGCAGCCGGCAGCGGGCCAGGAACACCTTCTGCAGGTTCAGCAGGTTGGCCGCGGCGAAGGCGTCGTGCGGGATGGCGGCGATCTCGTTGCCGGTGAGGTCGAGCACCTGGGTGCCGGCGTCCAGCGGGGTCGGGATGTGGGTGAGGTTCGCGTGAAGGCACAGTACGGACTCCTTGCCGTTCTTCCACTTGCACTCGCACACGCCCGGGCACTCGCCGGCCGCCAGCCCCAGCCAGCAGCCGAGCAGCCAGAGCGCCAGCAGCCCGCCCCGGCCCAGGCCTCGGGCCCGGGCCCCCGCCGCTCGTCCCAGCGTTCCATTATCGGTGCTGTTGCTGCGGCTGCTTCGACGGCGGCTGCGTGTGCGTCGGGGGGCGGGCGTCGGCTGGGGTGGCGTGGGCGCGGCCATGGCTCATCGGGCTCTGGAAGGGGCGCGGGGTCCGGCTCCGCATCGGCCCGGGGCCGGGGCGTCCGGTCGGGGGGCTCCGAGGGGTCTCGGGGTCGCCGCTGCTGCTGCTGTCCTTGGGTTTCTCTCGTTGATTGTTGTCGCTTTAGTCGCCGGCTCTCGTATCTCTCTTTTCGCTCCTCCTAGTCGTGGGTTCTCGTCGCGATTGCTTCCTGTGTTGCTGTCGTTGCTGTGGCGTCCTCTGGCCATCCCAACTAGTCCAGCTGGCGGCGCGCGTCGGCCTCGGCTTCCGTTTCCGCTGCGTCGAAG
Organism: Coelopa pilipes; assembly: GCA_947389925.1. NCBI lineage: Eukaryota > Metazoa > Arthropoda > Insecta > Diptera > Coelopidae > Coelopa > Coelopa pilipes. The sequence goes on along the minus strand of OX376696.1, from coordinate 67,078,868 downwards.
CGGCGACTCGTGGGTGTGGCCGTGGGCGGCACTGGGCGACGGCCCGCGGTCATCTTCCTCGGCTCGATCGCACTCGGGATCGCGCGCGGCGCCTGCAACGAGAGGGAGGGAAGGGGTTGTGGTTAGTGGCGGAGTCGAGTCGAAACGGAGGGGGTTCGGATGTGTTGGCGGCCCATCAGTCAGGGCGCAGCGGCTGCCGATGCCCCTTCCTGCGCCCCCGTCCACCTCCCACTCGAATCTGTGTGTCTGTGGCCTGCAGGAAGTTATGCAAATGTCGGGGCCGCAAGATGTCTGACGCGAAGGCAGCCGTCGACGGAGCCCCCGCCGTCCATCCGACCACAGCAACAGCTGCAGGCGCGCTGCATGTCGCCGGCAATGGACGTAAACTGTAAATATTTGACGTTTTAACGACGTGCTTAACGGTAAATGCCGAGTTCTTCCATCACAAAAACGCGGCACAGCCATAACTGTCAAGCGTCGCCGCCGTCACTGCCGTCGCCGCCGAAGACAGCAACATTGCTGCTGCTGCTGCTGCCACTCGTGGCGACTCGCAGTCGTTGTTTTTGCGGTGCTGCCGGCAACGTCGTCGGTCTTGTGCTGTCGCTTTTTGGCCTGGTGGGTGATGATGTAAATTGTTGTTGGTGTTGGTATTGGTGTAAGTGTTGTAGGTGTTGTTGTTGTAATTATTGGCCTCCTTGACGTCCGCTGGCTGGCGTGCACATGTCGCTGTCGCTGTCGCCCTCGCCGCCATGGCATCGTCAGCGCTGTTTTTTCCATACTGCGCTGCACTTTTTGCACCCACTGCTGGTCGCTTCCGCGTTGTTCTAGCAATTGTTGTTATTGTAGTTGTTGTTGTTATTGTTGTTGCCCTCCACTCTGCGGCCATTCAAATGCCGCGGAAATTTCTTCATTTTCCGACGCCCCACTGAGGAACGCATGGGGAAATTCGAGGGAAATTTCGCTGCAGCCGCGGACGTTTCGCGACCGCGGCCGCGTCCACCCCCGGCCTCCCCTCTCCATCCTGCACCCCTATGGCCTTCTCTCTTCCTCTGCCCACCCCTCGTCCTGTCGCCGTCTCGCTCAGCACGCCACGGAGCCCTCGCGGACGTGCTTAATTGAAAATTCCCCCTCCCTCGCTCGCTCTTGCTCAACCACTGCTCTGTGAAATTTGCCTTCGATTGTTGCCGTTGTTGTTGTTGTTGCCGTTGCCGCCGCTGTTGTTGACGATGTTGTTACTGGTGTGTTACTAGTATTGTTGTTGTTACTGTTGACGTTGTTTATCTGAGCATTATTAAATTTTTAATATTTTCACCGCAGTGTGTGAGTGTGTAACGGAGGATGGAGGGGGAGAGGGAGCGAGAGCGAGAGCAGGCGAGGTTCCTTCGGGGAGGAGCAGAGGGTGCGGGTGAGGGGTGAAGTGGGGACGATGGGAGGATTTGAGGGAAGGGGGTGAAAGTGGTTAATAGGTTCTGCTTCAAAATTAACTGGCGCTGTCTGCGGTCTAGTGTACAACAAGCAACAACAACGGGAAGAACAGCAGCAAGCACAACAACAAATACACGTACAGAAACAACAAGCTCTGGCTCTGCCGCTGCTGTTCGGGGTGCGTTTAACGGTCAATTGTTGCCCCTGGCGGCCATTTTGTCGGCGCCGTCATCGCCGTCGTCGCCGCCGTTAAAACTTATCATTATCGTCCGAAAGCTCGACCGCCCGCTTCCCCAGCCCCCTGGACAGTTTCCATTTAGCTCATGACGTCATCAACCGCCGACATCTGGTCGCGGTTCCGCCGACAGTCGACAGGACGCGCGTGTTTATTGCGACCGCAAGGATGCGGCGCGGGACATGGAAGGACATGGAATCTCGGTTCCTTGCATTAATGGAATATTCATGAGTTCATTCATGTTCGGCCAGCGATCAAATAAAAATGACGAGATCATCATTGCCTCCATGAAGGAACATCGGCAGATACTTTCGAAACGAACGACCGCGAGGACTGCGTCATGTAAATGAAGTCGAAAGTTTACGATTTCGTGGTTAAAGGTCGGAGATGTGGAAAGAGTAGATGAGGAAAATCACATTTCGATGACGAAGTCAAAAGAGCGAGTTCAAAATTGAGAAATCCGTACCCGGAAATCGAAAAAGGGTGCAAAATTAAATAACTTCGACAAGGAAATTAAAAGGATACCAAAATTAAAGCAACAATTTTGAAAATAAAGTTAAAAATTTACGAATTAAAGTCATGAGTCTAAATTAATAAGGAAGCTCCAAAATTAGAGACAAAATGAAAAGTCGAGAAGAAGACAAAAATCTTGTCCATCTACTGAACTAAATATATTAGAGTGAAGGAAAAAAATTATATTAAAATTAGAGCAAAAGTATTTAAGCAAACCCTTCCAGGCCATCGTTGACCAGAGGCATAAATGGTCATAATTCACAATTGTTCATAAATCCAGTGGAACATTTGGTGCGGCGAGGTCGAGTGCATCGAGCGGCCGGACTCGGCCGGACTCGGCCGGACTCGGCTCCGCTCGATTTGAAGAAATGCATGGCGGCCAGTTACAGCAGTCTAAACAGCGACCGGCGGCCCGCTCCAGCCCGCCGCCCCCTCCCCATGGCCGCTGCCCCGTCCACCAACCCGACCCGCGCCCACTGGACGAATATTTATATTTATTTTTACGGCCGCCGCAACGAATGCGGTTTCGCTGTTATCTCGGTCGGTTCGGGCCCCGTCGAGTCCCGCGACCCCCGCCGAGTCCCGCGACCCACGCCGAAAACTGCAACAACCACAAGGAGCACTGTAGCAACAACAACAACAACAATAGTAACAACAGCACCATCAGCAAAAACAACGGCGGCAAAAACAGCCGAGCGACACGAGGAAACAAGAGCCAGACTCGTCGAGCGACCGAAGTTTGCGCAACAACATCGTGCATCATGCGGCGACTTCTTCCCCCGGGGGCGGGGGAGGAGTCGGCGAGAGGGGCGTGGCTGGGTGAGGGCGGAGACCCAGGCCGGTGGACACGGAGCGTGGGCGGGCCGGGCCTCGACCGAAGTCCTCGCGCTGGTTGTTTTCTAATCCTATCTGTGGGCGGGAGGGAGAGTACGAGAGAGGGGTTGGGAGAGGAAGGGAGGGGGCGATAGAGAGAGAAGGAGGGTGAAAGAGGGACAGAGAGAGAGGTCGAGGGACGGGAGTCCTTTGTGTTTGGGTGCCTGTGGACGAGTGTGTGTGAGGTTAATAATTTCGTTTGTTTACATAAAGCAAAACTTATGGCAACGGCAACAACGGCAACAACAGCAACAAGAACAACATCGGCAACAACAATGACAGCAAGCAGCGAATGACATATACTTTGCAATTTGCAATTGTTGTCGTTGTTCCTATTCCTGTGGTTTGTTGTTGTTCTCTGTGTGTGTGCAGGACGAGCCGCTGGGGAAGCTTTTAAGCAGCTTTCACAAAACTTTATGACATTCGATATGATGCAACAACAAGAAGACCAACAACAACACAACAACAAAACGATTTACAACAACAATTCCATCAACAACAATAACAACAACACTGGCCACAACAATGGCAACAACCATAACCAGAAGAGCAAAACCAGCGACGGCAGCAACAACAGCGGAAACAACAACATGACAACCTACAACAGCAACAGTAAAAGCGACAACAACGACAAAAAGAACATGAAGAAGAACAATGACGACAACTACCATGACAACAACAAATAAATAATGGACTTTGAGGATTAGTCGCTCGTTTGCCTTGCTTCCATTTGCTTTGCTCCACATGCTTTGCTTTATTTTGCCTTCGTTTGGTTTGCCTCGACTTGTTGTCGTTGTTGTTGTAGTGTCGGTCCTCCATGTGTCCAAATCGGGATTCGTTGACCTCGAGAGGGTCGAGGAAAGTCTGAGAGTCGCCGGAGTTGCGGAGCTCGCGAGGCGGCGACGAATTTGGCGTCGCCCCCGCCTGGGCGACGAAATCACCGTGAGCCACGCACCCGGCCATCGCTGTCGTAAACTGAGCACGTTACGATCGCCCGATCCGGCAACGCGATGAGGCGGGCGGGGCGCCGGTTCGTCCCTCGCAACCACCCCGAGGCCCTCCGTCCTCTGACTTCGTGTGCTTCACGTGCTCTCTTTCATTCCTCCCACGCCAACGCCAACGCCCACTCCCACGCCCTCGCTATCTTATCTGCAAACTAATTCTTCTAATTTTTAATAGTCCGCGCCCAACCCAAGCAACCCAACCGCGGCCACGCCCCTCACACCCTCCAGTCGCCCCTTATCGCTTATCGCTGCCCGCCGATCGACACGTTCGCGCGCTTCATCGCGCCGAAGTCGTGGCGAAGGGGGGAACTCGAAGGACGGAGCACGAGGGTGCGAGCGTGACACGGCGTTGCCACCCGCCCTCGAATTTACGCCTTTAATAAATCCTCCTTTCACTTCCCCTTCTCGTGGTTGTTGTGCCCATTCCAGTCCCGTCGTCCTTGGAGTCATAAATCGCTGCCGAGTTTTCGTTGTTGCGGCGCGCGATGATAAAAAATTCAGAGCGACTCTAGTGGCGTGAAGAAAGAGGGCAGAAGGGGCGACAGGCGACGTGTCGAGAGGCTCCGAGGTGTCGTCCTTCGAGAGCTCCTTCGCCTTCACCCGAGTGTCGCCAGGAATCTGAATCCGAATCTGCTTCGAGGGCTGCGGCTGCGAGCTGCGATGGAAATCGAAACCAATCGCGTCCTGGAGCGAAACTCGAGACGGCCATCCAAATGGAGCAACAACAGCAGCAACAAAAGCAGTAGCAACGACATCAACAACAATCCCGACGACCCATTCGTCACTTTCGTCAGCATCCCGTTTGCATGAGGCGGGGAAATCGAATCACGTCTCCAGTCGCGTGCACAGCCGGCGAGCGACTTCCGTCCGGCAGCTGCAGCTCGAGGCCAGCGCGAATAAATCAAAGGCGTTTCCGCTGCGACACCTCGACAGCCGGCAGGAGAGGAAGGCGCGGGACCAGGCAGCGGCTCTGAGGTGGCCGAAAAACGCAGGAGCCGGGACCGCAAGGACCACGGCGGAAGTCGCATAAACCCTGTGATGCTCGCGCTCGTAACTCAGGTTCAGCTGCGGCTGTGGCTGCGATCCGTTTGAGGTCCGCGCGTCGCAACGGTGACTTTCGTTGCTGTTGCTATTGCTGTTGTTGTGTTGGTGGTCGGCGGCCACAACTACAACTGCAACTGCATCCACATCGCCACGAAACGGAAGTTGGCCATTTCCGGAGCATGAAAAATCGCCGCGGCAAACGCCAAAAATGGGAGACAAAAACGAAAAAACACACCGAAGCGGTGAAAAAATGCGACGTGTTGAAAAAGGACCTAATGGTTGTTGTTGTTGTTGTGGTGGCCATGGCTTCTGCGAAGGTTCCTCTTGTTTGTTGAGTCGTAGTGGGATTTGTTGTCGTCATTGTTGCTGTTGTTGTCGTTGTTGTGAAATCGGATTAGTTCGCGTCGAACGAGTGATTTTGTTGTCCGTAGTGATTTGGCATTTGCATGCGGCGCCCGCCCCGCCCGCAGTTGTTTTTGCCATTGTCGTTGTTGTTGTTGTTTTGACCTCGCTTCCTCTGTCGCCGCCATCGCCGTGGCCGCCAACGGAAATGCAAAATTCAGTCCGAAAACATTCCCCAAAGCCCCCGAAACGTGAATTTAAATGAAAACGTCAGACGGCGGCTTCCTCGAAGTTTCCCCTATAATTTCGTGACCGTTGGCGGGGTAGCGCGAGGAGCTTCGGCGGACTCGTTCCAGGAATTCGGCGCTCACGGTCAGGACCCGCGAGGATGAAGTCGAGCCCATGGAGCGACCTGGCCCTCGGCCTCGCGCCTCCTGCCTCAGCTGCAGCAACGCCGATGACATTCCGATGCCCTTCCACGAGGCTAATTGAAGCAACGACGTCCGCCCGATGCTCAGCTGTAATTCACCGACCTCTCCATCTCCCTCTTCACCTCCTCATCCCCCTCTTCATTGCCTTCTCCTCCTCGTTGCCTCCTCCTCTCCGGGAATTCCGAATTGAGTCCTCCACGGCGTGTGCGCAACTTTTCCCGGCTCTCGAGAGCGAACTTCGCACTGCTCGCAGATGCTCGCAAATATTTAATTTGCAAATTGTCTGGCAACGCCGTCGACGTTGTTGATGCCGATGCTGATGCCGATGCCGATGCAATGAAGCGCGAAGCGTTGGAACACAACAGCAGCGAGGCGGCTGGAGACGCAGCGAAATAAATCAGCAACTTCTTCGTCAGCTGCAGCCACGGCCTCAGCAGCGACGGCCTCAGCAGCGACGGCCTCAGCAGCGACGGCGGCAACAATAGATTGCAGCGCGAAATCAGGAGCGGCCCGAGCCGTGTCGGAGGCAGCGGCCACGCCCCTTCCCGCCAACGCCCCGCCACCGGGGAGGACGAGACAATAAAGCGCTGTATGGAAATAAAGCGGCCGCGTTGCCAACGAGCACCGACTGCCGCTGACATTCAGGTTGGCAACGCGACTTCATCCTTTAACCCGGCGACCCGCCTCCTCCTGCCGCTTCGATTCTCGCCCTCGAGGAAGCCGCCGCCGATGGGGAGAACCAGGATTCGCTTGCATTTTTAAGGGAAATATTTGCAAATTTTATTATTGAATTGCCAGCGACGGGACTCAGCGAAGGGAGAAACAACAACAACTCCGACAACCAGGCGAACGCGACCAGGCGAAAGGATAAAGGACAACAAAGTCGCTGCCGATGTACAACAAATGAAAATGTTGCCGCGTCTTCGGCTACAACAAGGCGTCTGCGACCTCGTCGCTCGCCCCGGGAGTAAAAAATGGATGATGTCAATGGCGGAGAAGCAGCAGCAGCAGGAGTCGCAGGACCGAGGCGGGAGTCGGCCGCAGGAGTCGTCGCAGGCAGCAGGGCAATCGAAGTCGATGTGAGTGTGGATCGTTCGTGCCACCTGCGAAGCCCTCGAGCTGCCTCCGACTCTGCGCGGCATTCCTTCATTTATAGGGGTTCAAGCCATTCGCTTAGCACGTTTCCTCTGCGCCGACTGTCCTCGAGCTCGCACGTGTCCTGCCGAGCGCTGCCTCAAATCAGAGAGTTGCACGGCGCGAGGGGGAGAGAGAGAGACCTCGAGACACGACGAGTTCGCAGCATGCTCGAAGCGGCAACAGAAGGCCTTTCGGGCGAGGACTCCGAGCCGAGGGACGAGGGACGAAGGCTGAGGATCCCTGGTGCCTGACGAGTTTCTTCTCAGTTGGAAGAAGCCGCTTCCGGTGAGTGACGCGGCGGATCCCTGTCGAAGGAAGGCGGAGCTCTAGGCCAAGACACACGAGTCCCCAACATACGCCGTGAATCCTTGAGCGCTGAGACAAAGGCGTGATTACTCCTGCAGGGTATGTGAGCATTGTGGGGGATGGGCGCGATGGCGAGGAGGGGCTGAGGGAACGATATGACACCAGACGAGAGGACGCGAGCCGCCGACAGCTTCCACTTGAATGGTGACTGCTGAATAATTGAACGTGTGCAGCACAGCGGCGGCGGCGAAAACGACGAAATCCACGGTTCCGCCGAGAACACGGACGACGACAGCAACAATGACAACAGCGAAAGCAACAACGGCAGCTGGTGGTTTTGTGCGATTGTGCGACAGCAACAAAGGAGCTTCGTCCGGGCCCGGGCTCCGGCTCGGGTCCTGGGCGGACGAGGTGGAACAATTAATTGCTCGCTACCTGCGATTGCAATTTATGCGCTCTTAATGCAGCAGCAACAACAAGGAGCGAGCGGCAACAGGAACAACAGCGATGACAGGGTATCGAGTCCAACAACAATCCCATCAACAGACACAACAATAAGGACAATGAAACGCATGATTAAAATTAAATAATTGCGCAAATTGTTTCCACCGCGCATATGCTCGCAGGACGCGGATGTCCTGGCGTGCAGGACACAAATGCACGCCCCCACCCCTCGACTCACCTCGCAACACCACCCGCCCCCAATCCAGTTATTGTCGCTTCGGTCATAAATTTCAATATTTTCAACTTTAATTGAACATTAAACGAGAATCGAAATTTATGCCCGGGCCGAGCGAGTGGGACGGCAAATTAAGAGGCCAGACAGGCTTTCAAATTGAATCAGACAAAGCCGCACAAAGGACGGCACCTCGATCCTCGACTCGCAGGCGGAGCAAGAGGAGGGCGCGGCGGTTGCCGAGGGAGCTGCGGAGAACCCCCGGAGGCCTCGACAAAGGAATCGCCTTGCACGGTGGAGTAAAAAGATAGAGTAAAAAATCCTCTCACCGACGAGGTCATGTGGGCGAATGGGCGAGCAAAAGGATGTAAGACGGTGGAGGGGGGTGGATGAGGAAACGTCGTCCCAGTTCCTTTCACCGGCGACTTCCGCCCCGACCACGCTCGCTTTTAATTGAATTTCTGAATGAACCGATGAAATGAATGTCTGTTTATGAATTTTTCACTCCACCGCCGCCGTCGCCAGGACGTTGCCAGTCTGAACAGAGAGAAACGGAACGGAGCCGATCCCGGAAGGCAGGGCCGGGTGGGCGACCGGCGGGCGGGCGCAGCGAAGTGTGAAGCCGAAGATTAGAATGTTGCGAGGATGTCGCTGCTGCTTTTTGCGCTGCTTGTGCTTCTGTGCTCCCGCTTTGTGCCGACTCTCGAACACGTGAGCTTTCAGTTTTTGCGGGCCAACAAAGAAGCAACCAATCGCTCGAAGCAATCGATTGGAGGGAGGAGGAGCGGAGGAAAAGGCCCTTAACGGACCCCAGAGTGTAGGATTTAAATGGAGACCGATTTCTAGGAGAACTTCGGATTATCGCGACTTCGAATCGATGTATGAGGATCGCCAGGCGTCCTTCGAGATGGAATTTCCCGCTCAAGGACACTCGGACTCGGTCTCCGAGACGCCTCGTTGGTCTGCAGGCCGGGCGCAATTTTTGCTCCCTGCTGCACGACTTCCGGCCGCCTCCGGTCTTGACCCCAATTCCGACGGCTGCTGCAGCGGATCGCGCGGACTGCGCGATGACAAAAGCTGTTCGTGGCAACGTGCGCCAAATGGACAACAACAATTGCGACAACAACATGGGGCACGGGCCCCGGAAGAGGAAGCGGAAACAGGCGGCCGGAAGTGCAATTCGGACGTGTTGAATTCGCGCGTTTCGTTTGTCCCGGTGAAACACGGAATTTTTGGCCAGCGCCAAGCAACAAACAGCGAACAGACAAAACTACAACAACTCCGAAACCAACAACAATTAGGCTCGCGGCCTCGAAGTTTGCTGAAAAACCAGCAGGAGGCAGCTGCGAACGCCTCGGAGACGGATCCGCCGTGTCTACGGCAGGGGCGGGGGCGCAGCGCGGTTTTTACAGCGAAAGTTAAGGATCGACGCATTTTATTGCTCCACTCGCCTGCGGCTTTGGCCATATTTCAGTCGCTATCATTATTGTTTTTATTGTTGCGCCTGCTATTGTGGCTAAAAATTTGCAGTTTAAAAGTTGCTCGTGCCATTAAATATTTAACGAGCACGCAAGCCATAAACGGGCCGCAGCCCCAAATAAAGCTGGGCAAAAATAAATGGACACGAGGAAATTCAGGGAAAATAAAACATAGTCGCGAAAGAAGTTCGAAAAAGTAATAATGAAATTTTTCTATTTATTTAATAACCGAAGTTTGAGGAGATATTGCGTTGTTTCTTCTGTTGTCTTTTTTTGGCACGTCATTCCAAATAATAAGACATCGACAGCGTTTTCGGGACGTCATCCACGCTCATGCCAACCTGCCGCCGGTGACCGAGACGTCTCTCTTCCGGGAATCGGGGCCAGAGTCCGGAAGGTTGGGGGGAGAATTATAAAATTCCGCAGGAGGCCGTGGCGTCGTAGCGGCCCGTGACGTCAGGGCCTCCGGCCGAAGTCAGCCGCATCATCCTTCGGAAACCGTCTTGGGATCTGGGCGCAAACACGTTTTACGTGGACCCCGGCGCGCACCCACCCACTTGACTTCGTCGTCCTGGGATGACCTTCGGATGACGAAATTCGACCGATTTCCCCGGCGTGGTCCCAGATGAATTTCGGGAAATCCCGCCCAGTCACGGCCTTCGTATCAGATACGGCTCGCAATTAGTGAACAGGGTCTGGACTCGGCAATCAATGTCACGCTTACAGGACTTACGTTCCACCCTCATCACCGTCGCCATCACCTTCGCCATAACCATCGATCATCATCGGGCGTCCTTGCACTCGGGGCGTCAGCGGCAGCCCGGGCACCAGCAACATGGCCCTCAATGTCGCCGTCGGTCGCTCCCAACCGTTCGATTCCTTCGCCACTGTCGTCGGCGACGGCACCTGCCAGCGCCAGCCGGAGCCGCATCCTCATCTTCGCCATCCGCCCTGTTGCCTTGTCCAGCAGCAACACCAACAACTGCCGAGTCGTTTTTGCCGAAGGAGCCTGGGCTCGGCCTCGTCCTCGGCCGGCCGGCTGCGACCTCGGCTGCACCTCGTCGAAGGCGTGCAAATAATTTATCGACTCGATAAATTTTTAAAAACTTCCACCCGACCCCTGCCCTGTCGTTGCTCGACGACCGCGGCTCGAGCGTTTTTCGGTCGATGCTCGCGTCCTTGCGAGGGCTCCTGAAGGACGGCGACGCGTGCACTTTTTGTTTGCTGTGCTTGGCTCGGCTCCCCACTTAAATTCAAATCATTTGCTGCCGAAAGGACATTATTTTCGCATTTATGCTCCGGCAGCGTGGTAGGGGCAAGGGGGCGAGGGGCGTGGCCCGGCGTGGCGCGGAAGAAGGCGACGAAAATGAAAATGACAGCCAACTGATGACTGCGGGCAAAAATGTTGATTCCCGCATTTTTCGCCACCACCCCAGCCGCCCAGCCGCCTCCTCCTCCACGTCCCCCGCTCCGTCCACCGCACTCGACAGCGCGTCGCTTGGCAGTCGAGGAGCTCGTTGGCAGCGAGCGGGGTTCATCGACTCCTGGATTTATTTGCGTGCGAAGATGTCGCCCTTTAAAGCGAGCAGCAGGACGAGGGAAAAGGATAGTTCAGGCGCCACCTTCTGCCAGTGACAGGAGCGAGCGTTTTATGGATGGCGAAGGACGACGAGGACGGCGAGGACGGCGAGATCCGGTCACGGAGGACGACGAGTTCGAAGGAAGGTCAATTAAACGCTCTCGCATCGGCGGTGGGAGCTGCGTAAAGCTGAACAAGTTGAGACGACGGACCCGGCGACCCCTTTCGGAACCGAGCTACGAGTAGGAGGAAGGACGAAGGATGGGGACGAATCGAAGGACGGCGGCCTGACTGGGTCCGGACAGGGCAACGACTGGAGAGGGCGAGGGGCCGCAGATAACGACGGAGGAGGAAAATCAACCTTCATCTGGGTCGGCAGCCGGGATTCAATTGAAATGTCAATAGAACGTGGTTCGTGCATGAGTGATGGGACTACAACAACAACTACAATCTCAACAACAACGATGACAGATGACAGAAACAGCAACGGAGAGGGAGAGTGAGAGAGAAACACAGACGACTCCAGTGACATCAACAGCCAAAGCAAATACATTTGGAAATTGTTGATTCTTGGCTTCCACTCGCAACATGAGGGCTCGCAACGGGTCCAGGTCCCGGGCGTGAGTCGGGTCCAGTCCAGGCCAACAACAATTAACGATGAGCCCGAAGCCGTAAATAAAAAATATTTTAATCCTTTTAGCAACTGCAGCAACAACACCTGCAGGGCCGCAACACGGTAGCAACAGCAACGACAAGGATGCACAATAAAAATTATTACACGTTGCAGCTGTAGTTGGTGCTGTGTGTTTCCGAGGCGATCGTTTGTCGGCGTCCGTGTGTGTGTGTGTGGGTTTTAGTGATGCGCGGCTTGTCAGGACTCGGCGGCCGCCCGGAACTTCCGGTATTTTCCAATTTTCATCGAACGCTCCGAGCGACATGTCAATTGAATCCCTCGTCCAGTCGCCCTCGTCCTTGGGTCCCCGTCCTCTGCGGCTCGTCCTGTGCGGTGGCGATTGCCGGCATGCCCTCGCATCCTTAAACATCGCTCGCGGCCTCGAGCGCGCGCGTTATAAAATTCCACTAAAAGTTGATTCGTAAAAATTTCAAAATATTTGCTTTCCATTCGAATTGTGTTTGTTTCTTCCGGCCGCTGTTGTTTTTGCTGTCGCCGCCGAAATGGGACAAAGTTTTTGCCGTCGTTATTTACCGAATATTCCCAAAAACTTCGTCCCTTCGGCCGAGCCCAAGTGGGTGGCAGAGAGATGGGGGCCGTGGGAGAGAGAGAAAGAGGAGCATAAATGCTCGATCGACTTCGGAATTTGTATAAATCCCGACACTGATGCAGTCGCCGAATTTCCCCGAATGACATGGGAACAAAAGCGAAACGAAAAAGTGTGGGAAAAGCTACAAAAACGGAAAGCACAGCAACAACAATGATGACGGCAGCGACAGCGACAACAACACCGGGCCGAAAATAAAATAAAACTGTTTTCAATTTTATTGCACGTTTTCTACGTGAGTGGATTAGAGCGGTGTCCGTGGTCGGGCCAGATAGAGGAAGTGGCGAAGGAGGAGGAGGGAAGGGTTGGGAGGAATGGGGAGGGCGTGAACTCTTCAGATTTCTGTTTTTGTTGTTGCCGCCGCCTTCCTCTGCCCTTTGCCGCGAGGCGAGGGTCGCGAGGGGACGCAAAATTGATTTATTGAAATTTGACATGACCTCTTGCCGGGTTCGGCGCGAGGCGCGGCTCGCTGCAAGCCCAGAGTCGGCCGGTCTGAGTGCACGTGAGAGTGTGTGTGTGTGTGTGTGAGGTCGCCGCTGGAGTTCATTTGAATGTAATGGGGCGAGGCCGAGAGTCGATCGCTGGACTCGAACCGCTCCCAATGAAACGCTCCGCTGGCCCTGCTCCATCGAGCGTGGCCATTCAAGGATTTGCGCAAATTCATCGATTGCCCCACCTCGGCCCGTGCCTGCTCGCCTGCGATCGACAGCACTCGGAGGAGCGACGAGCGTTGTCAATTCTCGGAGGGAGTCCGAGCTCGGGAGAAGCCTCCATGGCATCTGCCCTGGGTAAGACGGGTCTGACGGCCTTTGTTTTTACCGAGAGCCCGGTGTCCAGAGCAATTATCTTGCGGGCATTCCCAAGGATTCCTGCAGGCATCCCTCCGTCCATCCGTCGGACTGTGTCGGTCCGTGCCGCAGACACTCGGTTGGCGAGAGCGCTGCAACTGCCACATTTCACAAATATTTGCCTTTCGATAATTAATTGAAAGCCATTCGGGCAATCGAGAACGAAATAAAGCCAACCTACCTCTCCTCCCTCTCCCCTCTTTGCCGCCCACCACCTGGGCGATCCGAGCAATTAGAGAGTGCGGGGCGGGTCCTCGAGGGACGGTCGGGGGCCGGCGACAAATTGAATCACATGCGTAAGTGAGTCGAGCTCCTGGGGCAGGGCGGAGGACGGGAGGCGGAGGAGCCGGCGATTTCTCTCGGGTGGACACGGACTCGTTGGTGCTGTTGTTGTTGCACAATTATTCATAAACAAATAGCGCAAGCGGCGGCGGCAACAACAACAACAATAACGCCCAATCTAATTGTTGCTATTTTAATTATAAACAAAATTGAATTGGAACGAAATGGAAACGAATCGAGCTGGCGACGGAAGCGGAAGTGGGACGTTAGGGGGATCGGAGCGGAAGTGGCGGAGGCGGGGACGGCGACGAGGACACGGACGGGGCGTGGACTCGGCAGCAGATGGAGGCGTATGTGCTCGCACGCACGCAGGACACTCGACTCGCACACACACGCGCACTCGCACGCATAAGCAGACGAATGCATGCATTTTAAATGCAGCTGCGTGCTCTCGATTATTCATGACTGTGTCGTTTTGCCTCCGTGTCGTTGTGTTAGTGTTGGAGCCCGAGGCTGGGCTCGTGCTGGGGTCCGCAGCAAGTGGCCCGTGTGTGCGTGTGTGGGAGCCACATGTGGGTTTAAGGCTTTAAGTGTTCCGCAGCAAAAATCGGGTCAGAATGCGAGTTCCAGCGAGAACTAAAGAGGCAGGCAGAGAGAGAGAGAGAGAGAGAGTGAGAGAGAGGCGAGGGCGTTTTGCTGGCCGAATTACCGCTCGAGTGAAAAAATCCTTTTTCCGAATGGCTGACAAATTCCCCCGAAAAATTCCCCACATTTAGAATTCAAATGCAAATCGCAATTTTCCTGGAAATGCTTCCAATTTCAGAAACAAGTCCTTTTTTCATACTCACCGAAGGATGTGCCAGGACGTGTGGGCGATGGGAATTTGTTGCTATCGTTGCTGTGGCTTCGTGTGGTTTCGGCTCTGTGCGGAGTTCGGTGTTGGTTTGTTTTTCTGATTCACTGCAAATACACAGAATGCAAATACACAGTGAATTATTTATTGAGATCGTTTAATTGAATTATTTATATTGTTTCGTATCAAATTTGAGAAGATTCCGTCCAATGGAATTTATTTCAAAATTTATTCCGAACGATGTGTTTTATTTTTGTCATAATTTTTTCTCTTTTTTGGTCAACATTTTCCAACATTGCCCAAACCATTTGCAGTTTTCGGTTTCGATTCGACCTTTTGGAATAACTTCATCCACCGTTTAATTTTGACATCAGCCCGTCCTTCCTCGTCCCACTCCTCGAGTTTCTGTCCCCCGCCCACCTGCCGCCCGACGCCTGACCCTTTGACCCCAATGCGCCCACGTCGTCCTCGCCTCCCGCACCAGCCGCGACAGCTGCTTGAGGTACAACAGCAGCACTTGAACCACTACGACAACGTCTCGCAGTCCACTGCACGACCCCCTCCCGGCCCCCAACAACAACAGCAACGGCTGGGGGCCGCACCTCGCCTGCCCGCTGCCTTTTCGTGCACCTCGTCGAGGAAACGAGGTTAGGACGACCTGCTCCAGTTGCAGCCCGAGTCGAGCGCAAAATGACAACGGACAGGCTGCGGCAGCGACAGCGACAGAGCAGCAGCAGCAACAACAGGCAAGGAGGGCCTTGCGAGAAGTTTTGTTGTCGTTGTTGTTGCCATCTCCACTGCCTGACCCCGCCCACCGTCGTCTGAGGCTGTCGGCGGCTGTTGCTGCCTTTAATTGCATTGTTTTTATTATGTTTGCTGTAGTTGTTGCTGTTGGTGTTGCCGTTGCCGCCCTGACAGTCGTATGTGTGTCAGCGCTAGGCATGTGTCGGTGTGCGTGCGAGCGAGACGGCTGCATTTTAATTGAAGCTCATTTCTGAAGCATTCGTTCAACAGTTTGCTCTCCACTAAAGTGGAGACTTTTATTTGGGCAGCCGGAAGTGGGCGCCTGGCCGGCCATGTCCCTATTTGTGGATGTGATGGTGTGTCTATGTCCGTGTATGTGGGCTCGAAGCCCCTCGGCCTGTGTGTGTGAGTGGAAGACATGTTCATTTTATTTTCATGTTTGCATTTTTAATTGCTTCTCATCCGCTCGGATCCCACCTCCGAGAGAGCCGGAGAGAGAGAGAGAGGACGACGAGGAGCTCTGAGCCGGGATATGAGGCAAATGCATTCTATTAGCATAGGTTTAAGGCCGATCGAGGAATTGAAAATCAGCATAAAACAGTTGTCGGGCTCTCGAACCGAATTTGCTCCTTCCTCTTTCCGCCCGGATTCGGCTAAGTGCAGCTCTCAGCTCTCGGCCTCCCTTCGTCTTCCCACGCCTTTCGGCCAGCCATCCAAACGTCCAACAGTCCATCAACCCAAGGGCAGCGGCTGCAATGGACAAAAGGTCCCTTTGACGAGGCGTCGTTCGTGAGCCTGATGCAACCACTCGAGAGGAAGAGAGAAATGCAATCGAGAGGACGAGTGCACGTCGACGAGGAGGTGCACGAGGACGTCGGCACACAGAGGGATTGATGGGATTGACGGAGGGAGCATCAAGGTTCGCCGAGTTCGCCTGAAACGAGGAAACGCGCGTCCTTCGGAGGACCCCAGGCGAATTAAACACGGATCAAGGATTACGTTGGCCACTCGTTTGGGTTAGTGCGAGGTGGACTCGGGCATTGGGGAGAGAATTCGTCCGCCTCGAGCCCCGATAACTCCAAATTAAGGAGCCGAGTGAGAAACTTCCACTGCCAGGACTCGTCTCTCTGCGGAAAAACATCTCGCGTCGCTTTCCTTCACTCCATGCTTCTCTCCTTCCTCTTCTACTCCAACTCCCTCTACAGCTCGGCCCTGACTCGCGCTCTCCTGTCTGTCCGTCTGGCTCTTCCTCTGCCGCGGCAGGGACGTGGGAGCCGGATGGAAATAATTTCTCGTTAAAACTTCGCACTGACTGGACAACAGTCACAATAACAACCGACGCGGAAGAAAGCGGCAGTGCAATGGGAAGAGAAGAGAGTGCAAGAGGGATATAGTGTGAGAAAGAAAGAGTAAAAACGGGGGAGATGGAGGACGAAGACTAGATGAATGTAAATGAAATTCGTTAAAAATGACAGCCAGCAAAGTGACAAGAATAACAACAGCAACAACAACGAAACCCGATGAATATACAGACAATAACAATAACAACAACGAGCAGACCCAACAATAAGCAAACACAACAACACCAACACCAACACCAACAACACGCGCAATTGGGAGGCAAGCAAACAGCGAATTAAAATCCGGCAAAAACAGAGCGAATCAAGTTTATCGGCAGCGAAAAAGAGCGAGCAGAAAACAAAACCCGGCAGAGCGAAGCGCAAAAGGACGATGTCAAAACAGCAACAACAGGAGTAGCAACAACAACATCGACCACAGAGCAGCGGAGGAGGAAGGGAGAGGGAAGGAGGCGAGGAGGCCAAACAAAGCGGTCGTAAAACTCCATTTTAAACGAAAACCCAATTAATAAACCATAAAAATGCCAATTTCTCAAACTGCCGGTCCATCGATCAAGGCGCGGGCGGAGTTGCCACCGGGGTCCCGGGGTCGTGGGAGGTCAAATAAATTCCCCTTTATTTTAATTTAAAAAATGCCCGATTTTTCCCGTCCGGCCGCGGGAAAATTTTCAAATGCGAGCATCGGGGATCGGTTGGGGCCTCGGTGCGGGAGGGGGGAGGACCCGGAAGGCCGGCCGCGTTGCTAACGAGGCGAATTTGACAAAAACAAAAAGAGAAATTACAATAAATCTGGGAACTGGGCAAATATTTATGAAAGGGATGCAGAAAATATAAAAAAAAAATATATAAATTCGCACATATTTGCAGTGGGGCGATCCAAAGTGCGAAAACATAAACTTCCCAATTAAGTGCGGTCCGTCCCTCTCGTTGTTTTCCTCGAATTGGCAACACTTACAACAGTGGCCATTGAAACCGCGACAGCAACAACAACCGGAACAATGGCAGCGAATTCCACATCGACAGCTGCGAGTCACGACTACATGCAAACGCGATTCAGGGCTGCAACCGTTCGTGGGAAGCGGGATACAAAATTTTAGCCGGCATCACCGGAAGTTGCCACCAACGGGAGGCGGCCGACCAGACCAGCGCAGGTCAGTCCGCTCACGTGCCGAGCTCGCCCCCGCTCTTCCGGTTCCCGGCCGTGCCTTCCCGCTCCCGACTGCTCTCCGTTTTCCGGTCACCCCCTCTCGCCCACGGCCTGCGATGCATGAGAAATGCGAATCTCTTCGGCCATAAATTTGATCCGGAACCTGGAATTGAATTCATTTGCGAGCCGAAAGTTAACGAAGCGCCCTTTCTCGCTCTCGCTAGCTCTCTCTCTCCTTCTCTGCTCCTCTCTCCACCTTTGGCCTCTCCAACCCTTCGATTTTTGTGCCCCTCCAACTCTTCGACGATTTCCTTTTGCTTTCCTCTCTTTTGCAAATTTATTTTTCGATTTATTTTCAAATTCTTTTCTGATTTCTTCTCCTCACAGTTTACTGTTGGTCTCGCCTTCATTTCACTCTATCGCTCTTCCTATATCTCTCTCATCTAACTCCCTCTCCCTCTCTGTCTGTTCGTGCTGCCCGTGCTTCGTTTTGTTTAATTTTTCCGCTCGTTACGCTCCGCGATTTGCATTTCGCTCCGTTTGCATCTTCCAGCTGCGAAGTTTCTCTCTCGCCCTCGCACGTCCTGCCCCATTGTCCTGCGGATGGTCCACAGCGCTGTCCTGTTCCTCTTTGTCTTGCTTTGTTGCAGCTGCAAGTGTGCGAGCTCAGATTTTCGCCGCCGGAAGTCGCGAAGTTTTCAGCGACCAGCGGGGGAAGCCGTGGCCGGAACGAAAAGGCTCGATGTTCAAGGACCTGCACACTTTGATCAAGATCAGAACACAAATTCGGAGAATCCTACAATATGAAAATGAATATGCTGTACGGGAATAAATCGAAGGAGCGCAGTCGGAGTGAGCAGGGAGCGACCTCTATTTGACCTGCGATCCACTTTCCTTTAAGATAATTGATTTTGGAATTTATGGCCTTCGCTCCCTGCCTGGGATGCCGCGGCTCCTTCACTCGAATCCTTCCTTCTCTTCCTGGCTGACGAATCGATGAATCGAACCGACCTCGTTCTGCGGACTCCCGAACTCGCTCTGAAAAATCGCAGCCAATCGAGGAGGCCAACGAGCGGAACGGCGGGAACGGAGCACATGAAGACCAGCGGAGATAGACAGCGAAAGAGAGAGCTGCAGAGAGTGATAGGGGGGAGAGGGGCTCCAGGGGGGAGCGGAAATTGCGAGATTTCTTTGTCGATTTGCGGTCGAGTGCGCAATCGGATTGTTTGTCGAGAATTGATTAAAATTGAAAGATTAAATATTTCGCAACCTCGGCAGCATGGGAGCTAATGAAGTGTGGAGGACTAAAGCTGGCCCCAACCACCTCCTTCTTCCTTCCCTCTTGGACCCCCGGCAACCGCTCGCCCTCGCCCCGGGCTGAGCCGAGCCGAAAAACTCGTTTTCATGAAAACGGAATGATATCCTTTATTTGTGAACATCCGTCGTGCGCCCGAGTATCGGAAACCCATTTGCCTGTCGGTCGGTCGGTCTGTCTGCCCATTGTTGTTGTTGGCCATAACCGTCCACACAATAATAACAATAACGCTCGGTATTTATAACGGGCTCGCCCCCTCGCAGCCCGGAGCGAGGAGGGCCGGACCACAAACAACAATCGCAAACACGTCTGGAATGGCGGCCATATGGAGGACGTCCCTCGCCGGGATGCAGCCATTTGTTGTCTCGCCGAGAAACACCAGCCGAGCGGCCTACAATAAAATCCACCTACAACCATGGCCCCAGGTCGGGGCGCGGGGACACGAAGAATCCAGACCGAGATTCATTAGGGAGCCCCGGGGCTGAGGGCGGGACACCGGGGTGCGGCAAGCGCTGATACCAGCAGAAATCAAGGCCGGACAAGACTGATTTCTGCGGAGCGGGGCCATTAAAGAGTCAAGGAAGGTCTTTAAATGAAGCACAGTGTCTCGAAATGTACGAAAGGACAGTTTTTGTTAATCATATTTCATGATTAGAAAAAAATTTAATTTATTTCATAAAAGACATTGCATACAAAAAATGATTTAATTCTCCGTTCGAGACACTGTGCGGCGTCCGATGATAAAAAGGACGCTCCATGACTTGATTTGAATCTCGGCTCGTGTCGGACACCGGGACCCCAAACCGACAGATAGACACGGGCTAATTATGAGAGAGCCTCGGAGCTCGAGCAGAAGGAGGAGGGTGGGAGGAAGGTCGGGACGAAAGAACGCAAACGGACAGACGCATAATCTCTGCTAACGAGACACACACACCACACGGACGCAGGGGCGATAACTAAGCCCAACCGACCGAGGGACGTTAATTGGCACGAGAAGGCGAGCGGACTCCGACCGACCGACGGCTGGGTGAAGGGGGCGACCATCGGTTCGCGGCGCAGGCAGGGGCTGCGGGAAGAATTAGGGTGGCGAGTCGAGCTGAGGCCGCCGAAGGTGCAGACCGGTCCTGGGTAGGACGGAGGACAGGTGGAAGGAGGCAGGTCGTAAATAGACCAGAGTGTAAACATATTGGTGGAGGCTGGGCGTGGGGCGAGAGGGAGGCAGAGAAGGCGAGGCGGCGAAGGACACCGAGGTAAGGCGAAAGGATGCTAAGTCGCCTATAAAGGAATTTACACTGTCATAGGGAGAAAACTCACACCGTATATGGGTGGTTGAAAGGAGAGCCATGGAAGACAGAAATGGAGCCAACTGACTGGAACTGAAAATTCAGTAGACTTATCTAAATAAATGTATACATGTAACTAGGGTATTCTTAGACTATAGTGTTAATCTCATTAACTTATATTTAACTAAGCCAATAAATACGATAGTATATATGTGCCAAATATAAGCAGATTATTTTTCTAAACGAAAATGGAAGACATCGACTATCGAATTAGGGTGAACAATAAAAACCCGTCGAATAAAGGCGAAGATACAAGAATAACGACGACAAACAAATCTTCGGAAACGAAACCCTCAAAAAGAGGGAGGGAGAGACAGAGAGAAACGGCGTGTGAGGAACGATGTAAACGTCGATTGCAGGTGGAATGTCGAAGAAGACATCAGCTGGATTTTATTGCATTTGCTCGGGGATCGAGGAGACGTTTCCGGCCGAAGCCAGCGGTGAGAGGGAGGGGAAGAGGTAAAAAATGGCCGCTAGGCGAATTTCTGCACGTCCCGGTCCGGTCGGAGCCGCCTCCCAGCCTGGCGAAAGGGGCAGGAAGAAGGGAGTCCGAAGTATTCGAATTCGATCAAAAGATTGACGGGGATGAAGAGATGGGTGGAGTGGACTGGTGAAAGGGACGTAACCACAAAAATAAAACAGCTGTGCCCGAAATGTCCGACTTCGCTGTGGACCCCCAAACGATCCGCCCTGCATCGCCCTCACGCACACACGCGCCCGCAACGAATAAAAATCCAATTGCGTCCATTGCCGTTTTCCATTACAGCATTCACAGCAACAGCAACAAAATTGACTACAACAATACTAACAACAAGACGCGTACAACACTTCGACATGGTCATGGACATTCACATCGACATCGACATCCACAACAACGTAAACACACATCACTGCGAACAGCATTTTTCCCGTGATGCCAGCGGAGTCGGGCGAAAAAGTCGAAGACGCGGAGAGGGAGGGAGCACGAGGTTGGCGGACGCCGTCGATCGCGGGGACGAAACGCAATTTCCGGCGGGTTGCGGGCGGCTGCAGATGTCCTTGACGGACGAACGTGCGAGTCCTTCGCAGCGGTCGGTCGGTCCTGCGTGAGCCAGAGGAAGAGCAGGCCAGAGACAGGCAGAAAGAGGGACAAAAAGACAGAGGGAACGACAGACGACAGAAAGAGATGGACAGATAAAAAGAGGGAACGAAAGAGGACGATTCAGAGATTGAGAAAAAATGGGGGAAACGAGGCAAAGCGCTCGGCGATGAGAAACCGTTATTTTGCGACTGTTAAAGTAACTGTGAATGTCCTACTTTACGACTGCCGGCGGCGGCAACACATGCATGTCTGAGTGTGTGTATGTGTGTGTGTGTGTGCGTTTGGGTGTTCGTGTCCCAGGGAGTGTCGACGTGCGTGTGTCTGAGTGCGAATGATTATCCTGCGCCACGCTTCGTTTGAGTTCGGCCACCACATCCTTCCTCCGACGCATCTTCGCACCCTCGGCCTCACCGTCGTCCTCGCCATCGTCCCCGTTGTCTCAGTCGTCATCGTCCTCGTCCTCCTGCTCCGTTGGCCTCGCACGTTTTCCTCGCCGCCGTGTGGCCTCGGCCTTGTCAGGATCCGGCATGCGGAGTGTTCGTCCCCGCAGGACACTCGCTGCAAATGAGGACAGCGTGTCAAAGGGACAGCGGAGCGGCGAGGAACACCGGCGAAATCAGAGAATAAAACGCTCCATTACCGCTCTCTACCGCACTTGTCACCCCGGCACGTGGCGCTCTTCACGTTCGCAGGATTTGCTACTATTTTCAATTTTCAACTTTCCACTACGTTTCCTACTTACTCTTCACAGCAGTTTGGTCTTCTATTTTCATGTGCTCAGATGGAAAGCTTTAATTATAAAAGGATCTGCTACAATGTCCACTACTACTACCACTACTACTACGACCGCCACCACAAATATCACTACTACTACTACTATGACCACTACAACAACTATAATGACCTCTAGTAATACTACGACCACTAGTATTACTACTAGCACATGAAACGACCACTAAACATCCGCTAACTTCTTGTACTCTCACTCACTCTCTTTTCTGTCATTTCTCTCACTATATTCGCGATGCTATTTTTCCGAATAAAGTAATATTGCATACTATTGCTATTTCACCATATTTCATAATTTTTTCTCCTGTTTCCTCCAATGTGAGCCGACCTTTGGATGCCTGGATTTCTCATCGCCTCTGTTGTCTTTGTATCCCTCCTTCTCTTCCTTTCCTTTCATCCTACCTTCCCTGACTCTATTCCCTCCATTCAAATGCTCACGATGCCGAATCGGAACGGAGAAGGAACGGCGGTTCGAGGAGTTCATCAAATCTTCTCCGTAATTTAATCTAGCCAAATGCTCTCCGAAATTTTTCTCATTTCCTCGATTCGGGAATCTCCGAATACCCCCGCACTACCGCCGGATTACGGGAGACTCCAGACTTGACGACGACGACGAACCTTTTCTAATAAACTTTCCCTGCTTTGTTCTGTTTATTTTCCTCGCTCGTTCCACTGTTTCTCCACAGACTTCTCTCATTCTTCTCTTGCCATGCATTTTCATTTAAAGTTTTACACTCTGCTTATGTTTCTTCTGGTTTCTTTTCCTTTGTTTATTTTCCGACTTTATGTCCTTTTCCCTTTGTTTACTCTTGTTGTCTACCTCCTGTGTTGGCCCCCTACTCTCCACGCATCTCGGCTACCCGATTGTTTTGTTTCGGCTTTCCACTGTGAAGCTCGAGCTCCTTCGGGTCTGCGTGTATGTCGTTGTGTTCGAATATGTGCGTGGTTTTTGAGCTTCGAGTCCCGACTTCTCATTGTTTTCGTCTTTACAGCTCTTCCTCTCCGGCTTCTTCTGTCTCTCTTTCGTCTGCTATAACTTCTCGTAGTCGTTGTTCTATTGTTTTCGATTGTATGTCGTTGATGTTGTTGTTTTGCTTGCTGGTTTTTGATGGTTGTTCTTGTTGAATTTCTTGTTGTTGTTCGTGTCTGCGTCCTTTTTGTTGGTGTTACTATAGTTGTTGCAGTAATAGTTGGTCGAATAGTGGATAGAGTTGTTATCGTGTGTTGTTAGTGTTGGTACTGTGATTTGGCGTTGTTGTTTTTCTTCTACGCGTTGATGTAATTTTAATTAAAGTTTTCGCCGCCAATGGGACAAACGTCTTGTGAAGTCCCACACCACGGAGCAACAGCTACAACTTCTGCCTCGAATTAAGATTTATCTTCGCCCTCTATTTGTCCCTCTCACTCCTCTGGCCTTCCCTCCCCACCTACCAGACAAGTTAATTTTCTTCCTGCCTTTCCTGTTCCTTTCCACCTCCTGCTTGCTCCGTTCCCTTGATTCTGAGTCGCTTTTATGGTCCCTGGTGTAGACGTAGGCTTTTCATAGTTCCTGTCGTGTCCTCTTTTCCATCTTCCCTCGACTCTCTTTTTCCTCTCACTCTCACCACTTTTTTCTATATCATCCTCTACCCTCGCATCTCTTTCCTCCACAATTCTCTTCTCTCTCTTCCTCTACTCCTTCTTTCCATCGTATCCTCTGCTCATTCTCTTACTCTCTTGCGCCATGCTCTAAGCTACCTATATACCGTACCCTGAACGCCTTCGTCAGCCACCCGTTTAAATTCCTTTGTCCTCTTCCTACCACCATTCATCCCGATCGTTCCCTTGCCTTTTTTAACTCTCTTTCTGCCTCCTCTCTGCCCTATACTCTGCCCTCTCCCGACTCCACTTTGCCTGCACTTGAGGTCAGGCCCTGCATCGGCGGGTCCCGACGTAATGGCCTAAAAACGGCGCGACCGAAAACAAAAGAGGACCTAAAAAACGACAAGAACTACAACAACAAGCATACTGCAACAACAACAAAACTACAAAAGCAACACCAACTAACCCCAACAACCATAACAACAATAGAAGAGCAAAACAAGAGCGACAGCAACAACAATGTTAGTGCAACTAAACAAACTCCAGTCGCAGCCACAGAAGCTGCCCGCGACGGAGAAGCGTGGGGGAGAGGGGCGGGATCGAGTTGGGTCGGTCCGCATTGGCACCGGCAGCGAGCCGGGGCTCGGGAGCCCTTTTCGGAAGCTGTGGCGCAGTTTTTTATGGTGTTTCAATTGTTTTCCGGCTGCATTTTTTCTCTGCTATTTCCCGCACCCACCACGCCCACTTCTCTCTTCCGACCGACCACTCGACGTCCCTTACCCTCTCTCTATTTTCCTCTCCCTGATTCCATCGCTCTGTCCCACGGTCCATCTCTCCGCACCTGTTCCTCTTGGGGCGTTTCTTTTGCTGTTGCAGCAGTTCTTCTTGTTGTTGCTGAAGTTGGTAGCGTAGTTGAGGCAGTTGCAACCACAACAACAACAATTGCAGAAACAACAACAACTATAACAATAACGTCGTGCGGTTAGAGTAGAAAATTGTAGGTTAACAATAAAAGCAGCAACAACGGCTAGCAGGAAGGTAGAGTTCCTCAGGCCTCCAGCAAAGGAGCTTGATGTGCAATTGGAAATTCGTCGATTTATAAGCCGGAAGCTCTCCCTCTCTCTGGCCCGATCGCTAGCTGAATTTGGAGGATTCTCAGTGGAGAATCGTTCTATCATCACACGATGCCAATGTTGTAAGTTCAGAATAAACAGAAGTAGAAAGAATTCTACGAATTCTCCTTCGTCAGCTGAGGTTTCCTTCAGTAGGAGTGCAAGTCGTCAGGAACGAGGAAGGAAATGGAAATAGTTCTTATCTTCTTGCGTTGTTAAGTGCTTTAAGTAACTAAACCTAAGGCTAAAAATGTCTAGAGCTACCAGAGAAAGATGTAGCAGATGGAGAGATCCAACCCTCTGATGTTGTCCGGTTCTGAATTATTTTCGAGATTAAGATTTCGAAAAGAGTGGTGCGAAATTACGAACGTTGGAACACACAAACCAATGTATTCGGATGCTTAAAATCCGGGAATAAAAACACCTCTTGCCTGCTTGCCCTCTTCTCCTCTTTTTACTTCTCTTCTCTCCACGTTAGGTCATTGAATCGCCGCCGAGACCCGGAAGTCAGCGGAAACTCCTCGAAGCACTTAAAAATCAATTTCGAATGCAAAATATTAAATTACAAACTTAACAATGCCAGCAACAACAAGCAGCAGCAATGCTTAAAACAACAATAAACGACTTGACAGAGCTTTAAAGATGGCGAAGAGAAGAAGAGAAAGCAGCCAGAAGCCGCACTTCAGGCGCTTCTGGCCAAGACGAAGGCTAAGACGACCGACCGGGAGACAAATCGGATGACAGAGAAGGAGGTCGCGATGGAGAAAAAGAGCGAGAGAGAAAGAGAAGGGAGGCGAAGAAGAAGAAGGAAAAGAGGGAGGAGGAAAAAGTGGAAAAATTATGATTTTTCGAAAACAAAAACAACAATAGAATGTCACGAAGACCACGACCCACGACGCGTTTCCGCGTTTCTGCGTTTCTTCAGTGTGTACTGGTGAGTTTGTGTGTGTTAGTGGCAGAGGAAGCTCCCCCCAGCAACAACAACAACAACAACAAATGGAACAATAACAGTTACTACGGGTGCAACAACAGCAACAGAGTGGGCAACAACAAATTTAATCAGATTTATAAGCGCTTCAGACGAAGCCAACGGCATCGGTGTGTGGGTGTTGTTGTTGTAGGAGCAGTTGCTGTTGTTGTTGTTGATGACGTACGTTTTCCGTCCGACGACATCTTGAGTTGCTGAGACCCATTGTCGTTTTCGTTGTTGCTGTTGTTGGCGTTGGTCTTGTTGTTCTCGTTGTTATTGTTCTTTCTTGTTGCAAATTTGATGTTCAAAACTTTGGAATTGTTTCGGCTGCAGGTGAGGGGCGACCACGAGGGGGCGTGGGGGGCATGGCGGTATGGCGGGTGTGGCCTACTTTTGGCCCGCCTGCGACAGCGTCGGCGTCGGCGTCACTCGACAATTAGTTGCCAGAAGTTGTTAATTTTTGAGTGCCGCGAGCTCAAAAGCCTCTCTTGCTCTCTCTTTCTCTGGCTCCTACTCTGGCACTTGGCTTCCGACTTCGTGATGCGGACGATGACAACTTTGGGAAAGTAATTAAGAAGCTCTCGGGGGGAACGTCCTCGAGTACGAGACATTAGAACAGGCCTCGGGCGCCCTTCGCAGCAGGAGCGCGGCAAAGGACAAGGAGAAAGACCAAGGAGGAAAATTCCCGCCGATTAACTTGGATAGACCATGAGGTGAAGCATCTTTTCTATTCCTCGGCTTCCTTTCCCACCATGCTCTACACATCGCTACCCTCCTCTAACTATTCGCTACCTTGCCATACCTTTATCTTCATTTCAATGCCTTTAGCTACCTTTTCCTACCATTCGATACCTTTCCCTACCCTTCACTACGTTCACCTACCTTCTTCCTTTCCTCCCGGAATCTGCCTTCTTATCGCCACTTTTTCCTTCTCATGTACTGGCACTTCGTCTAGTCCTCCTCTTCTTTTAGCCCTTCTCTTCTTATCACCATTCTCTCCTACTCACGATACACAACCTTCCTCCCTTCTTCCTTCCTCAACCTTCCTAGCTATCACGGGGTTCGCTTGCATGTAAATAAATCCTTCCGCGAATCCAAAATAAAGACAGGGGAGAGGGAGAGAGAGAGTGGGAAGGACGAGGTTGGAAAACAATAACTCTCAGGTATTCATCTGCGATTCTCGACCCTGCTCCAACGTTCGCTCCTGCTGCTGGATTTTTTCTACTCCTCTTCTCTTCGTCGTCATGTTCGCGGGCTCCTCGCTCCGCTCGAAAACGAGCCGAGGACATTAGCACCTTGCGAAAGCCTATTAGAGGTCTTTAAGTGCAGCCCAGCAACAACAACAACAACAACAATGGAGTCGTCAACGGCGACGCGGAGCCGACGCTGATGCCGGCGCTGGCACCGCTCAGCTCATGAATAACCTTTAATCCTGTCGCTGTGCTCGCCCCATCTCGCTCTCGCTCCTTGGCTCTCTCTCCCTTCTTCTCCCTCCCTTCTTGTCTCTCCCTTCTTCTCCCTCGCCATTCCCACCTAGCTATTGTGCTGAAGCCCTCCCAGGTCCTTCCTGGCTCGACCTCGTCCTCCGCCACGGCTTCGTCTCTCGAGCATTGTTGCTCCATTGTTGTAGTTGTTCTTCGCGAACTTGTTGTTGAACTCCGGCCTCCGTTGTTGCTGGACTGTTTTGCATTGTTGTTGTTGTTGTTTTGCCCATTAGCTCAGAACGATTTATTTCGTCTGCCTCGCTTCACATTCCGCTCCGCGAGCATCGGCTGCATTTCATTTTCATCTGCCATACTTTGCCACTTCTTCCACTCTTCTCTCGCTCTCTCTCATTCACAATCTCTCCCCAACCCACTCGCTCCCTCTCATCCTGTCCTCAGTCCCTTCGTCTCTCCGGCTCACTCGGCTCAGCTCGAAATCGAGTCGAGTCCCCGCCGCCGGAACCGCGTCCTTCGCCGAGGTCGTCCGTCCGCCCACGCGAAGATAATCACGTTCCAGCCACCTCCCCTCCCGGCAGTGGAACCCGTTTTTGGCAAAGTTTCGCCACCTCCGCGGCTCGCTGTCGCCGTTGCCGTTATCGCTGCCAGGATAAGCGGAGGCGGCCGGCTTAGACGCGCCGGGATTAAAAGTTGCATAATTAGTTGAACCGTGCGGATCATCACCAGCACCCGAGGCCCCTCCCTTCAAGGCAGACCGAAGGACCGACAGACCGACGGACAGAGAGACAGACAATCAGAAGGACAGTCAGTGGGACGAAGGAGGGAGGACGAAGGGCAGGTTGGCGGCAAGTTTCCGGAAGTTTGGCCGGAGTTGGACGCGGGTTTCAAATGCCATTAAATGGCGCTCACACGCCGTGGCGAGGCGAACTCCCCAAAGCTAAAGGCTTAGGCCAAGGTGAACGCGACTTTAATGACAACTCCTGGCGAGGTGGGCAGCGAGCACTCGCAGCAGGAGTTCAGAGAAATGAGTTTCAAAAGCAATTGAAGTTTTCCACACCGCGCTTGAGATGTGAAACAATCAGCTTAAGACGGCTTGGAGGATGCCAAAGTGTGCTCGAGCCGTGCTTCAACTAAACCCTTCAGCCTTCTTGGAGAGGATCTTAAGATACTCTCGCTTAAGGATCCGTATTCGTAACGACCCCGAGCTCTGGCTGAATCAAGCGACTAATCGATATGGCTGGAGCGAGACGAAGGATCCATGGGACTGGGGGAAGAGCAACCCAAGCGAGGTCTGCTTGAGGTGGAACGAATGCATTTTTTGCTCCCATCAAACAACAACGGCAACAGCAGCCATGGCAACAAAAGCAGCGACAACAAGAACGACAACAACGACCTCTTCTGGGTGCTGCTGGCTCGGTGCAGCCGGGATGTCGCTGGCGATGTTCGCTTAAGTTTATCATTTCCGCTTCCGTGTCGCTGTCGAGACACTGCGTGGCTCCGCTTTCGGGCCATTGTTGCAGCTGCCGCCGCGGCCGTTGTTGTTGTTGCTGCTGCTCCTGCTGCTGTCGCTGGCTTTAATTTCTGGTGAGCGCCGCGAGACTTCGTGTCCCGAGCGGTCGCGGCGTCTCCTCGTGCTGCCGTCGTCCCTTCCGACTTCCGACGCGATGATTTTAACGGCAATGGAAATGATGTTGCTGCTATTGTTGTTGTTGTTATTGTTGTCGTTGCCGCTGTCGGCTCTTTTAATGAACCAGGGGCAACTTTTGGCGAACTTTCGAACGCGGCCCCTGGAGCTCGGCGAGTTCGGTTCGAGCGCGGTTCCGCAGAGGCGGCGACAGAACCGCGGAAAGCGAGGAGGACGAAGAGAGAACAACAACAACGAGCAACACCGAGCAGCAGCGATAACTCGAAAAGTTTCAAAATGTTTCGAACTCGCCCGAAATTTCGAGTGGTTCGGGAATTTCGCTCGGGCTGCGCGAATTTAAATTTCGCGAACTTCGCTCGAACGATTTCCGCGGCGAGTTCGATTCGCCGGAAATGGAGAACCGTTGGCGGCGTTTAAAAATTTCCAAAACATTTCGTTCTCGTTCCGCTGTGTCAGCAACATCGGCCACTAGAGCAACAACAGCAACAACTCCGTGGCAGCAACTCCAATGGAAGCCATAAAAATTTACATTAATTAGCCGCGTGCAGTGGCAACAAAAATTCACAATCACAATTCACCATAACGATGAGCATGTCAAGAGCAGCGGCAGCAGCAGCAGCAGCAGCAACAATGGCGGCAACAACAACGTTGGTGGGTCGGGACAACATTTGCAATGAAAAAGTAATTGAATTCTGAACAAATGTGGAGGCGGGATTCGTTGGTTGCTGATGCTGATGGGAGCCAACAACAAGGACGAACAACAGCAATAACAACAAGCAACAGCATCAACATTTACAAAGTTAATCGAGAGCATTTGAAATGAAGGCAGCATCAACAACAACACCAACAAAAATAACAGCAGCAAGAGCCCTAACAACAATGGGACTAAAGTCATCAACATCATCAAATTAAAACAAATGTTGCTGACGTTGGACCGCAGTCGTTGCTGTTGGTGTTCTTTTGGGTGGGTCTTGTTGGAGTTGTTGTTGTTGTTGTTATTATCTTGTTGCTCTTACTGTTGTTGTGGTTAGTTTGAGTGAGCATTAGAGAGCGGCGGCGACCGGAAGTGCGCCGTTTTGAAAATGAACACGTGGCGACTCGCGCAGAAAAATAGTGCAAATTGAAATATCACGAGTTGCGCAAATATTTTTGCGATTCGAGGACTCGGAGTTATGTCGACAGACGCCTCCTTTCCAGGACTCCCGCAGGAAATCCTTCGTCCGGAAGGATGGCTCCACGGCATCTGTCGCCGCTCAGACGACTCCGCGGAGTCCCGGGCGACCCGAAAGTAGGCCACGGAGCCCACCTCGCGACTGTCGATGAAGGCCGCTCGCGCCTGTCCTTGGCTTCCTGTGGACCTCCCGCACACACCTACGCAGCGCGGATGTCAGGGGGCTCCGAGAACCGCAGACATTGGAGGCAGCGACGGGCGGAACCTCATTTAAAACGACTGCCGTTTTGCACGTGGCCGGGGAGGGGCGAAAGAGAAAACTCTGCAATTTTCTTTACTGCAGTTGTTCGGACGACTACAAGAATAGCAAAAAGAACAAAGTAAAAAAAGAAACAACAACAAGCAGCAGCAACACAAATAACAATAACAGAAGAAACAACAACAACTATAAGAGATATAACAATAAGAACAAGAGAAGTAACACAGGGACAAACACGACAACAGCAGCGACAACAAAACGTGGCTGAAATGACTATGAAAATGACAGTTGCGACTGTCGAGTGCGCATTCACACACGCACCCACACACACGCACACCCGCTCGCCAACACGCCGCCAGGACGGGCGCCATGGACACCCTCACTTGCAGCGAAACAAGTTGCACATTACTTGGTCTCCTCCTCGGCTTCGTCGGGCCCTCCGCGTCCTCCCGATGCACCTCCCGGCACGGCTGGAGAAAGAGTCTTCTTCGTCCTCGCCGTGGTCGCCTTCGGATGGGCCGTGGGTCCCCTCGGGAGCCGCCACCTCGCTCCGATCCCTCCGCCCCGCACCCCTCGAGTTTGCCCATTTCTTTGTCCTTTCGTTCGCGTCCTGCGACCCGCCGCCCCACGTCCGTTTTGCTCCCATTCCTCGTGCCCGCCCTCCCTCTGCC
Organism: Coelopa pilipes; assembly: GCA_947389925.1. Taxonomy (NCBI): domain Eukaryota; kingdom Metazoa; phylum Arthropoda; class Insecta; order Diptera; family Coelopidae; genus Coelopa; species Coelopa pilipes. The sequence goes on along the minus strand of OX376696.1, from coordinate 67,047,934 downwards.
GGCACCGCGAGCCGACTGTCCTCTGGTAACCAACACCAGTCCACCCCCGCCTCCTCGTCCTCCCTACGTCCCCCTCGTCCGCTGTCGGTCCTGCTCGCCCATTGCCTCCCCTCGTCGCGTCCTCGTCCTCAGCGCTGGCAGTAACTAAATAACAATGCAGCTCCAGAGTGCAATTTTTTCACATGAGTGAGTGTGCATACGTGTGCCTCTCTCTGCGTGTGTGTGTGTGCGTGTGTGTGTTTATGGACATGTGTGGGAGAGCCGGCGTCAGTTGTTTCGGTGGCTGTGTGAGCCATCGGAATGTCCTTTTTATGGCACAAATTTTGTTAAAGGATTTACTCCGCACCGAATGCGAGCGCCGAGCAACAAAATGAAGTTCGCAGTTTGTTAGCCAACAACAACAACAACAACAACGACAACGAATGCAACTACCATCACCACTACAACTACCACCACTACCGTTACAACATCTCCATTTGTTCTGCGGCGTCGCATCCTGGACGTCCTGGTTTTTATTTGCGGCCACCGAGACCGGCAAACAAAAACAAGAAACAAGGAACAACAACGATTTTTGTCCCTGTCGGGTTTTTGCAAAGTTTAGGAACATAAAATCCTCCTGGAACATGATGTTCTTTTTGTTAATTAGATTGCGAGGGACCCCCTCGGCCCCTGCCCACCGCCACATATGCAGCGGGAGAGGGCGTGGAGGCTGGCGACAAGGCCGTCGCCCCTGTGGCCGAGGGAGGGCGGAAAATGGAGCACAATAAGTTTCCGGCGTCGCTTTGTCAAGGACGAAACTTTTTCGAGAATTAGGCTAAAACCAGCACGTCGCCCACCTTCCCTCCCCCACCTTCTCTCTGTCACTCCCTCTCGGACCCACCCACCCTCGGCCACGCGACCTTCCATGTGCAACACTTGCGCAAAAACTTTTCCGTGCCCAGGTCAAAACATCGAGAGGCGAGGGGCCGAGATGATGCATCGCTCTTGTAAATTTGTCACTTGCGCTGCGGCAGCTGGGCGGCCGTCAGTTGCAGGACGAGTGACAGGCGGCCAGAAATAGAGAGAGAGAGAGAGAGAATCCCGTGCAACAACAACGGTGAGGGCGGCAACAATGGGTGCAGCAACAATGACTGGTCACAACAAGGACGAAAGGTCAGCGTGACGACGGAAACGGGCGGCGAAATTAAACCGTCGCCGGAATTTCGGGCGGCCGCAAATTGCTGCCAGGACCAGGCGCTCCAGTCCTCCAGTCGACGAGGCGATGGAGACGAGACAAAGGATCCGGATCGGTTGGGATGGATCGGAATCAGGGCCGGCGAGGAATTCCTTTGCGGTCTCATTAAAGCGGACCAAGGCGTGGATTTCTTTCGCTTCCGCGATCAACGGCGTCCCGCCGTCGGCTGTCGCACGGACAAGAGGGCGGACAGCTGGACGGACTGGCGGGCGGATGGGCGTGGAGACAGAAGGCGAAAATTAAAAGTGGAAAGCGAGGAATGCAGTTTGTGCTCTGGCGTCACTTTGCTAATTAATGACCAGTTTGTGGGAGACAAAAAACCACCCGATTTCGCGAATGCCTGCGGCGGAATTTCGAACAGAGGACGAGCGGACTTCGATTGCCTGGGATCCTGGGCACAGATGGAGACGTCCAGTGTTGGCCTTAAATTGGATGTGGCTCCGTCTTGAGTGGCTGCGCGTCCCGGCAAATGCAAAGTTAAACAACTCGAAGACGAAGATAAAAGGGAAACGAGCGACGGGAACTCCGGGATCCTTTGACGTGGATCCTTTCACGGAAATCCCCTTAATAAGAGCCGGTGCGACCCCTCGAACTCCCGGTCGGAGCAACGAAAACCTCTTAAAGGATCAGCTCGCGAATCAGAGGCCGAGGTGCGAATCCCGCTCCTGCCGTCGTCCGTCGAAGCAGCTGGAGCTGGAACTGGAGCGACGCACCCTGTATGCGTCGACTGCACGGGACCAACTTTTTAAATATTTCAAACTTGGCAGCCCCCGCCCAGTAGCCCGGCGACTGAGGCGAAGGTAGGCAACTTCATTGTTTTTAACTTCATTTTGCCCGATTTTTCCTTCTTATTGCATTCGCATTCATCCTTTTAGTCCTTTTAGTTCTTGAAATTTTTCCATTTTTCGAAATTTGTTCTTCGCACATTTTCATGCTCGCCTCTTGTTCTTTCGCTGGTTTGTTGTTTTCTCTCTCTTCTTTTTGTTTTTTCCCATTTTGTTTGAAAGTTTGCGCAGCTAATAATAAATCCATTTGAAAGGATAACAGCGAGTCCTGGTGGCAGCTTTCGAGGACCTTAATGGCTGCTCCATTGCCACTGAAGGAAGTCGGCGTGCCTGTAGTTGTTGCTGCTGCAACATTGTTGCCAACAACGACGCTCCTCGAGCTCCGGCGAGGACGTCCGGCAGGCGCTCGAAGGCTACCAAGTTGCAGGCGCCCAAGGACGTCGGCTCCTTCGACGCTGAGAAGCCGACAACCCGATCGCGGAGGACTCTGAGAGCTCGCCGAAGCCCCCCAACCTGCCCTCGCCTCGTCCCAGGGCGTTCCATCGACTCGAGTCGGAAACAATTTGCCGAGGACCTCCACGCACATTCGCAGGACTCACACGGCGGCGCACACACACGGCCCCGCTTGTGCGGAAGCAGAAGGATGTGCGGAGCGGAGCATTAAACCGCAATTTGGAAAAATTTCCTCGCTCCGAGCGGCACCTGCTGCTGTCGCTACTGTTGGCGGGTTCGACTCCGGCCCTGCCGAAGACCGATAGCAGGACGAGCGTGAGCGCCAAGGAAGGAAGCGGAAGACGAGCAGAAGGGGCGGAGGAAGAAACATTTATGTCGTGTTCTCAATGACATTTACAGCATCCCGAATGGAAGTTATGATGGCGACGCGTGGGCGGCAGGGTTCGGGGAAAACGTTTGGAAGTGAAAACAACGGCGACGAAAGGAAGTGAAGTGGGAGGCACGGAAGGAGACTGAGTGCGTGTGTGTGTGCGGCCCATTTCCCGTCTCGTTGTCGCTCGCAGGATGCGCCGTACGAGGGTACGTAATTAAATTTTCAGCGCTTCCGTCGAGGACGTCGCTCAGACGTTTCGACATTTCGACGTTCCGTTTGCCGAAAAATCAGAGATAAAATTACGCCTTAATGCCTGGGCATATCCTGCGACTTCCGCTCGACGTCCGCCTTCCTTCCGCATCCTTCGGCGTTTAATGGAATCGCTTCTCGCGCGACCTCCCTCCCTCCCTCACGGCGCCTCCTCCACTTCCTCGATCCTCGAGTCCTTCTCTTCACCTGCCTCTCTCCGGCTCCTTCTCTCCCCTCATTCTCTACCTGTCTCTGCGCGTTAATTCCTCCTCCTCTACTCCCAACGCCCTCCCTCTGACGCGCCGCCGACGCCGATTCCTCGCAGCGAATCCTTTCGCAGGTCTCGGCGCGATGGAAATCGATGGCAGCCGTGGATCGAGCTTCCGTCGGCGGCGAGGGAGGAGCGCGTGGGGGCGTGGCGCCGTCCGACATAATTTCAAGTTCAGTGCTCATTGTTGTTGTACTGAGCGCTTTTCAGGACTCGCTCGAAATGCGCTTAACTGGAAAATTACATAAAAATAGAAATCGATGAGCGGACGACGGGCGCCCGCACGGGTCGTGGCGCTGGCAGGACCGAGGGCCGCACGCCACCAGCCGGCACCACCCCTTCCACCCCCTTTTGGAATCGCTTAAAATAACTCCGGAGCGGGGATGGAACTCGGGTCGGGGCCTCACTTGGTCACGAGGTCCTTGGCACCCGGGCGTTGGGCTCTGGCGGTCACGTGGTCCGGAAGAGGGCCTGGGCGACAGCGGCGGGTCGGCCATTGGCGGAAGGACATCTGGACGGCTTCACCTTGTCCCGGCGAACATTACGAGGGAGCTGAAATTCAATTAAAAACGAGGCTCGAGGAGTCGCCGCGCCCCAGGACCCTCCATTGGAGCCGCCTTCCGCCACTTCAGCGGGACAATGAAAGGATTCGCACCGGATTCTCTCGGCTCTAAACATTTTTCGAGCTCGAGTCCCTCCCTCGACTCACCTCGTTGGATCCTCGGATTGCTCGTGAGCCTTTGTTCAGGAAAATTGCATTTTCTCAGCTGTCAAGTGTTTCCTCCTCGCCGCAGTTGTTGTAGTTGTAGCACAGTGTTGTAGCGGGCGCGCCTGCGAGGCGGAGACGGCACGAAGGACGCGGAGAGTCCTGCGTATTCAAATGTATTTTCTTAACGCGGAGCCGAAGACGACTCGCTTTCGGTCTCGCACACGTGCCGCGATTGCTCGCGTCACTGACACGGAGTTTCGCGTTGCCAACGAGCTCACTCACTCACACACACGCACGCACGAGCGCGAGAGGCGGCGGCAGTGCGAGCGAGCGAGGCAGAGTGGGCGAGAGGGAGAGAGGGGGAGGCACATAATTGAATGCGAGATTTGCTGCAGCTGTTGTTGCGAATTCGTTGCAGTCGCTGTCGTCGTGTTAATTCTTGTTCTAGTTGCAGGCCGCGTTGTTGCTGTTTTTGTTGTTTATAGCATATGGAATTATTATTATTATTGTTGTTGTGCTAGTTGTTGCTGGTGCTGTCGCTGGTTTACAGTGGATTCAGCGAACACGTTGAGCAAACATTTTGTTTTAATTTGATTCTCGTTTCAATTTCAGGTTTTATTTATTTTCATACTCGGATTTTTTCATCACCGGCATTTCATTATCGCCGACATATATATATATACATATATTTATGCTATACTTCAACACCTAAGTACATACTTTGTATTCAACATATTTAATGCGTTTTCATCGGGCCTCGGGCGCAATTTAAACTCTATTGTGAAATGATATCTCCCGAATTTGACACAAAACTTCACTACCTCGTCTTTTTGCACTTATTTCCACTATTTCGTTTGAATATTCAAACATAAAATTAAATTTTTTGACTTAATTTACTCTGTTGAATTCTTTAATATTTTTTGATTTATTAACTTTATACTTTTCTGTATTTTTCTGTGTAATATTATTATTTAATATTTTTTTAACACAATTTTTTTTTCTGAGTTAGACTTCCTCGTTGTGGATTTTAGTTCCGCTTCCGGTGGCGACTCAATTTCCGTTTCCTCGTCGAACTCTTCACGGGCTGATCTGTAAAATTTAATTAAATTCCCTTTAGGGTTTTTCCAAAGACTCTCGTGTTGTATTTGGGTCGTATTTTCGCGTGCGTTCAACTCCCGAAATTCCGAAATTATTTTCGCCCCTCGGTTTCGCCCCGCTCCGCTCGCGCGCGGCAAATCCCGAATTTAATTGCTCTTAATTTTTACACAAACACTCGCCGTGCTTTAAGCACGTTCTTTCATTGCCGCTGCCTCCCGCTCTTCCCGTTGTTGTTGTCGGCATTGTTTTTGTTGTTGTTGTTGTGGAACAAAACACGGAAGGGACCCTCGACATTCAGCCCAACCTTCCTCGCCCTCGCCCTCGCCCAACCCCTTCCGGCGTCATTAGGACGAGCGCAAACAACGAGAACAACAAAACTTGGCATCCACTTGACTCGGGCTCGAAAAGAGAGAGGGGGTGGAGGGAGGACGAAGGCGACGCACGCTCACACACGCTCGCAGCCGCACGCACTCCTCACAGCACACGTGGGCTGCGGCCTGGCGGGGGGCCGCGTCGGGGGCGGGTCGGGGCCGGGTCCGGGTCCGGGGTCGAGGAGGCGGCTCAGATTTCCCCAAGTTATTAGTCGGCGGCTTCGCAAGTATTTGCCTGCTCAACACGTTCGCCTTCGCTCCTCCCCGCCCCTCGCAGTGCACCGGGGGGTCAGGGGCGGCATCTGAATGCGAATATGAATTTGGATTTGACTCAGAATCTGACTCTGAATCGCAATCGGAATGCGGATCGAGAAAAAGGGAAGATGAAGGAGCGATGTGCGAAAGATTTGCACAACATCAGCGCTTGAGGCATTTGCGGGCCTCAAGGACTTGAAGCACTTCGAACTTAGCTGCGAGAACAGTCAACCAGGCGACCAGGATCTGCTGGAATATCGCAGGCAAAAACTATCACAGGGACATGGGGAGAAGCTGGGAGAGAGAGAGGGAAGAAGTTTCCACGAATCGCGGGCGCTCGAAGTTAATGAAGCCTTTGTTCGATGCCCTGAACATCCCCGAGTTTGCACATACTTTTGCAATTATACGCAGACATTAATCCTTTCTAGCGTCGAACTTTCAGAAGAATTTCGAGGAAATTCCTACAAGGACTATCGGAATTATTCTCTCGCTCGCTCTCGCCTTTCTCTTAACACTAGTCGGAGGTTTCGCTTTCTGTGAAAGAGTCATTAAATCATTACGAGAGTACGATTCGAGGCGAGGACTGCGGCGCCGTAATTGGAGGCTGGTGCCGTCAAAGGACCCCGCGTCTGAGGCAAGGGTTCGACTCGGCTGCTGTCGAACATCTCAAAGCGAAGAGAACTCCGCAGCCCGCTCTTAACCCAAATCCACGGCGGGCACACGAGGTAATGAGGGCGCGGGGTGGGAGGCAGCCGGAGCCCGGACAAAGAATGGAACCGGCATCGGCAGATGGGAGGGAGGGAGAGAGACCGGTAGAGGGATCTGGGAAAGCAGAATTGAATCCATCGTCGTGGCTCCAACGAGCAACTTCTACAAAGCGACTCGAGGGATTGAGATGCCGACAAAGCCAACTCCAAGGAGGAGGAGGAGGATCTAGGAACGACTCGAAGCAGGAGGTAGGAGACGGTAATGGCCGGAAGCAAATGATATCGCGTGGCCCGGTCGCAAATCCTTTGTTCGCACCGGAGCCAGGCCTGGTTCACATTCCCACTTTGGCAGCACGAGGGGTCTCCAGATGATCGGAGCCGACCAGAACCACAGCGGAGTCACACGAGCGGAGCGGGGTCGCTTCACAAACACAAACACCACGGCACTGACAGCGACAGCGACAGAGACAGAGCCACCGACAGTGATAGCGATAGCGACAGTGGCGGCGACAGCGAGAAACGAACACTGGTTGGGAGCAGCTCCCGGTGAGGATGTGGAGCGCGCCGGTCGCTCTGGTCGCACGTTCGTCAGCGCCACGTTTCCGAGTTAACTGACTTGGAACGGCTCGAGCGACGGCTTCGTGGCGGCGCTCGGCCGACCCGACCCGAGGCACGCGTGCGGCGGCCGCACTCACCACGCTCCGGAGCGAACCCACCACGCGGGAGGGGAAATTCGTGCTCGCCTCATTCATAAACGCCGTCGGCGTGTGGATCGCATTCGGCCTCGTGTCGGCCTCGTGTCGGCCTCGTGTCGTGGTGAGATGCGGTGGACTCGCCGTTGTAACGTCGTGTGGTGTGCTGTGGTGTGGTGTGTGGCGAAGTCCATTGTTGTTGTTGTCCTCGTCCATGTGCTGTTGTTGCTTCTCCCGTTGTTGTTGCGGCTGCTGTTGTCGATTCGTCTGTTGTCTGTCGGCCGCGCTCTGTTTACACTGGACGCAGATTTCGAGCGGCCGATAAGAATGACAAATGAAGTGATTGACGGAGGTGGGCAAACGCCGAGGCCGTGGCTCGTGCCCGCACCCCTGCCGCTGTCGTCGGCGCAACGGGGTCACCCACAGGTCGCAGGAGCCCGTTTGAGGTCCTTGAGAGCCTTGAGGAGGGGGGCGAACGCGAGCCGGGGATCGAAATTTCACTTCATTTTCAATCATTCTTGAATTGGCTTTAACAGAAAACAAAAATAAATAAAAACTAATTAAAAATACAAATAAATTAGTTCCGAAATAGGAGTTTCCAATCTAGCATGAAGTGTTTTCCACTCAGGGGAACTTTCACGAAAACACAAATTTGAATATTTGAAATTGTGCTCTAAATTCTCGGAATGCTGTTGTTTTCGAAAGCCTCATAATAATAACGAAAAGGAATGTGGGTGGCAGAGAGAGAGAGAGAGAGAGAGAGAGAGAGAGTAGAGGAAGGAGAGAGTGCGAATGACATGGAAAGAGAGCAGGCTTCGATCGCTCTCACTTGTGACTCCAGTAACGAAATTTTTCAAATTACACTTTCGATCCCCCTGGAGAAGAATAACTCACACATACAGAGACCAACGCACAAACAACAAAAATAATAAAAATAAAGCAACAACAATATTAAGAAAAATACAATGAGGAAAAACAGCAAATAAAAAAACAACCAGAAACAAACAACGAACAGAGACAATAACAACTTAAGTGGCATCGTTAAAAGCGCGGAGGCCGGACCAGGGCAGGAGCGGGAGCGACTGAGAGTGTGAGAAAGAGGCCGGAAGACGCGGCCCGACTTCAGCTCCTGCCCCCACGCCTGGAGCCCGTCTCCAAAGGACCTCGCCGGGATCCCGCATGAATGATGAATGGAGCTCGCACTCGGCGTATGCAGAATATTAAGTCCGCGAATGGAAAAAATCGGCAACTGGAAACCTGCGACCGCAGCAACAACAGAAAAACGGCCTCAACAACAACAAAAACAATAACCTCAAGAACAGCAGCTGCCACGCGCGGGGGCCGAGGGCGGCCTCAGGCGGCGGAGGTAGCGAGAAGTGCGAAGCATAAGTTAGGGAAGCAAAAGGGAGAGAGTCACGCAGACCACGAGAGAAAGAAACAAAGCGTGATGGGGAGAGGGGGGGGGGGGGGCGTGGCCGAAGAAGTCGGTTTCGCTCTGAAGGGCCCAGACAATCGAAGTTTAAAGGGCCGTCGCCCGAAAATATGCAATGAAAACAAGCAAACCGAGCCAACGACCACATCAACATCAAGGACCAGACGGCGAGCTTCCCCGATCTCGTTTCGAGGCCCGCCCCGCTCCCTCTTCTTCTCGCTCTAGCACTATTATGTCCATGCCTCGCTCTCGCTCCGTCTCACTCTGACTCTCCTCTGCCTCTCTGTCAGCGGCGAGCCGAGAGACGTCATTTGTTTATTTGCACGATGTCGTCTCGAATGTTGGGCTTTGTTGTTGTTGTTGCTGTTGTTATCGTTTTTGTTATTGTTGTCGTTTCTCGTTATTGTTTTCTTAGTGCTATCGTTTTTGTTGCTGCTTTTGTTATTGTATTTCATGGCGTTTTCGTCTTCGTCGTCCTCGCCGCTGGCCTGCGCTCGGGCGACTGGAGGGACCTCGGTTTAACAACTCCAGCCAACATCGGGGCAACATCTTGATAATAATTTCATCATTTTTCATTGCTGAACCCCCCATGCCTCGCCCTCGGCGGCCCTGCCCTCGCCCTCCTCGGTCGTTCCCGCGTCAGTTGCAACGCTTCCTGCAGCCGGGCCGAGGAACAGGACCTCGTCCGTCAGTCGTTATCCTGACTTATTTAATACGACCGAAAAAGCACTCAACTCCGACAGTTGAGGGCCGATGACTTACGACCTTCAGCTGTCCTTGCTGTCCTCGGTTGCTGCCCTTCTGCCGAGCAATACGTATTCCGTTGTCGCCAGTGACGGACCACCGTAGGCTGCGTGGATCCGTGAGTTCGAGTCCTACAATTGAGGCTTCCATTTCCAACTTCGCCCGCACTTTCGTCGCCGCTCCGATTTCAAACTTTCCACCGTCCTCCTGCCTAATTCTGCCGGTTCAATTTTCGGCCTGGTCCGTCCTGTCGTCGCTTCCGCTTTACCGCGGCCGAAATGACAGCTTCATTTGCAGCATAATTCGATAGCGAAGGCTTCTTCAATGGACCCCGTCCCTCTGCTGACTCCAGCTCCCTTTCATACGGCGGCCCATTCCCTCCCTCTTGTAATTCTCATAATTTATCTTCTTCCCGATTTGTCCCCACTTCGCCGAATCTCGCCCACGACCCGGCGACCCTCGTGATCTCGCGTCACCCCGACTCTTCAGGCTGTCCACCCGTCTCCACCCCCATCGCTTCGATATCAACACCCCGTCAACGTCGTTGCGATCCGCGCCCACGACCGACCCGGTTCCAGCCCCAACCCGTCGGCCGTGTAGCTGAACGGCTGTTCCATAAAATCCAACAGCTTCGTAAAACCCAACGAGGGCCCCGGCCGCTTATCGCCTTTGTCAATCGGGCGGCAGTAAAATTCCAACCGAAAATTACAACTCAATGAAAACATAAATTGGCAGCTGCTCCTCCCATCCCCCGCGCACTCAACAACCGCCCCGCGACGCCCCCGGTGGCCGAACGTCTTGACAGGGGCCCGGCGGCCTCCGCTCGACAAGGTGTGGTGGAGGAGTCTGGACAGGGTTGGAGAAAACCGGAGACAAATTGCGAGAGCGAGGCTGACGTGAACGGGTTGGAGCCCGGTTGGCGACGGGGCCGGCGAGGTGAACCGCAATTAGGCAGCGGGCAGATGGAGGATGAGGGCTCGGTCGGTCGAAGAAGAGGGCCCTGGTTGAATTGGAGCGGGGACGGGTGGCGGCGGCTGCAGGTTTTTTCGTCTTCGCTTTAAGCCTTGAACTTCCGCCTCGCGAGGAACGACGAGGGGCGACGACGAGGAACTCGAATCAGTGCCAAGTTGCGAAATGTTAAATCGGATTCGATGCAGTCGTGCGGTGGGAAAGTTGCCCGCAACTACGCACACATGCACACGCCCTGTCGGCCACATGCATCTCTCCCACACACTCGCACACCATGGAGCACTGACACGCGAGCAGACAGGCGAATGGACAGACGAACGGACGGACGGACGGCGCACGCCACGTTTCACTCACAACAGTTTGAAGTTTCGTTGATGAAGCGCCGTGCTGACTGACGCGTCGCAGGGCGAGTCCTTGAACCGACCCGGCGTTTTTGTTGTTGTGGCACTCGCTGTTGTGGTGGTAGCTGCTGTCGTTGGTGTTGTTGCCGGAGTTGTTGTTGTTGTTGCAGTCACTGTTGATGTTGCTGCGGCCTCGATTTTCCTTCGACCACAAACGTCAGCGTCATTTTCGGTCGGTTCGCGGCGGTCGGGCGGCACCGACGGAGCACAAGAGGGCGAGGACGAGCGGCGAGGGGCGAGATGAAGGACGATCAGACTGACGAACGTTCGACGCGATGCGCTCGCAGTTCGAAGCCTGGCCGCAATCGCAATTAATTAATTTTCATATTCGCCGGACTCCGCGGGAATAAAATTAAATGTTGCTCATACGCCACGAGGCCAGCCTTGATGGGAAATGCACTGCGGCGATCTGAATCTCTCTCTCTCACTCTTCCTCTCTCTTTCTCCTCTCGGTCCCTTTCTCTCTTCCCATTCTGCTCTTCAATCTCATTTCCTTCTTGCCTCACTCATCTCTCCACGCTGCCCTCGATCTTAATCTCAGTAGATTGCGCTCTTGTAAATATTTGAACTCGGCTCGTTCCGCCTGCAGGATCTCGCACCAGGACTTGCACGGCCTGAACGAGAGAGGAACGAGGGCTGGGGTTTTGTCAGGCGGAGAAGTCGTTCGCGTGATTCCCGTTGTTTCCGCCATTTTATTACATTGTTGCCGGTGCTGTTATTGCTGTTGGCTGCTGCTGCTGCTGCCGCCGCCGGTCTCGCTTTATCGATTATTGAAGCCCGCAAATGGCCCAGAAGCCGTAAAAATATTTATTGCAAGAACAAATGAGCACGCCAAGGATCATAAAACCGTTGTAAAGGGCGCCGATTGGGCCGCGATGCATTTTAATTCGAAAGCAATCCCCGCTCGGGGTCGTCACGCCCTGAGGTCGTCCTGCCGTGAGGCCATGAGGCTAGAAGTCGACTTTAACAATTGGCAATAGTAGAAGGAATCCTTTAAGGACATCGCGAAACGATGCGTCGCTCGCGCAGTAGTTCAGGATTCCCAAGCCGGCTTGAGCATCAATCTTGGCAACTCCCGCTCTCCCCTCGGACAGCTTTAAAGTTTAAACACGTTGAAAGGGCATTCGTGACAGGGTCCTGTGACAGCGCGACGATCAAATGCTGCGAATGCTGTATATAGAGAAATCGTGAAGTATGAGACGGAATCCTTTTTGTGTGCATCGTGCAGAAATCAAATTTCAATTTGCCACGATTGTCAAGGACAAGTGCGTGCAGACACTCGGCGACATAAAAGCACGCCGAGGCAAAGGATTCGCTGCGCTCTCGTGATCACGCACACCCACACATGCCCACACTCTGGCACACATACTAGTGCACTCTGATGCACGCGTGGCTGCCGGAGCAAGGCACATCCTTTGCATACAAAGTCATGCTCCATTTTTCTGACATTTGCATGTGGCAGCACTCGCATCATGATTTTATGATATTGATTTAATGCCTTAGTTCGCCCCGTCGCCTCGCATTGACTCGCAGGCGGGTCGGGCCGGCGACGGGGGCGCGGCGCGACCCATAAGGACGTGAGAAGTACAAGTTGCAAAAGGACATTTGAGCACTCGGGGTCAGGGGTTAAGTGCAGCGGGGAGAGGGTGTTAAGTGTCTAAAGGACAACAAACGAGTGGTGGGAAAACAAATAAAGCGGCGACGAAAGGAGGGCGGGAGAGCGCAGAAAACATCAAATACAAAGTGAAAAAAAAGTTCAGTTCGAGAAGGAATGAATTCATGGATTCCCATTCTCTTCCCCGCAGATGGGGTTCTCGATTACGGAGACGAGAATGGGCAATTTGGAGCTGTTAGTAAGACGATAACCCAGCCTTGTCTGCCCTCCAGGGACGTCTCGCCAGGTCGCAGGCCGAGCGAAGACGACAAACGACAGACGGACGGACGGACGGACGGACGGACCTGCTCATAATTCACCTCGTTATCGATATCCGGTGGCCGTCATTGCCAGGATTCGATGCAATTGAATTAATCAGCCCGATTGAGACATGTCGGAATTTATTGAAGCCCAGTCCCGGCCATGTTCGGCCACCGCTGCCACCTGACCGATTCCGATCGATTCGATTAGAGCGCTTTTGACCGCCGGCGATTGAATTATTTGCCCGGCGCTTGACTCGTCGCTGCCGCCATCGCCGCCTCATCAGATGCTCGCTCGTGATTTAATGCAAATTTAATTAAACTCGCTCCCGGCCGCAGGTGGGCCTTGAGGACAAAAATGTTATTAGGGGATTAACCGGGGATTTGAGATAATGAACTGCATCGTCCCGCTGCGTAATTGCCTTCGCCGATATTTATGGGGACAAAGGATTTTCACCGCTGCCTCCATCCTTTCACATATTTCTCTGCCATCCTTGCTCTTTTTTCTCTCTTCCTTTCTCTCTTTCTTATACACATTTCCGGCATTTATCATAATATCCTGTCGTGCCGTTTAATCCTCCCACTGTCCCCTGTCACATCCGTGCTCGCTCATATGCCCGCCGTCCCGATCTCGGCCCCGACTCGCTCCTTTGACGTTCCTCCTTGCTGCATCCCCGATTATCTCTCGTCGCTTTCTTCTCCACTCATCCGTGTTGTTCGTCGTTCGCTCCCATTTCGCCAGCTGTCCTTATCCTCGGCCTCGTCATCCTTGCCTCGGCGGATAATTCAATTTTCTCCCAACTGATTTCCATCGGCGGCGAAACCGGCCAACAACCGGCCGAGGCGATTAAGGGCCTGCAACAACAACAACGACGAAAAGAACAACCACAACAACATGAACAACTTAATTTCAGCCGAGCAGCGACCTCGAAAAATGCAGCACGAAGGGCCGGGCAGGAGCTCAGTATGCCGATGTGGGAGGCAGAAGGCATGAGGTGAGAGGGGACGGGAGGAAGGTTGGAAGTAAGCGCATAATTTGCGAGCTTTTAACGCAAATCCTCCGTTCTCGACTCACACATGCAGGAGGCCTTCTCAAACCCTTAACGGACTAATGTCCAAATTGCATGGCGAACGTGGTTTCAGGGGACCAAGAAAGCTGGGGACAAGAACGGCGTAAAAAATCAGGTTGGGAGGACGAAGGATTGTCCACACTTACTCCTGTATTTGTCAATTAAGGCAAGGGAAAGTAGTAATAGGGGAGCAGCAGAGTCCTGCTCGAAATCTGTTCAATCAACTCCTCCAGCTCCTCCTCCTTCTGTGCCTCGTTCTCCGACTCTTCGCCGGTTGTCGCAGATTTTTTCTTCACATGTTCCCTGGCTCCAGCTGCCCCACGCATTGTCCCCGATTTCCCCAGCCGATCCCCATCAACCCGAAACGCATGCCCCAGACCCGACCCCAACGAACGAATCCTTTGACTTTGGCCCGACCCAAGATTGATTGCTTTCGCTAATGGAGAAATCTGCTAACTTTTAAAATAATTTTTGCTGTTAACCATGTTGTTGCTGTCATTGTTGCTGCTGCCGCTGCCGCTGCTGATCCACAACAAATTGTCGCTGAGATTCGATGGGAGCGATGAAAAACCTTTCAGCTCGGGGTTTTAATAAACGACAATCGCTGGAGCAAGAACAACAACAAAAACACTTCCACTACTCATACCATCACCGCCCCAACAACAACAACAACTGACTCGGGCCACCCCGAGTCCGAGCGAGGGCGGAGTCAGTGGAACCCGTCCAGGATGCTGGCAAGGACAACGCGTCACATGCTTCGCTTCCCCTCGCCTGGCAACGCACGCAGGCGACAAATCAATTTTCACAACAATGCGAACAACAATAACAACAACAACAAAATCACGAGCAGAGGGAAGTCGTCATGTGACGTGCTCTGGCGGTAGTTGTTTTTGTTGTTGTTGTTGTAGCCGTCGTTGTATTTGTATATGTATTTGTTGCCATTTGTTCGGCAAAAAGCTGCAAATAGTTGTTGGCTATTAGTTGAGCGCCGAACAAACAGACACGGACACGGACACAGGCACAGACACAAGCACAGACACAAAACACCGACCCAGCGACTCGCACACACACATGCACACGCGGTCGTATTTTCGCACACGGGAAGGATCAAACACTGGCAGGACACAAGAAGCCGGCACATGAAAAATCGTGCGAGTCGCTTCGCTTCAAATGAACCCGACGCAGCAGCTGCCGTGAGCGGCGCTTGTTGCGCTTCCCCCACCGCACAGGACCCCACCCGAAGAGCCTCGCATTAGCCAACCCTCACAGGACCCGAGTCTTCCGAGGCGCCCCGATGCGAGGTTTCTTATTTGCGGAAGCTCCATTTTTCGTAGTTCCCTTTCACGGCAGCTCCTTGTCGAACCCGCCTTTGAAGAGCAAAGTGCTTGAGTGGGAGCGTGAGGGGAGGTGGGAGGGAGGCGTGTGTGTGGGGTCAGCTCGGCTAAGACCTTTTTTATGAAGTCCTTCTCCTCGATTTCGCCTGACAGCACGTGATGTATGTTCGTTGTCAGGCGAAATGTGTGCGCAAAATCCTGACGAATTATATTAATTTGCTGCTGATGGCATGTCAGTCAAGTGTGTCCTTTCATTGGATTTTCCACGGCGACCCCGCGTCCCTCCGCCCTGACCAGTAGTGATGTTGTTGTAGTTTGTATAATTTTTATTAATACACTCAACCTTGACATTTGACAGTTCGCATCCCGGGCGCTCCGTCGTCCGTGCCCCGTGCGTTCGCAGCGATCAATCAATATGTGCCTCCGCCTGCTGGAGCCGGGAGTGGCCCGAGGCGGAGGCGGATTCTTCGGAAAAGGGTGCGGCGAGGATCTGTGGCGGGCAAGAAGGTCCTTGGAGCGACAATTAAGTCGAGCCCCCGAGGCGAGGGCTCCGCAGCACTTGTGCGATTCCGAGAAAACGGGCCTTGATGTTCGGGTGCCGACGGGTGCTCGGCGGAGGCGGGTCGGAGGCAGATCACTGGCCGTTGCGGGACGGGGTTTTAAAGCCTGGCCCTTCCTCCCCCCTTTCGCTCATTGCCCTTCATATCCTCGCCGAGGGCTTTGATCCCTAGCTTGGAAGGAGGATCCACCGCCTATCGATGAGTTTCTGCTCGGCTTCAGTGCCACAGGTCGCTAAATCGTTCCCGGAATTGCGGCATTCATCATCCTGGACTTCGGGAAACCGTCGAACGCATTCGAAGCGGTCGAACACAGTTGAATCGAACGCCGATCCGAGGGGCCGCCGCCGGCCGACGCACCCATCCATCAATCATACGCCTCGCTGCCCACCGCAACTAAAACTCTTTCCATGCGTTCGGCGGACGACACTTGCCGAACGAGTCCCGCCCCCGCCCCGGCCCCACACAAGCCCGTCGTCCGGCACATCCTGCGGCCCCTTCGCCATCGTTCAGCTGCGTGCAATTAAGCGAAATTGCTTTGACCGGATTTGCCGCGCGCCCCTCCTCGGTGCAGTGCAATTTCAAAAGGATGTCAAACAGGGATGGAGCCCACATCGTGGGCCGGGGACGATGACTACGACGATGACGACGACGAGGACGGGACGAGGACGAGGACGAGGACGAGGACGAGGAGGACGAGGACTCGGTTAATTTGGCTCCTCCCGTTGATCAAGTGCGTGGTTCTCAATGAGCCGCAAATTACGGAACGTGAATGTAAATGTGTGTCGACGGCGGGAAAACGCCAGGACTGGGAGGGGAGGCGGAGGTCGTT
The DNA here is from genome assembly GCA_947389925.1 of Coelopa pilipes. NCBI lineage: Eukaryota > Metazoa > Arthropoda > Insecta > Diptera > Coelopidae > Coelopa > Coelopa pilipes. The sequence goes on along the minus strand of OX376696.1, from coordinate 67,031,487 downwards.
CCTTGGGCAGCGCCTGGGATCGTCGCCAATCCGATGAATTATTTAAACCCGCCCGCAGTCCTTTACGTAAGCCCGGCGTGGCTGTGTGTGTGCTCGAGTCGAATCGTGTCCTCGTAGGTGGGTGAAGCCAATTATGAGAACTGTGACAGTTCATTTCTTATGCAGTAAATGCCCTGACCCACATCGGGGCCATCAGGGCGTGTTTATAGCGAAGAAATTACTGTCCTTCCTTCGTTCCTTCCTCCGAAGTCCACCCTTTCTCCTGCCGCCCCCTCGCTTCTTCCGAGAATTTAATAAGAATTGCAGGACTTGCAATATTAATGCTCCTTAATGTGGAAGAAGAGCCCACGTCTACGGCAGCGCACGGAGCCGAGGATTTCGCGGAACTGTTTTTCTGAAGCGGACGGAGGAAAAATGTTCTTAATTTTCCTCGCAAATGGCTGAAATTGAGCTTGTTCTGAGTAATTGATTAGTGTGCCGAAGGATTTACATGAAGACACTCGCAGAAACACGTGTCTGCAGTTGCATTCGTCCCTTTTGAATTCCCCCCATGAAAGTCAATCATCTTCTCCTTCCCTGAGAAGTAATCTTTCCTCATTCCTCACTCATTATATATGGCAACATTTGTTTAAAGTAGTTCGCTCACCTCCCACCCCTCGACTGGATATCCAAATTTCGCCCCGTCCCGATAAATATTCCGCTCGACCGAACCGCTCCAAAGTAATTGAAACACTTGAGCGAGTGTTTTCCGCACTCCTGGAGAGGGGGTTCTTCGAAGCATTTCCCTAGTCCGAGCCGAAGACCGCGGAGCGCCGGGGGTGCCCGGGGAGGGGAACCGGAAGCATTAAAACAGTTGCGCGCTTCCACTTCCACTATCTGGCCGGAGCGGAAGCAGCAGACATTTAAAAACGGACATATTCCGATGAACACGCAAGCGGAACGGAAAGACGGACAGACGGACAGGCGGACGGACGCCGGGCGTTGATGCATTGGAATTAGACTGAAAGGGCGTATGAAGACGAGTACGGGTGGGAGTGAGTGTGTGTGCGAGGAAGGTAAGTGCATGTCGGGACATTACAGCGGCAACAGCAACAAGAACAAGAAGAACTTGTAGCGGGCAAATGTTTATAACGAGCGGAAATATGCGAACAAGTAAACGGAACAAATATTTCGTTCCGCGAAATGAGCACAACTCGTGCCACTAACGGACCGCGCTCTCGCCTCCTCTCTTCGCGAACGGAGCGAGAGGGAGGTTCCCGGGCTATCTGAAATATCGTGCACTGGCATATCCTTCCTGGCCAGCCGCAGAGGGATCGCGGATGGATTCGACGCGACCGGACGGTGATCGATGGCCGGTGATCTGCGGGTCAATCGAAACGAATGAAGGAATCAACCATTCGACCAATCGAGCGGACCCCAGTCGCCAGGGCTCGCGAATCAAAGAATTCATCCCTCGAAGTCCTTTAAACTGAAGGCATCAGATGATTTTTTTTTTTTTTTTCTCGGCCAATATTCTCTCTCCCCTCGTTTCTGTTTCGATCTGGAACCCCTCGCCAAATTACCGCGAGTGTCGCGCGTGCACGTGCCCCTTATAGCGGGATTAAAATGCGCTTGATTCGCGGAACCTGCTGCTCCTTGGCCAGGACTCAGCTCAATGCAGCCGAAGCCGACGCCAACAACAAGGGCTCGAGGAAACCCAAAGACGTCGCACGTAACTGCATTTTTATGAGCGCGCACTCACACCAACACACACACACACACAGAGCAGCGCATTAAATCGCGCCCCGCCGTTGTTTGTGCAGTTCCTTTCGAGGTTAACTAGTGCCGGCAGGAGCGGTTGGTGTTGATGACTGCGATCGGTCCGCGTCCGTCGGGGCCCAGCACGAGGTCACGTCCCGCCGATTCTGAGCCGAGCGCCACCTTCGGCCAGGGAGCCGGACGGGGAGGTTCCTTCGATGACGGCCAGGAGTCCTTCATCGAGTTTTTCACTCGCCCGTTTCCCGTCAGTTGGTTTGAATCGCTCCAGACCCTCTTTTAAGCACTTCAAAGCAAAACCTCTTCTCCTCTTTAAGCGATTCCGGGCTTCTTCTCTCCAGCTGCTGGGAATGTTTTGTACGGATTTCTCGCAAGCTCCGCGTCCATCTAAATTTAAATTTAATTCAATTCCCGGGACTAATTGATTTTATGAAATGCCACTCAGATCGACGCAGGAGACCTTCCGAGAAATTCCCCTCAAACGACTGACGTCGGTCCCCAGCCAACTCGATTAAATGTCACTCATATGCCACGTTGCACTCGGCTTAAATAATTGCTCTAAGCTCGTTTCTGGCGCGAGACCCACGCCATGCCATTCAACAGTTTAACCATTTCCGTCCTCCCACGCCCTCGTCCTCCGGTGCTCCTCGTTTGAGTCCCGTCGCTACAACAACATCGACTGACTTCTCGCAGGAGTCTGTGAAGTCTGCGGAAATGCACTTCTCGCTCCCCCTCGGCCGTCTTCCACCACAACTTCCGCTTCCGCTTCCACTCAAGTGACCTCTTCGCACCGGCGAGCTTATTAACACTGCAATTACAAGGCGCATCCAGACTCATGAAGTCTTCCGGCCCACTTTCCCTCCCTTCCCTTCGCTACCCAACTCTCCACCGTAGTCGACGTCTTCTGGTCTTCTGGCTCGCAATGGAAACAAAACTCGAAGGACTGCTGCCTCCTCAGCCGGCTGCAGGTCTTCCCACCCCTCTGTTGGTGGTTCTCGCGCTTCGCTCCCCGGCAGGTGTCGAGGTGTGCGAGTATCTGTCCGTCCGTCCGAACGTCTGTTTGTCTTTCTATCTGTCTGTCGTGGGTCGTGTGCTGGCTTGCCGGGATTTGCGTTTTATTGCATTGGCACTTGACATGATTTTCGTTGCGCTCTATTTAATTGCCACGAACACCACCACGTCATCATCCTCCGCCCATCCTCCACCTTTACTTCATCCTTCTCAACCTCATCTTAATTCTCCACTTCCCACGCCGGGCCTTCGAGGTGCTTTTGAGTTCGTCTGCCAGTGCTTCCCAATGGACGGAGCAGGTCGTCTGGGTTGCAGAGCAGCTGAGGAGCTCCTTTGACTTCCCGCGTAGCCTGCGAAGCTTTCTGGAATCCATCTAATTATGAGGCGAAGCCATCGAGTTCTCACCATCACCCTCGCCTCAGCCATCGCTCTCGCTCTCACACCATCACCTCGCCCTCTCCGGCTCCGGCTTGACTGCAGACTGTTGTCGCTGCAACAGTCATAAATCTGGCGGCGTTTTTTCCCGACATCCTTCGGCGTTCGGCGAAGAACCTGTTCCTTGTCCGTAGCCTTATCCGTGTCCGTATTCCCGGCCGTGTCCCGCGCCTCGCCGCGCCCCTCTCCGGCCCTTGTCCTGGTGCGGCAACACATTTAAAGTGAAAAATGCTCCAGCGCAGTTAATAAATTTGCGCGCACGAAAAAAGCTGTTTTATGCAAAAGAGCGCCCAGCCCTTTGTGTGTCCTGCCGCCCTCCTTCACTCCACGCCCAGCCCGCACCCGGGCCGGAGCCCTCGGCCGGTGCTGTTAACCTTTGGTGTTGGCCCGCGAGCGTCCGTGATGAATGCGGTTCAAAGCGTGGGTCTGTGTGCGGAGCGCGCGAAGAGCGGAAGTTTCTTATTTGTTGCTCCCGCCGGCGATCGCGCGGGGCGGGGAACGAGGCGCGGCAAGTCGAGGGTCGCGCGGCCGGTGGTGGCGTCCGAATCCGTGTCCGCGGCGGCGTTGCGTGATTTAGGGAGGGCGCGTTGGGATCGAGACGTGCGGGATTCGGGGAGTCGGGGCGTGTTCGCGCTAAGGACCTTCCGACAGGACGCCGTGTTCTCCCGCGAATCCGGTCGCACGTCGCACGTCGGCCGCTCGCAACAGCTTAATCGCCTGGAAATGCCCTCGACGGCCACCTGCATAAATTAGTGATTATATTTGGACAACAACAACGGCCACCAGATCCGGCCAGATGCGGAGCCGGGCCACTTGCGTGAGCGGGTTTAGCAGACCTGTCAACAGGCCGATGAAGACCGATTACACCGTTCTTCTGGTCCTTCAACACACCACGTTGGGCCTCTCTAAATTGCAGCAATTGTCCTTAAACGCCGACAGGAGAGGGAGCTTCGAGGAAAGGATAATGAAATTGAAATGGAAAATCTCCCGGAATAAAAATAATTTCTTATTTAATTCCTGCTCTCGAGTTGTTGCACGTACTCACACATGTCTCCGACGATATCCGACGAGGCAGAAGCCAACACACACACACACACAGTTACACTGCGACAGCAATTTCAACGAGTTTGGTGCAGCGACAGGGCAACAACTAAAATGCCAGCCAGGACGTCGACATAAACTACGACTTTGACTCGGAAGCAGGGAACATTTTTGCGAACTGGTGCCATCGACTCACCACAAGCCAGGACAAGAACTACGGAAGAGCAAGAACTACAACAGAAACAAAAACAAAAACTACAACCAGAGCAAGAACTACAAGCAAGCACAAGTGGAGGAAGCAGGACAAGAACAATACAAGAGCCAATATCCAGGCAGCAATAACAAACAAGACCAGCGAGACCCACAGCAAGACGACGACTTAATTGTGTGTCATGTCATGTCACAGGGTGCGATTGTGTGCGTGCGTCTCATAACAGAAGAGAAGGTCCTTCGACCGGAGAACTTTTCCGTTTAGCCGTAGGGACGAGGGACTGAGATCGTTCCGAATCGGGCATTGAGAGCCTTTAAAACGGTCACGTGTCCTCCCTCGCCCGGCTGCGGTCGGCAGCTCCGGATGTGGAACGCAAAATCAGGACGTTCGCCCGAGATTCGGGTTCGTCTTCCACTTTATTTTCATGTCCTTGGGCCCAAAGCGTCTGGTTCGTGGTCCTTCAGCGAGCGATCGCTTGGGACGTCCTGACTCCTTTTCCGACTCGACTTCGGCCAGACCCTAGAGTGAGCGCGTGGAGAGCGGTTTGAGTGCAGACGAGTCGTCAGGAGCCGGAGGCATCTTCAACGTCGACTCGTGGCCCACAACTAAACGTCGATTCCCACATGCCCGAGGTCAAATCACAGTGCACAAGTGGCCTAAACGCAAACCACACACACAATTGACACAGAACAGGGCGAGATGTCACATTAAATATCGCATGAAATAGCAATAACAAACATGAATATACATGTAATTATAACGTCCACGACTGCGACGACATGTTAGGCGAAATGTGTTTTGAAATAAATGAAACGCGCTCATGAATACCGACAGCGACAACACTAACGATGTGCCATAACTAAAATGGCAGCAGTACTAATTGTAATAAAGACTCCCCGAGCGGCGACTAAGTGGCCACAAATGAAGGGACCAACACCACCAACACCAACAACCACAACAATGACAATGGCGATGGCAAACAATCTAAACAATCATTCGCCAATGCATGCAATTTTAATAATTGAACGGCAACCAGACCAGGGAGCGGTGCAGTGGGCGAGGGTGAGAGCGAGGTGCCAAATGGAGCCCAGAGAGCGAGAGACGGGACGTCCGTTAGTGCACAATGGGCTGGGGCAGGAGGGTGGGCAGCCTCCGACCCCTGCTGGCGCCCACGCGTTCGACCCACTGACCGACAATCGGTTCTCGCTCTGGCCCCAGGCGCGTCCTCGGAGCTCGCGGCGGCCCCAGAGACACCAACAGCAAGTCAGTGGCCCTCGCCAGCGCCGGGCGAACAAATAGCAAAATAATTGCAAACGCAGCGGCAGCGCCAACTCTGGATCCAGGTTGAGCAGCGACGCCGGACGCCACCGACAGCAGCGACGTCAACGCCTGACCGGCAGATCCTGCAACTAGGACATCGACCGCCGAAGTGCAAGTGTGGCATTTTATTGTTCATCGCTCCGTATCGTGTTGATGTTCATGTTGATTCGAAGCGATGGATTGAGATATTTGATTCGATATTGTGTGGCCAAAACAATGAGAGTGCAGAGCAATTCAATGGGAGTCACAGCAACAGGCGGCGGAAGGACGTCGGTCAGGAGTGCGAAGGGAGAGAGTGAGAGAGAGAACGTGGCGCAAATGAGAAGCGAAGTGGTTGAGAGCGAAAAGGGAGAAAAACAAAAACCCAATGAAGGATGATCGCTGTCATTAAATCGGAAGCTACATCCATCGTCCCGGCGACCCTTCAGCATCCGTCAAGGATCGCGCGAATCCCTCGAAGCTCCCGCTGATTCCTCCACAATTCTCGCATCCTCCTGGCCAGGGATTTCTTTCGTTCGCGCGCTCGAAGAGATTCCTTAATTGTCCGTTTTCCCCCAATATTCTTGTGTATGGGATGTTGTTGTTGTTGTTGGCTCATTATGGTAATCGCTCGGTTCGTCGCTGCAGTGATTTCCCACTTAAATTGCTGCCGTTAATTGTTCGGCTTCACCTCGCCCTTTCCTTCACCCTCTCCACTGTTCAGTCCAATCCATTCCTCGCTCCCTGAGTTAATCTCCGCCACGACGAGCTGCACGAACGATGCAGCCATTCGCTGGATTCTTCCTGAGAGGAAGCCGTTCGCGAGAGGAATTTCCCTGGTTTCGTTGAGGGGAAAACACAAGACGTCGCGCACGAAGAACATCTTCATCTTCCTCTTTGGGCAGACCGAGGTTGAGCTCGTGAAATTATTCATGTCCGAATACGAAATTCCTGCCACCTTGCCTTCGCCTCCTCGGCTCCTCGATTCAGTGATCCTTGGTCCAGCCTCCGGTGCTGTCGCTTGACCACAGGCGCCGCTGGAGTTGATTGGTCGTGTCCTGTCACTGCCTGACGTGCCCTGTCGCCTCGAAGGTGTCGCCTCATTAATACCCATGGCGACGGCCCCAAGGAGACCACAGCAAAAAACCCAACGCAGCAACAACGACCCCCAGAACAACACAAATAACAACTTCGTCCGAGACGCACACGAGGACTCACGCAGTAGGAGCTCTCGGATTTGAGTCTGGCACGTAAACCTAATAATTCACATCCTATTTATTACAGCGCCGGCAGAGCGTGCGGCCAAAGTCGGCGCAGACGTCGCCGGCGTTGCCGTGGCGAGCAACAAGCGCTCGCCATATGTCGGCGACACCTTTGACGGGGACCCGAATTTCCGCAAAATCAACCGCGAAATAATTGGCTTCAAATGCAAATTGGCCGAAGCGCTGTCGTTGTCGTTGTTAATGGCGCTGTAGTTGCTGTCGTGGTTGGTGTTGCTGTGTTGTAGTGGTGCTATTGTTGTTGTTGGCGTTGGTCCCGACCGGCGACTGCGAGTCACACGTTGCCGGGGCCGAGTGGGCGTGGTCGTGCAGTCGAGCAGTCGATTTAGCGCGCTTTTTGCAGGCTCCCGGCGACAAGCCACTTATTGACCGCGTTCGCTCAGCAACAACAACCACAACACCAACTACACAACGACAACAATCCCGCCGCCGATGCCTACAATAAAAATAACAAATTGACAACAACACCACCGACGGCCGCTGCGGGGAGGGCGCGATTAACCAAATATGGCGTCCAAGCCTAATAATCGTCGGCCGCCGTGTTCGAGTGCGTGTCCACATGTGGGTGTGTGCATGGGCGTCATCATGTGTGAGTGTGAAAATCGATTAGGTAACAGCACCGCCACCACTAACAACAACTACAACAACGAGGCAACATGACCAACATGAGTGGCGGCGCCTGCGGGCTCGGGGTTGGTGCGAAAATCACAGCCTTCCGGGATGAGCCCGGTGCTGCCGAATTTGAACGCTCAGGTTGATCATTAGAGCACACACACACAGTCACACATGACGCCCATTACATGAGGCTCGCTGGCAACAACAGCAACAACAATAGGGAACTATCACCGCCAGGACGTGCGGCAGGACACGCGAGCCGCCGACGAGCAGCTGGCGTCGTGTTCGGCTGCGTTTGGTGTCAAACAACCGCGACGACGTCAACAACAACGCTGATGATGATGATGATCTACCTACAACAACAACGAAAATATCGTCGCCGACAAAGTCAACAATAACGAGGGCAGGAACACAGCAACAACCTGCGGACGAGGGTCTGAATTGTTTTAAGTCAAGGCGAAAAACATGTGGGGCGCCAGTTGTTGTTGTTGATGGTGTTAAGGTCATTTCGTTGTTGTTGCTGCTTTTGTTGATGTTGTTTAGGCCACTTCGTTGTTGTTCTTGTTGGTATCGCTGCCATGGCCAGGGATGGGCCGTTTGCAGGACCATGAAATTCACTCAACGCCTGTCAATTGCCGCTGAAGTTGTTGCGCTTGTTGTTGGATTTTTTGCTGTTATGAGTGTTGCTGCTGCTTTCGTTATTATTTTCACTGCTGTTGTCATTGTTTGTGCTATTGTTGTTGATCTCATAGAGCGATTTTCATGGGCTCCGAAAAGCGTGCGGAAAACCCGAGCTATAGGGGAATGCGAGATGAGCTCGGGCTCCAATTAGTCGGCATTGACTTTCGGCGCTTAATTAGCGAAATATTTGCACACCTGGAGCCGCCAGGATTCCCTTGAGAAGAGATGTTATTTTAAAAACCACAGCGTCTTCGGGTTCTGAGTCGCATTAGCGAAGCCACGTCCTCGTCTTCTTCCTCAGGCCCCAGGTAAGCCCATCACCACTGGCTTCCCTCCACAAAGGAACTCAAACTTGGCCCCCTGAACGGCCTCGTCATCGTACTCTTCCTCGACGCCAGCAGCAGCAGCAGCACACCACAGATAAATTGAATTCCTTCGCCGACCTCGTCCTCGCCCTCGTCCCCACTCTCTTCTCTTCTTTCTCATTGTTCGGAAAGCGGGACGGTCGACCTCGGCGACAAATCAGAGCTCTCTTCATTAACCTAATTGATGACGACATGGTCTGCCATAAATCCAAAACCCTCCCGCAGTCCTGCGACCGCGGATTCGTCGAGGCGCCGCACGTTCTGGGGCGCTCATAAATTGATGCTGGATCCTGGTGCTGGATCCTGATGCTGCTTATTTGGTGTCAATTAATTAACACGCGCGATCCGAATCGTGGCAGGACATTCCATTCAAACACACATACACTCCCATCCTCACCCTCACCCGCACTCCCACGCACACTAGGCAAACAACGGCGACAAATGAAAAATTAGAGGCGAATTCGCACACACCATTAGACACGGCACGCACACAGCGAGGCAGGAACTGGGCCGACCCCGACACCGACCGCCGCCGCCGGCGTCTGCAGCCGGGGAAGGACATCGATCGGCGAGTTCGATGAGTTGTTGCGTTGAGGCGCTGTTGTTGCTGCCGTGCCAATCCGGCGGTTGAATGTCCTGTGCGGCCGCAATTAGACGCACACACGAGGCCCAGACGGAAGCGACCACCGGCTGGATGTGTGTGAGGGCGAATAGGAGTGTGGGTGAGAGCGAGTGAGTGGGTGTGGGCGTGAGCGTGATGCGGTATCCTGCGGCCCGTGGTCCGCGTCGTATTTGCATGACAAAGGACTCGATGGCAATAAAATGTCGGCCCGACCGCCATTGTTTGCTGCGAAAGCGATTAGCTAATTATTTGTTCAGCGCCTCATGTGCCTTCGGGCGCCTCCTTGGACGGACGGTCCGTCGGTCGCCCGGTCATTCACACTCTGTGCGAGTGTGTGCGCGTGTGTGTGGGCGACCCGAGCAATTTAAAGGGAGCTGAATTTGAATTCGCTCCACCCTCCTCTCACTCGCCCCCGGCTCTTCGGCGTCGTCGTCTGTCGCTGCTAAGGCGAAATTTAATTTTGAATAAAACTGTCACGGCCAGCAGCAGCAACAACAACAATAACAGTGGACCAACAACAGCAGTGTCAACAACAACAACAACAACAAAACCGCCAACTACAATAAGATGAGCAATTAAAAAGCCGCGCCACGACGGAATTTCGAGCTTTTGTCTTCATTCGCCATGCATCCAATTGTCTGAATCTTGTTGTTGTTCCTATTATTGTTGTTGTTGTTATGATTGTCGATGTTGTTGTGCATCTAATTGTTGCTCCGACAGCTCTGCTCACGTCGTTGTTGCTGCTGCTGCCGCTGACGACTGGCGGCGACTTAATGTCGACAATAAATTCAAAGCTTTTCTCTGCTTTTAATTGCGCCCGAGGCCAAATCAGTTCGACCGGAAGAAGGCGGGCGCGGCTTGGGATGGGGGGTGACCGGGGGTGGAGAACAAGGGAAATTATTCAAATAAAAAATACGCAAAATCAACAGGAAACAAAAATCGAAAACACAACCGATCCCCGCAGTTGCTGGTATGAAATCTCAAAGTGATTTTTATCCACACCACTCGAGTTGATCCGGCGAAGTCGTCGTCCTCATGGTCGTCGTCCCCCCTGTCCTCGCCCCATGACGAGGGCCACCATCGAAATGCAATGAAAATGTGCATCGGCGTTGCCTCGTTCGTCTTCCGCTACCCTCGACCCCGCTTCCCGACTCGCCGGCCCTCCTCTCGTTACGAGCGCAGAGTCATAAATCGGGAAATTGAATTGCAGACGTTTTACGCCCACATAAACGCATACCCACACACACATTCTCACTAACTCACACACATACAGGCACCACCAATAATGCGCCATGTGCATGTGCAGGCTCGCAGTCGTTCCTGAAGCGAGGCGAGGACATCTGGAGGAGCAGGGAGGCGAGCGCCAGACGGCAAAGTCATGGCATTTCTTCCTGCCCATCTCTTTTCTCTCTCCCTCCTTCTGTCCCTCCTCCTCACACTCTTCTCCCTCCCCATCTCACTGTGTAGTTGCTCATCTTCATCTCCACATCTTCGTTATTCCGCCGCCGCATCTCATTCTACTTATCTCTAGATCCTCTTCTTCGCCCCAGTTCTCCTCCCGCACGACGATCTCCCTCTCTCCTTCTTCGCCCCTCCGCCGATCCTGCTCATCCTCGGCGCGCGTTCCCGGCGCTCCTCTGGCCACCCGCTGCCGCTCCTCTCGCTCTCGCCGTCCCGCATCCGCATCCGCTCGGCTCCAAATTCAATCCGATCCGACGTCTCCGCTCCGCTCCTGCTCCTTCTCTACTTCTCCCAATCGTCTTCTCGCCCCAAATCGACACTCGACACCCCCGCCCTCGCCTCCCCTCGTCCTGGAATAAATCCGTTCTCACAGCCGGGAGCCCGGAGTTTTTCGGGTTGAAAATTTAAATGCCACGATCCGGAGTTGGAGCTCGTATTGTTTCTTAAGCCGCAGACACTCCTTCACCCCTCGCCCCTGGCACATGAATGCAGCCACGAAGGAGTGCGTGTGAGAGAGTGTGAGTGTGTGTGTGTAGTTGTGGACGTGCCCAACCGCAACAGAAGTTGAGCCGAAGAGTTCTGGAGGAAAATTCCAAATAAAAACTTGTATTGTTTTATGTGTGCGTGAGTTTGTGTCTGTTTCTGTGTGTGTATCGGCTGGGGATTGCGGGGAGCACGGAATATTTAGGTTGCCATCGATGTGACAAATAATGTACTTGTATAAACTGGAGACTTTTCGGATCAAACGAAGCCAATTTACGGAGGTGCCGGCGAGACTTTCGTTACAGGCGCCGCATCCTCGGGGGGAAGCACGTCGACTCCTTGTCGGAATCGAGGCGAAGCATCGACGAAATAAAGGCCTTTACAAAATCAGAGCACAAATCAGAAAGAATAGACTCGGTTGGAGAGTTTTTGCAGGCGTTGAGAGTGAGATTCTATATGGGGAGTCTGCAAATTTGCGATGGAATTCGACACCACTGGCTGGAGAATTTCGTATCAATTGCACTCGTGCAATTATTTCAATGCAGGGAGGCTCGTTGGAGGATTCCGGAAGTGGACGAAATCCCCTCCGCATCACACGAGCCTCGAGAAATTGTGAGCGCCTGCATGCGAAACACTCCGGCGAGGACGAAACTCTTACGAGGACGCACAGGACGTGCTCCTCGCATGCCCTCCTCCTGCGGCGAAATTCAATTTCAATTCCTCACGAAACCCCCACGTCTCCGCGTCCAGCTCCCCATTCTGCCTTAAAGTCCCGCCGACCGACCCTCTCGATATTTTAAAGTGCGCAAAAAATCACTTAACAGCCTCCAGAAAGAAAAACACCCGGTAAAAACAAACAAAAAACACCACAAACTCTATAAAAAGACACGAAATAAAAATAAAAGCGAAACAGAAATAAGAGAAAAACACCGAGGAGGAAGAAGAAGAAGGAGTCAGCTCGAAAAAATTCGAACCGCATTCGAATGTTTTTCGCTCGCCCGGGCGCCCCCCGCAGACTCCCGGCCGCCCCCGCCCACTTGGGGCACAATTTAGGACACCATTAGTAGAAGAATTATTACATGCGGCAGTAGGACACACACACACACACACATCCCCACTCAGGCCACACACACACTCATAGGCCGTGCCCGCCTAGGCATCGGCATCAGCATCGCCGCCATCGCCATCGGCGTGGGCAGCGGCGCCGCCATCTTGTGACTTACTTAAGTGAACCATTAGCGGCGCGCATCGTTAAGTTGATATTTTCAGCACACGCCTGCGAGACTGAGTGTACTTTTAGGCGCGCCGGAACATACGCTCAGGGGCCCGGAGCGCCGGGACAGGCGAGGCAGGCGAGTTCGCGCCTGACCAGTCGAGGAGGCGGTGGAGAAGGCGGGTCGGTGCCGCTGGCGTTGCCGGAGGTGGCGTGATTTATGTGCGGCCTGCGGGGCGGGGCGCAGACAATAATAATTATGTTGCCTACTTTCGGGCGCAATAAAATTAAATATTGTATTAAGTTGCTGGCTCGGTCGCGGTCTCCGCACCCAAGTAATTTCTGTCTCTCTCTCTCTCTATTTCAGCGCCCATCGCATATTAATGAGTGGCACCATTTAGCCAAGTGTGGGCCAAGGAGCCAGGCCAGCTCTTCTGAACCTCCTCTTCATCCCGTCTTCAGCTCTCGCTCATCTGTTCTACACCTCATCTTTACATTTTCCTCACCTTTTTCACCTGTTCTCCTTCACCTGTTCTATACCTCTACTTTATATCATCTTCTTAACCCCATCGTCACCCCTTCTTCCCTACCGCCAGCAAGCAAATGCAAAATTACGATACCAAAGATACCGAACAAATTCCTTCTTCTATATCGGACGTCTGTATTGGACTTCCCAGTCAAGGCGGGTGACCAGAACCGCAAACTGGTCAACGAATTGACGCCGCACCCCGTCGCGCCCGCTCTCGAGGGCCTCCTCCTCGACGCTCAGCTGCACGCTGGACTTCAGAATATGATCAACGACGGCCGAAACATCGACGAGCCACCGGCCCTGGCCCGGCTCGGCCGACGACAGCCCCTCAAACACCCGCACTCATCACGCACTCATCCAGCCAGGACGACCTCACGACCATCACGACCATCACGACCTCACGACCGACTTCCGGTTTGGCTGCTCTCACTGCTTCCGGCGCAGGGCTCTCGTCCAGGAGCGACCCGGGGCACCCGACGCCACGGGCGGCGGATGCGCAAACATGTTTATTTTAATTAGGAGCCAGCGGAGCGATGCAAATATTTAACATAACTTCATTTCAGGCGTAACTCATCTTAATTGAAAGCGAGCCAGGGGCAGCCGCAGGGCGCAAACAAGGCGGCGGAAGGCGGCGGGAACCCGCTGACAACAAGCAGAGAGAACGAGGGAGCGCCGTCGAAGAAAGAGGAGGAGCGAACGAACAAGAGAGATGGAGGTCGGATGAAGGGAGGAACGAGGGAAACCGTGCAGCATTCGAGGCGCTCTGCACCGGGGTCCGATACAATTGCGGCCAAGTATCGAATGTTAAATTGGCAAGAAATGATTCCCAGCGGGGTTGTCTGTCTTTCGCTGCCACCGGGTCGTCCCCCGACGTCCCTGTGTCGTCCCTGCGGCTCCTTCACCGCACGCCCTGCGCTGGCTCATTGGGTATGTTGGCTCAGCCAATGCCTTTGTATACACTTAAAGAAGTGGAAAATCCTCCCGCGGCCGCAGCCACAGCGCCATCGCTGTCGCAATCGCAATCGCTGCTCCGACATCGGCATCGGCAGCCGCAGCAGCCGTGGCTCCACAGATAAATAAGTTTAATAGAAATTCTATCGATCTGCGCGCGAGCCCGGGCGGGGGAGGACCGTCGACCAGGGTTCGCAGTCGCGGCGCCGGCAGCAGGTTTCGTACTTTTCGGCTCACTCCACGAAAAGTAGTATTGGTTCCTAGCTATCTTTCTTAAATTTCGTTCGTAGCTTTCGTTTTTACTTTTTTTCCTGGCTTTCATTCCTAGCCTTCGTTCGTAGCTGTCTGTTTAAGGATATCTAATGCTTTCATTTCACTGTAGCTCTGTTTATCCACATCCTTCTGTGTCCTTCCTCTCCCTTCTCTATCCTGGTTTTCCCTTTGTTCCCGCCTTTTCCCTTATAATATCTTCTTTTTCATTTTTTAACTTCTTTTCCTTTCTTTTCCCTTCTGGTTCCTTATTTTTCTGTGCTCTTTTTTCCTGTTCTTTCGTTTTTCCTTCTTTCACTTCTCTCCCTTCTTTACCTTTTTTCCCCTTCTTCTTCTTCTTCTTTCTGTTTCCTCGCTGTTCCATGCTCTTATTCCTTCCTTGGTTACTGCTCCTGGTAATTACGCTCGCCTCTGACTAGATCTCCCAACGGCAGCCTCTTTCAGCGGTTTATAGCCTAGCTCCACATATCTTCGCGTCTCTGTCTGTCCGCTCCTTCATTCGTTTTCTCTCTTGTGCTCCCTTTTGCTCCTTTTTGTCGCCTTTTGCTTCCTTCCACTGCGGTTGCTCCCTTCGGAACCCGCATCTGCTCGGCACCCACTCCGCCACACGCGCATCGCGGCGGCTGTGGTTTCTGTGCAAGTTCCACTGTGTCTCGCGGCTGAGAGAAGCAGAGAAGGACACAGAGACATGGAGGAACCTCGAGAAGCCAAGGACACGGTTCCGAGGGACTCGGGGACAAGCTTGAGGCTTGCCAAACGAGCAGCAGCCGGACCGGGACCGGGGTGAGTTTCGCAGTTGCTGTCAGAGTCTGAAATAAACAATATATTAAACTGTCTGCTGCTCTCAGGGCTACACACGAATGTGTTTGTGTATGTATGAGGGGCCGCGTGTATCGACGTGCATCTGTCCATGCTGACTGTGTCCTTGTTCCGTATATATATTTTCCCCCGCCCCATGGATGACTTCGCCATCGAGGAAACCGTGTGCTTTCGCTTGCTCTTTGTGGAGCGTTAATTGAAATTGATTGAATTTCTCGTGTAAGTAGTTCGTTAAATGGCTCGTCCTTGGTCTGAACTTGAGACGGATCGACGGGTCGCCACTTCCGGTGTCCTTCAGCCGCCGCACTCGCACCCGCACTCGGTCAACGTGGGGCAACAGCAGGAGATTCAATTCGAGACGCTTCCGTTGCCGCTTGAAAAGACACCGATCCGGTGTCACTCGGAGTCGCCATCGGTGTCGTTGGGATGGACTTGAATCATTCATGTCGGTGATGTCGCTGTCGTCCTTTGAAGAGCACCGTGGACTGCAGCAGGACACGCATCCAATCAATTGGAGGGTCCCCAGACGATTCCTGCCTTACCATAGTACCTCCCTCCGTCCCTTCGTCCCGCCCTGGCTGAGGCTCCCCGACTTGTTGTGGCCTCCGTCCGCGTCCGGACGGCCGACGCGGATTCCGGAGGACGGAGTCGAACAAATATGCATGCGGAACGAGGCAAAGATATCCGTTGCACTTCCGCCTGAGTTGGCTGCCCAACCAGGCGAAAGATATCCCAAGGATATGCGCGCTCTGCTGCCGCTAACTTTTTAACTCGGAAGAATTCCCCACTCTCGCTCTCGCTCTTCCTCTCTCTCTCTCTCTCTCTCTGTCTCTCCAGCCGTCGCTCCTTCCGCCCGACGCGCTGCGAGAAAGCTGATTGCTCACTGCGTCGTCCTCTGCGTTGCATCCCTTCGTCCTGCCCAGCTTCCGCCGCCTCGTTATTCTCGTCCTCGGCTGTCCTTCCCTCCACCTTCTCATCCGCTCCGTCTCCACAGCCGGCGAGTTTCAAAAGGCATGGATATGCAAACGTTCGTCCTCGCCCCTCGGGTCCCTTCGTCGGACCTCGGACGATTCTTCTCGTTCGCTCGGGCCCTTCATGGCGACAAAAAATTTGTCGCTCACTACGGCCCCTCGGCCTCTCCACGTTTTGGGCTATTTTCGTAATTTTTATTGCAATCCCTCGGAGACGAGGACGAGGTGGAGGAGGAGGAGGAGGACGAGGACGCAGAAGGACACGGAAGGACACGACGAGGCCCGTCGCAAGGGCGCTCGGTGCCAGGATATTGAAAAGTTCTTTCCGCTGCAGCGAGTCGACACTTTCTTCCTCCAATAAAAGCCAAGACGGACGCTAAAAAGGATGTCATACTCGATGCCATTACCGGCGACAGGACGAATGGACGCAGGAAAAGTGGACGCTGGGGCGACATGAGGAGGAGGGAAGACCCCGAAGGGAAATGAAAAGGATTCGCACAAAGCTCTCCTTCGCCCCTTCGCAAATATTATTTATGCTCGAAAGTGAAAGTGAAAGTCCGCCCTGATGCCGGCAGGGCAGCAACAAAAACGTAAACAGCAACAGCGACAGTGGCAACAACAACAATAGTAGCAATAGCAATGGCAACAGCGACGACAATAAAAGGCAACAACAATGGGTCGTCTGCGCCATGCAATATGTTGACAATCAATTGCAGGACTTTTTTGCGCTCTCTCCCCATCTCTTTCCTCTCATCTTCTCCCGCTTGATTCTTTGCAGCCGTCGGGGCTGCTCTTTTTATCGTTGGAGTTGCTGTTGTTGTTGCTGTATTTTCATGATATCTCCATTTGGATTTTCATGCATTCATGCATCCTTGCGTCCTGCCAAAGGACACGCTCGGTGTTTAAATGCAAATGTTTAACATTGCGTTTTATTGCCCTCCTTCCTCGCCCCGCTCCCTCGCCGACCACGCTGCCCGGCCCTCGATGCCGTCTCTTTCGCTCGCTCGTCGGACGGCAGCGGGCGGCGACGGCGTGTCCTTGTCGGTGGAGGGTCCTGCCGGGCCAGGATTAATGTTCGTTGCGCTCGTGTTTTGACAACAGAGGACGAAAGGAGGGCGACGAGTTCGCTACCGGCAAAAGTTTCCCAATTGCGCTTGCAATTTTTCGGCGAGAGCACATTTTTCTGATTTGCATGCAAAGTTGTGCGCCCAATGAGTCGGTCCTTCGGGCCTGCGACGCGCCATCGCCGCCCCTCGTCCGTCCGTCCGTCTTCGCCGCATCTCGCCCCAAATTGAAACGTTTGGATTTTTGTCGCAGTTTTGTTGTTGTCGCCTCGCCTCGTTCCGCCTCTTGTCGCCCCCCGAATTGAATGCAATTGAATCGAATGGCTCTGCATTGAGTGCCAGGATATTGTGTCCTTATTGTTGTTATTGGCGATGAAGCCGGTTTTGGTGTTGTTTTCCTTCTTGTCGTGGCGGTTGTGCTGTATAAACATCCGCTTTAGTTGAATGCAATTTGCGCGATTTCGATTTAAATTAGTTTACTTTGACGAAGGACAAGAAAGGACACTCTCGCAAAAGCGCTTCCGCCCATTCATCAATCTCGGCGAAGAAATATCGTGTTCCAGTGGCCATTACGGCCGGCATTGACAGCGATCTGAGTTTAATTCGAGGCACTTGGGAGGAGTGCGAGAAGCAGGAGGAAATAAATAGACGAATTTAGAGGGATATTGAATAGAGTGAAACTGAAATATGCAGAGAATGAAAGTAATGCGATTTCACCGGAATCAGATGATCATCATGGCCGAGTTGAAATTTCTAATAATATCATCGCTCAGTCCCTTCCACCCTCGCCTCGAACGAGTTCCTAATTCGTGTTTTCCGTAACTGCGGCGATCATTTTTATTTATTCATGGGTGGACTTATTTCTAAAGCATCGATGCTAGAACATGAATTAGCATTAGGGCGCCGAATGTCTGTATTAAAATGCGAATAATGGGCTAACAAGTCCGCCATTATCCGCCCAAAAGTGAGCCCTGCCCTCGTGGGAACTCATCCAATATGTATGAATTAAAAGGGTGCAGCGAAGATTAGGCCGACGATCCAGGTGGAGAGCTATTTTTTATTTTTGAAAACGATCTACGGCCTGTAATAACCACGCATCAGCAGCGAATTCAAATGTTTCTTTAAGAGGCTTTCGGTGGTCGTCCGTCGGTGCCCGGCGGCAGCGGCAGCGAGTGCGAAATGCTGATTCCTCGGGCTACTCGGGCCATTCCCATGCAGAGCCGAATTCATCCCTAACGATGTGATAACCGACCGCTCGCAGGAGGAGCTTCCGAAGAAAAGGTGCCATTTATGTCGTCATTTAAATAATACGTCGAGTCCCTCGAAATCCAATTCTTTGCCGCCCGGCACCCGCCGCCTTCGCCTTCGACCCTGTCTGTCATTCATATTTATCAGCGCATAATTTCGTTTAGACTTTTGGCAACCACGCTCACGCACACACACACACGCACACATCTCCTCCCCGTGTCACATGGCAACCCCGGTCGCAGTCGTGCCTGGGGATTTATGCAGGAATTTAAATGCCTCCGAAATTATGCGAAAAGACGTTCGCAGCCCGGGGCTATTTCGGGCCAAAACAAACATATTAACGTCTTTAAAGCCGGCAGCACGCGCTCCCACGATCGACCGCCCGACTGACAGACAGACAATCGACTGACAGGCAGGCGGACGGAGGGACGGACAGAGAGACCTGGAGTCAGTCGCTCAGATGCAGGGACTGGGGTCGCAGGCCCTGACAGGCTTTGATGTGAGGACGTGACGAAACGCGCTGAGCGAAGGATTTTTTCGCAAAGAGACCACGGCGACGGCAAAAACAACGCGCGACAGAGACAAAGAAATCAATGAGCGGCTGAGTGAGCAGAGGGACGGGGAATCCTTTGAGCCGAGCCCCGCAGGCTGCTCGGGTCGTTCATCAGAAGCATAGCATCGGTTGCATACTTTCAGGCGCCTCTTTAATTTTCCACCAGCCCCGACGACGAATTTCCGCCCGAGCCCCAGCGAAATTCGATTTCAATTTTCATTTCAATTGCGAGGGAGAGCGGGAGCAGCAAATAAAAAAGCAAACACTTGGCCGTCATTTAAATGGCTCATTAAGCCACGCGACCCGCCCTCGAGGACTTTGTCGCAATTCGCTCGATTCCCCCAACCGCCGCCACCCGGCGTCCCAACGGTTCTGTTATTATTTATTTTTATTCGCGCTCAACGGATCAATTGCTGTGAATTGTAAATGGGAAGGATAACAAAATGACGAAATTATACAGTCGAGTCCATAAAAATGTAACCGTCGATGGTGGGGGCTGGGGCAGGTCGAAGTCCCCTGGCGACCCCTCAGTCGAGTCCCTCCGAGGGGCTGCAGTCGTCGCTTTACTGCCGGGCGACCCCGCCCACTGCCACGCCTCCCGTCCCGATTCGCAGCCCGCTCAATGAACTCAATTCAATCTCGCTCGCATTAATCTATGGAAACGTTGTTGTTGTTGTTGCTGCTGTTGTCGGTGCCTCTCAAGTGGTTCTGTTGCGGATGTTGCTGTTGTTGTTGCCGTTCTAGTTGTTGTTGCTGTTGTCCAAATTGATGTTAAATTATCGCATCTGCGGATTGAGGTGGGCGCGAGGCACGAGGGCGAGGCGAAGGCAAGGGAGAGGGCGAATGCCGAGAAAGCGAAGGAGGAGGCGAAGGAGGAGGAGGCGAAGGAGAAGGACGAGGAGGAATTGAATATGACAAGGACGCGGGGGACGAGGAGTCGGCGTCATGTCGAATCGCGTCGAGCTGCGGTGAAATTGAGCGGAGCCTGAAGCGGGCGGGCGGAGGGGGGCCAGAGGGAACAAAGCAATGAAGGACGGAGCAGTCCAAATTGTGAAGAACGGAGAGCGGAAGAGGGGCAACAAGAGCAGGAGCAAGGGCGGGAGCGCGCGAACGAGAACGAGATGAAAGAAGCTGCAATTGAAATAAATTTGAATTGCGCTGTCGAGTGGCTGCGCGTTTGACGTATTGAAATGTCAAATGGATTTGCCTCCGATCCCGACGTCCCGGCGTCGTCGTCGTGCGCGGGCCCACCGACAAGTGGGGCGGGAGGCGGAGGAGGGTGGGGGACGTCGGTGGGGTGGGGAGTAAAACAATAATGAAACGTTGATGCTGTCGATGGCGGAGAAAAATCATGTCAGAATTTAAATTGTTTGTTTTTCGTTGTTCGCCGATCTGCGGGAACCGAGCGGCAACCGGGGCGAGGGGGCGACGAAGGCGGAAATGGAAATGGGAACGTGGCGAGGGTGGCGAAGGCAGCTGACGACAGAAGACGCTCAGGCATTGGCCACGAGTTCAATCAGCAGGGCGGCGGAAGCAGGTGGGAGGGAGCTGAATGGAATTTCAGAAGGAAATCATTTCTTCGGAGGCGACTGTAACGGTGTCGGTGTCCTTGGGAGCTCAAAAATGCGATCGATGCCGTTCCAAGTTCCTACATTGAATGCTCCACGGCAAGGCGATTTTTCTGCGGCCGAAATAAATTTGCTGGTCCTCACTACTCAGGGCTGTAATCGCGCATAATTCCTTCGGCCGGAAGACGAATGAATTATTGAGTTCTCCCATTGTTTCCGGCTCGGGCGAAATATTGCCCCGAACGATGTCGTCGTTTCCACAGCAAATAATCGCCCCATATGCCAGCCGCCGAGAGCTCAATCAAAGCCTCACCTCCTGCTGCTCCTACTCCAGCCCCCGCTTCGACTCCAGCAACGACTGCAACAAGAACAAGTACAACAAAGCACCAACAACGAGTAGAGGACCAACAACAACAGCAATCGTCCCTACAACACACCAGAAGCATCCAGCATCTGCTTTCGGTAGCGAGCGCCGGAGCAACAAATGAAAAATTCCTGCTTCTCGGTGTCGCAATATTTCACCTTAAGCAGACAACGACCCGTCCTTGCCCGGCACCCCGTCGGCCCCCGGCCGCCTGTGGCCCGAGGGTGGGTGGGCGCAACGAGCTGGAGGGAACGAGGCTGACCTCAATCCGTCTGCAGCACGAGAGGCGACGTTCAAGGTTCACATTTCGCCCGAGTCAACGAGAGGCTGCCGCCATCCTTCGTCCTCGCCTTCCCCGCTCCCTTCTCCTCCTTTTGCTACTCTGCTTCATCCCCTCACTCCGCCTCTGCTTCCTCCACGCCCTCCCCAGGGCCTTCACATATTTTTGGCAAACTTACAAATGACGCCGAGTCCAGGCGATGGGCGCAGGACGTGGGGCGAGACAAGCGAGCTGCCACCTTGAAGACACGGCGGCAAAGCGACCGCAACGTGGCCATCAGCACGGCCCCGGCCCCGATCCGGCCGCAGGACACGGCCGAAGGACGAGAGTAAGTTACGGATGCCGTGGCACAAGGAGCGCGGACGGCCCGAGACCGTGTTCGTCTTGGAGCCGTGGCCGCTGTCATCATCAACAGCAATCAGCAGCATCCCCATCGTCAGCGTCATCAGGACACTTGGCTCGGCCGGCAGGATCCCGTGATCCGCCTGGCAGGCGAAGGACGACGGACGCCAGACTCCTCCAGTCGAAGGAAGTTGCGAAGCAGAGGCAGCCGTGGCCACACGTCCACAGTTCGCACCTCCTTCGGCGGCTTCCGGTGACCACCGGCGTCTACTCGAGGAGGCTGGTGGAGGGGGGTGATGGAGGACGGAGCTCCTGCGGCAAACTTTCGCATTCAATTTTCGACACTCTCTCGCTTTTAGTCGCCGGACCAGCTGCCGACCTCGGTCGCCCCATCGCCTCGTTGATTTAGTTGCACACTTGTTGATCCTTACAAATTGTTATCCTTTATTTATGGCAGATTTTGTCCTTGCCCGCTCCTCCGCCTGCGCTTTGTGCGCGTTTTTCGTTAATTCCCCCACTCGCCCCTTCCCCTCTCGCTACCCTTCGAGAGGCCGCAGGATTTATGTTTTCGCGCAATTTTCACCTACATTTATTTCTCAGCCTCCCGAATGGCTTCGACTCGCCGGGGATGGGTGTGAGTGGCAGTGTCGGTGGGAGTGCGAGTGTGTGTGAATGTGAGTGGCGTGTGTGGGTGTGTGTGGGTGTGTGTGAGTGGCTGTCGGTGGGCTCCTCGTGCTTGTGGGCGAACCACTTCCGGCCGACCGCACCGTACCAAAGCCTGCACCAACAACAATTAGATCGCACAAGTGGTTCCCACACCGACTTCGCATTACTCTCTCTCTCTCTCTCTCTCTCTACCGCGCTTCCCCTCCTTTGTTCGCTCAGTTCTGCCATCCGCCTGCTGATGTCAGGGTTTCCCCTGAAATTTATGGCTGATTAGAGTTGCCAACGCGCTGCGCACGAGGAGCCACTGGCGAAAACTACAAATTAATAAGCTACTCGTGGTCGCTGCGGTGCTGCGACCCCGGCGGATGGGCGTCGGTTGGCTCTTAAAGGAATCCAATGGTAATCACGAGCAGGGCTCCGTGTGTGGCTGTGTATGTTTGTGTGTGTGTTTGTGTGTGGCAGAGGTGAGGATCGTGGGCAGGAAATTAATAAATTGGAAACTGAAATGCGGCGGCTGGCGAGGGGCGGCGAGTGGAGGAGCCGTCGAAGCAGACGCCTGCGAGAGCAAATCTCGAACGATGGAACACGATGGCGAGGAGGCAAAGGACACGCCGATGATGGAATGACAAAATGATAAAACGTCAAAGTGAATAATTTTTTCCCCCGAGCATTTGATTTGTGGCCGCCCGCATCTGTGATGAGATAATACTTTGCAATATTTGCACACGTTCTCCGTTCGTTCGTCTCCGTCCTCCATCCTTCGCCCCACCCTTCGGTCCACCACCAGAGTTGTTCGGCCCTTTAAGCCTCGTCCCCACCACACGATCCACTGCCCTCGTTCCCCAGGCCGGAGATCGAGAACACATGAAATAAATATTTAAGCTCACGCGCCCCGTAATTAGGTGTGTAGCGAGCCCTCCGGAGCGGCCAAAGGACACTCGCCCGCGTCTCCAGGGCCTCTTCCTCTTCCGCTATCATCCCCTCATCCCCTCATCCTCTCGTCTCGTCATCACAACTTCCGTCCCCTCCCCTGCCGTCTGTGGCGATTGAAAATAAAACTTGCGTCGAGGAACACGAAAAGCTTTCGCCGTAAATGATGCGGCAAATTAAGTCATGCGGGGCGGGCAACGCACGGTCCTCGCTCAGTCGGCGACACGTTCGCCGGGCTCAGCACCGACTCCAACTCACACAGACACACACGTCGACTCCCTCTCACGGCACTCTGGGGACCTCGTGGCAGCGCCAATAGGTGAACGATTCGCACGTGCGCGCCATAAAAGCACTGCGAGAAAATCCCGCGGCTCCAAATACAATTCGCGAAACTCTTTTGATGGCGAATTAAATGTGGCTGAGGCGAAATCCTATCTATCCGGTGTCCCTAGTTGTCGCTCGTGCCCAGCAGAG
The DNA here is from genome assembly GCA_947389925.1 of Coelopa pilipes. Classification (NCBI taxonomy): domain Eukaryota; kingdom Metazoa; phylum Arthropoda; class Insecta; order Diptera; family Coelopidae; genus Coelopa; species Coelopa pilipes. Next base: position 67,007,986 of record OX376696.1, on the reverse strand, counting down.
TCGCCGAACCCCGAGTCCTCTCAGTGCACCCCGAACAATGGATGTCGGCGATGATCCCTCGACCGCTTTCATTGCCGGCCTCGACCCGCCTCCATTCCGCCCCATCCATGGCTTCGGTTATTTCAATGAAATCTGACATGAATGTCAAATTTGCATCGCGTCTCTGTCGCTTCTACAAATTGTCAAAATCGTCAAATCCTCGAGCTCGAGTCCCAGGGTCTGTTTGTGCGTGTGCAAGTGGGTCCGTGTGCTCGCCATTGAATGGGCGTTCGACATCCACTGAGCAAAGTGCCGGGGCGGGACGGACGGCCGGGTGGACGGGCTCAGAGACAGACAGCCAGATGGACGGACGCGTGTGTTTGCCCAGAATTGAACTCGACGATGAGACCGAATCGACCAAATCGAACCGAACCGAAGCGAAGCGAGACGAATCGAATCGAATCGAATCGGAGTCAAAATCAAAATCGAATTCGAAATCGCAACGCAAGGAATTTTGATTGTTTTGTCATTTCCGGCGCACGACAACAACAGTAATGGGATCAACAGCAGCGACAACGACAACGACAACGACAACTTAAGCGGCGGAGAAGTAAAACCTCAAGAGCAGACGACACCAACACACACACACACTCGGGTCGCGCACATGGACAGGCACAGACAGCTGCAAACGCCATCACATCCGCTTCCGCCTCGAGTTCGGGCTCGACCTCGAGCTCGAGTTCGACGTCGCATGTTTTGGCTCCCGAAAAGAGTTGGGAGCGAGAGAGCAACACCAACAACAACAACAAAAACAAAAACACGAGTAGCGCCAACAGCCAAAGCACAAAATTTGCGCCGTTGTTCTTGTAGTAGTTGTAGCAGTTTTCGTTGTTGTTGTGGTTGTCTATTGTTGATGCTCCGCCGCTGATATTGTTGTAGTTCTCCTTCTGCTACTTCTGCTGTTGTTGCCTGGTTGGTTGTTCGTGATGCGGTTCTTGCTCTCGTTGTTGTTGTCGATGTTGTTGTTATTGCTGTCGGTGGCGATGTTCGAGCGTGGGTTTCGTTTGCGTTTCGAATTTCCCAGAGGAAATTGAGAATGAAAATTTCAGCGACTTTTTCATGTTTTTCGGTTTTTTCGCTCTCGCCCTCCTCGTGCTCGCGCTCGCCTCGTCCTCGCTCCCGGCGTTCGGCCTTCGCGTTTCATCCTCTTTTGTTCGGGTTTCGCGTTTGCGAGCGGCATTCGAAACGTCAAAATTGAAATGTTGCTCCGTGGCCGGTGCGGCTCCGGCCCCGGCCTCGGCTCCTGCTGCGGCGCCGGAACCGATTACTTTCGCCCGAGTGGAGCGACGGCTGACGACTCACTCGATCTCGTTACCGGCGGGCAGGCGGACCTACGGATGGACAGATGAAACGACTGAAGGCGGCCCGCCCGACGCACAGACAGTCGGATGGATGGACAGACGGAGAGTCGCTTGGTCGACCGGTCGCTGGTCGCTTGGTCGGACGGAAGCAATTAGGAGCGAGCGAGAAAAGTCGGGAATTCAATTTCGGGACCACGAGTTATGGTGTCGGGTTTCCGCGCGCCAAAACTCGCACACCCACACACTCTTCTCTCCCCGTTTCCGACACTCTTTCATACCCCCATCTCCGTCACTCTCACCTCCTAAACCGAATCCTCGCCTGTTCATCTCCTACACTTTCACTTCTGCACTCCAAAACCTGACGTGCTCTTCTCCAATTTCCCTCGGTCTCCTCCCCCCTCTGTCCTCCCTCGGTCCTCCCACCACCCCGGTAAGGACGACAAAGGGTGAGCAATTAAGGACTCCTGCCGGCCCGCCGCTCGGAGTCAGCCGGAGCCGGCTCCGACCGCCCACGCCGATTGAGACATTAAATAAATCTTCCGCTAAAACGTCGGCGATGATTGAACCATTTCGTGGCTTTCAGGCGAGGCCCTTCGAACCCCTGCGCTGGGGTTGGGAGGAAGCGCGCCAACGAAGAAATTCCCAGGAACAACAAATTTGAATAAACGTTGCTATTTTCGTAGTGGTTCTTGTTGTTGTTCCTGAAGCGATTCTTGTTGCCATTTCAGGCAACAGCGACAATAATGGTCAATTAGCAACAACAATAACAAATTGACCGAATGAACACAATACAATCATCAGCAATAATTACAGGTTACAACACCGGGAGCCCCAGCAATAACAATGGAACGAAGAACGCAGGCTGCAGCAACAGGAAATGGCGCGACACACGCACACTCACACACACACATACGCTCGGAGCACGGGGAGGGGCCCGGGGAGGCGTAGACGGGGGGCGACGGGTCCCCATGTGGATCCGGAGCCATTAATTATTGCGCCTTTTGCGCCTCGGCTCAGATTTGCATAAGAAAATTTAACAAACGACATTCCAGGCCCCCGACCGCGAAGACGACAACGACAACGACGACGCCAATGTCGACGGTGACGGCGAGGGCGACGCCAACGCCGACGTCGAACAGTCGTGGGATCGTGGGAACAAAAGCGAACGGAGACGGAGGAAGGGCGAAGGACGACGGACGACGGACGGGGATCTGGGAGCGAATCGATTCAGTGGCTGCGGGCAGCGTTCTGTGGTGAGTTCCGTGCGGCTGTGGGGACTCCGCACGCGGTGTGTTGAGTTCCTTGGGGCTTCTGGGGACTCCACACCACTCGTGGTGGGTTCCATCGACCGCCTGCGAAGCCGCTTCCCCTCCCTGGTGGATTCTGCGCACTCGCGAGGTGAGTTCGCCCCACCTCTGTGGACCGTGAGTTGGGTGGTGAGTTGGCCAACTCCCCACGAGGCATCCGAACCCTCGCCATGTCGTCACCCTCGCCACCATGGTGAGTTCCATCAACTCGTTGTAAGGCCACATCCTGCCGCCTGTCACCTCTTCGTCTCTTCCTAACGACTCCTTGTTTACATTTTTTGCCCATGGGGGATGGAGGGAGGAACTCCCAATTGTTGTTGTTGTTCTTGTGAACCTCATTAAATTTGCTAATCTTCGACAAGTGTGTGTGTGTGCGTGTGGCTGGGCGGTGTGTAAGTGTTTGCTACCAAATTCCGGCTCCGTTTAACAGCAGCCACCGCCGGAAGTCACCAATTTGAGCTAAACCGACGGCAACAGCAACAAAAACAGTTATGTAGGCCACAACACCAACAACAATTAGCTAGACAGCAACACCAATCCTCGGTAACTAGAACCCCGAGTCGGGCAGTCGAGCCGAGCCGAGCCGAGCCGCAGCTTAAACCGTTAAAGGATAATCCGCGGAAACAACACCGAGCCATCGGACGGCGATCAGCGGCCATTTATTAAAACTACATTTGCTCCCGCCCTCAGCCCAACCCGCGCTCAAGCCCCCCGCTAATTGGCCGGCCGCCGCCACACCGAGTCAACGTTAGTGGCAACCGACATTTAATTGATTTTAATCAGTTAATTAATATTTAAGCCGCTGTTTACAAAGTCAATTTGCATGCTCATTAATTGAGACACTTCCAGGCGCGACCGTTTTTTTGTCGCCTTCGTTGGGCACTCGTGGGCAAAGCCAAACATGGATCTCCTCCTACCAGACGGAAGCCCGCATCCTGCCACTTACTGGGATTCGGCCAGACTTTGCTTTCTAGAACAACTTCCAGAGCGCTACCTTGAAGTCATGACTTTCCTCGGAGAACTTTTGGGATTCAAGATCATCGCCCCCTTGGCCTGATATTAGTTGAGTTTCCTCCGACCCAGGGCATGTCTTCCAAAGCCAAACCCTCGGTTCGATTGCCTTCCCTTCGCTGCAGGTGCCAGCTCGTGTTGACTCCTTCGCTTCAAGCCCGAGCCGTCAACGATTAACACACAAACGGCTCAAACTCTAACCCCCAGCAACAGGCGCCTGATCGCGGCTTCGCTCGAACCATCGACAACGTGACCGACGCTGTTTCCGCCAACGACACATCCTGGTGCCCCGGCAACAATTGCAGCCGTAATGCCGTCGTCGTCATCATCCTAATCGTCATCCCAGTCGTCATCCTAGCCGTCATCGTGGCCCAGTCGTCCTCCTAGTCGTCGTCAACCTTGTCGCCCCTGTCGTCATCCTCGTCCTCAACGTCGTCCTCATTGTCAGCCTATTCGCCGCTGCTGCCGGCTCTCGTTCTGGTTTCCACTCACACACCGCCAAATGCCGTTTCCGGCGCGAGCGGCTTCCGGTGCAACTCGGCGCCGCAGGCCGACGGCGCGTGTTGAGCTCGCTAATATTTCGCTCTGCGGACCGAACTCGACTGCGCTCATCTCATTACGGAAGGACTGCGTGCGTGCGAGCGAGCGAGCGTAGTAACATCTGTGCATGTGTGCGTGAGTGCGTGATCCTGCATCAACGTAATAGCCGATTTTTTTCCGATCGGCTGGGCGGAGGTCGATGCTTTGGATTTTTGAATTCCTACCGAATTCACCGCCCGGGCCGCCCTCGACAGCTTAATTGGCGGCGTTACGGCTCATAAAGTGCCGGCGAGCGACCGACCGGCCGTTCCGCATGGCTGGGCGACTGTGATTGTATTACCATATCAATGTGTGTGTGTGTGTGAGGGGTCGGGTGCGTGCATCGGGGACGTTGAGGGCGGCGCGTGCTCGCGGCTGCTCCGCGGAGTTCAGTTGCAAATGCAATTCCACTGAAATTGATTCGTTTTTGCGGCCATTCATTTGATTGATTTGCATTTCGCAATCATGCGAATTGCGTTGATTTACGGCAGGGCGGGGCGGGGCGGTGCGGAGCGGGGCTTGTAAAGGGGCGGTAGTGGGGATGGGAGCCGTGACGAGGTCTCATCGATGGACGTTGGACGCCCCCAACTGCGGCCAAAGTCCGGAGGATCGTTGAAATTTAAAGGAACTCCTGGCGAGGGAGGGCAATCATTCGGGGTTTCTCTCCCTCACTCACGTCCTGGCTTCGTCTGTGACTTCTCGAAGTTTACACTCTCCTGCGGAAGTAGTTGGTGAAAATTTTTAGGACATTTCGAGGATATTTTGTGGAGACTTCTGAAGACTTCCTGAACATTTTGTGAATAATTCGTGAACATTTCTTAATAATTTCTTGAAATTTCCGTTAACATTCTGTGAAAATTTCGAGCTCGTCAAAATTTCATAAAAGTTTTCTGAGTTTATTCAAAAGTTCGAACATTTTGTGAATATTTCGTATTTCATATTTCGAGAATTTAGAATAGAATTTCTCTCAAACTTAAGAGCAATAAAAAGCAAATGATAATTTGTCAAAATCTAGATAACTTTTCATAAACATTTGGTGAACATTTCGAGAATTTTCCCTGAATATTTTGTAATCATTCTCTGCACATTCCCTCAATTTTTCGCGAGTATTTCTCTAAAACTTGAAAGCCCCTCGCATTTGCTAATTAATTAAATGAACTAATTGAACTGTCATCTGATTTCGCGCGCACAATCGAATGAATAAATGCGTTTCCCATAAATTGCGAAGCGGGCACTTGTCGGGCCGAGGCAAACGCGGAATGTCCTGCGAGCGCTCAAAATTATCGCAAAATCATCCTCTCGCTCGTTTAAGAGCAACAAAATCCGCCCGGAACGATTCGGGCGATTCCGACGATTCGCGCCAATGTCCTGCGAGCGAGGGCCCTCGAGGACCCTTCATTGGCGGCCATTTACATGCTAACAACTGGGGTCCCGTCGCCGGCGGACGACGTTTGCCCAGCTGCGCACGGACATTATCGATAAGTGTCAACTTATGTGCTTGAGCAGTCGCCAAGGAGAGGCGAGAAAACGGGCGAGGAAAAAGTCAAGTCGGAGGCCCGCCGGCAACCACTCGTCGTCCGGCAGGATGTCGCGCCGGGACGTAAATAAAAAATGATCGCACATGCTGCGCGGGTCATTGTTTCGCCCGAACCTCCAACCTCCAACCCCCAACCCGCCCTCGCTGGCTGTCCCTCGCAGCCTCTTAGCGCTTTATTTGCTCCCGGGATAAGCGAGCGAGCGCCGGAGGACGCAGAAATCGCTGCCCAAGTAACGGCCAAAGGACACACTAAATTAGCCCAAATGGCGAGTGTCCGGACGTCGTGCGGATGTGCCGATGTGTGTGTGCAGTAGTGTGTGTGCGTGCGGGTCCTGGTGACAGCTGGGCGGCGCTGCCGGGACTCGCTTATAATCGGGCTAATAATAATGAGACGTCCTCGTGGCGCGCTGCGACAGGCGGCGCCGTCACAGGCTTTGTTCGTCCTCGCCGACGTTGTCCTTCTGTTGTTGTTATTGTTGTTGTCGTTATTGTTGTTGTCGTTATTGTTGTTGTCGTTCTCATTGTTGTTGTCTCAGCCGTTATCGTTGTAGTTGTCACTGCTGTTGGTCGAAAACAATGCGAGCGCTAATATTTTTATTTATGGCTTTATTGTATTTACCGTCCCCAGGCCCGGCGAGATGAGCGCGGAAAGAAGGGGCCGGAGTCAGGGGGTGAGGGATGAAAAGAAAGGAAGAGGAAGCGGCCGGGCTTCGAGTGCAATTTGTCAGGGATTTGCCGGAGGGGTCGAGCGGCGAATCGGCGAATCCCGGGCTTTGTTTGGATTGTGCGGTGTCGGTTGGTCGGTCGGTCCGTCTCAAATTGAAACCAAATCTAATTTCAGCAATTTTCCCCTTGGGTATTTACCAAACACTCGACCCCACACGACGACCAGCACAAGAATTATGAGGCAGGAGTGGCTCGCATTCGCCTCGTTGTGATTCCGAGTGGGCCCCAATCACAAGTCACTAATCACCAATCACTCCGCCATTTTCCACGAGCATCGACTGGAGTTGCTGTTTGTCCAATATGGATTCTGGAGACTGGGCAAGACTTAGTTCGTCAGAGATCAATGACCACAATGTTTGTGTTTGTCCCATACCATTTGTCCAGCGCCCTCGGAGGATGGGAACCGTTTGGTGTTCGACTCGGCCCTGACCACCCAGGACGACCCGGGATCGCGTGTCCATTCACTCGCGTCCGACTCACTCGGGGCGACCCCTTGAAAGTCCATTACTGAAATCCGTCACAGATTTCAATCGCTGCCACGCACTGACGGGTCCGAATTCTCCAGTCGCGCTCGGCCACCCTCGACCGGTGGAATGGCGCCGAGTGTTTGGGCCATTATTTAATTCACTTTGTTGCCCAGGTAAATTCGTTAAATATTCACTCTAATCAGTTGAATAAAATTAATGCAAATGCGACCGACAGACAGACAGACAAGCAGGCGGACAGACAGACAAGGACGTAAATCAATTACCAACAAAATAATCCCCCATTTCAAATTAATTTCATTTCCTTTCCTTTTATGTTATGCTATTTCGCCAATTTATGCCATGTTGTTGCGTTGCTCGATTCCATTTGAGCGCAAAATGCAATTTCTCCCAAATGAGCGGGTCTCGGGACGGGGAACGGGGACGGGGCCGAGGTCCTAACCGGAGGAAAATTAAACCTAAATTTCAATTATGAACCGCAGTTTCGAATTCCCAATAAAATCGGGACCCTCGCAGGCCTCCGACGGAGCGGACAAATCGAACGAGGCGCTCATTACGCGCCTCCCTCTATTTTTCAATTAATGTTTTATTTAATTTCTTGCCTCACTCGCACTCACACTCTATCGCTCCATCTCTCTCGAGCGCCGTAATTCATTTTTAAATGAATTTTTATCAGGAATTCATGGAAATCATAATCGACGCGTCCTAAATTCCCCTGCCCGCTGTCCGTCCCACGGAGCAGCGGCGGCGGCGTCCGGCAGCTGCTCGTTGTCAGAGGCTGTGTATGTGTTGTTATGGGAGTTGTGTTGTTGTTGTTGTTGTTGTTGTTGCGGGATGTTCTTTAATTTTTCGCCGCTCGCGATCGTTTTAAATTTTAATTACGCGATGTTTTGCGGACGCCGACGCCGGCCCCAGCAATGATTCCGGCTCCGTCTCTGACTCTGAGGCCGACGTCGACGGCGATGCCGACGCCGACGACGTCACCCATGCTATTTCCGTTTCCGGCCGGCCATTGCATTGGTGGCGGCGGCTGGCAACAACAACAACAGCTAATTGCAGACATTTTAAATGCGCGAAATTCGGGGCGCAAATTAAATAATTAATTTTATCGCATTTGTGTTATTGTTGGGCGCAACTATCGTTGTTGCTGGTGTTGTTATCATTGTTGTTGTTGTTGCTGTCATTTTGAGAGAGGTTGTTTTGCAGAGTGGGATTCATGTTTATATTGTTATTGTCATTGTTGTTGTTGTTGGTGGTGTTGCTGTTGATATTGTTACTGTTGCTATTAAAATGAATTAATAAAAATGTTGCAAGAACTACGCAGAATAATATCAAGCATCCGCGGCAACAATAACAACTACAGGAACACTGACAATAACAACAACAATGCCAACAAAAACAATAGCCATGGCAGCAACTCGAACAACAAAAGCCAATGACAATTATAATAAAAGCAACAAACATCGGCGATTATATTTAAATTATGTCGCCTGCCACAAGGCATTAACGAACGCACAGACAGACGGACGGACGGACGGACAGACACGAGGACGGGCAGACGGACGGACGGTCCGCCATTTTGGCAATTTGCGGTGAACCTGTGTGTGTTTGTGTGACAGTGAATGATTTTTATTATGAGCATTTTTTCGCAAACACTTCGTGGCCCACTGGCGGGTGGTTCTTGTTGTTGTTGTTGTTGCTGTTGTTGATTTTGTTACTGTTTCTGTTGTTGTTGTTAAGTGAAATATTTGAATTGTGGCGCGCGCGCCTCGAAACCTATTAATTTTTTCACCGATACCCGAGCGCTTTTAATCGCTTAATAAGCTCGCCCGCCATCACCAACAACAACAACAACAACAATGACAATGATGCCCACTGCAGTAAACATACAACTATAATAACAGCAACAACGCTCAACAAAGTAAAACCAACTGTTATTCATTTAATCGCCGGTTGCCGTGAAAAATATTGTCACGTGATGAAAGGCAAAAAGTTCGGCAGGCCGGCCTTTTATTTATTCTTCATTTCACTCATGCATTTGCTTTCAAAGGCTCTGCGGTCGCGAGTGCCGAAGGGTCGACAACGACGAAAATAGTTAATTGAAATTTGTGGGCGAGGATTTCAGCACTGTGAACCGATGGCAAACAACACAATCAGCTGCCATCGGCGAAACAACCATCGTTTATGGTCCTTTTCGCTCCAACCTAATGATCGATCGATCGCTGGTTTTGCCTGGAATTCGTGGTTCGTGGTTCGTGGCTCGAAACTCGGTCGACTTGTTTCCTAAAGTCCGCAAAATCTCCCTCAACCGTCTGCTTTTAAACCGATGATTTGAGGTCCTTTCAATAGCTTTAATCGAGGAGCTCGCGGAGCTTCGTCTTATCTCCAGGGATTTCGCATTAATCGAGCAAATCCCGCGTCACTCGGACCGCCCGACCCCTCCCCGTAAACAATCCGCCCTCATCGGCTATCGGCTGGACCTGACCGGCCCGACCTGCTCTGACTGCGACTCCCATAAGTTCCCACGACCTCCACAGAATCCGCATTCCTCCTCATCCTCCACATCCTCCCAGCTCTCCATCCTCCCAGCTCTCCATCCTCTCAGCTCTCCATCCTCCCATCTTCGTCCTCTCATCCCGACTTTCGCGCCCCGATCCGCATTCAGTCCATCCTCAGCTCATTGGATTACAGCCCATTCTGCCCGAGCTGTCTGTCCACCCATCCGCCCCATCGACACCCGCTGGAGTGCCGGCTCCACCGGCGGCCTTGCAAGTCATTGATTTCACCACGAGCCCACAAAAGGCCTGCCCTGGACGCCGAGCCGAAACTGGAAACTCGTTACCGCGCCCCACCCTCCAGGCACGTCCTAAGAACGAACGGATGAGCGGATGGGCGGACAGGCGGACAGACGGACGACCGACCGCCTGCACCGGCAGCAGGTGTCGCCGGTGGGTGTCGATTGAAAAGCAACACTTTTTCTCGCACCCTACCGGGACCCGGCTCGACGTCCTTTTGGCCGCCGCTTCTGCTTCTGGCTCTGCTGCTGCTCCTGGCTGTGGGTCGCGCCCGGCCACATAAAGTTCGGCTGCGACGGACGTGCGCCATCGGGAGGCCGTCCCTGACCGGCGGCCGAGTGGCGCGGGCCCATTAAATTAGAAGCAGGGGCGTCGATGGCGACGGCGACGGCGGACGTGGCGGCTGCAGGCGAATAAATTGCAAGCCAGAGGATTGCGCAGGACGAGCGAAAAGGTCGGCGGGCCCAGCGACGCGGGAGGTGGAAAAATTCGGCGAAACTTGCGAAAGAAATTCGGAAATATGGAGCGAGGGGCTGGACTGCGGGTCGCGGGTCGGGGTCGCGAGGACTCAAAGGATAAGAGATCAAAGTTAGTTGCGCGTTTGATAGGACGAGGCGGAATGCAGTGCCGGCGAAGCGAGGCGAGACGGGCGACCGGGTGGAGATCGAGATCGGGAGGACACAAAGTTGCTGGTTTCAGAGAGGATTCGCTTTTTTGGCCCTGCGACACCGACACCGACGCCGACCACGACGCCGATGGCGATGCCGTTGCCGGAGCCGAAGCCGACACGACCGCGAGAGCACGACTTCCGCTCCGACGCCTCCACGATTGGCGCGATTGATGGCTGCGGGCGCCCCAACCGGAGCCGCTCCCACCATGGCTGAAAAAACGAGACACACAGAGAGAGAGAGAGAACGAAAGGACTTGGAAGGACATGGAGCTTGAAATTAAAATGGGAGAAACGTCGCAATTGAGTTTGGAGCCCCGCTCGCCGCTGTGACGGCCTTCACGGAAGTGGAAACCAATCGAACGCCGAAGGATCCACAGGATCGGCATCGGCTTCAGCCCAGCGATGGAATGAGGCTCAGGGGTGAAAGGGCAAACATGAAACGGCCGAGACAAAGCAATCCACAATTCCTTCCTTCTCGTTCGCCGCCAATTAATTAAGCACAGGGAAGTGAGGAAAGCGAGTGCAGGGGACCCCGTCTCGGAAGGATTTCCGTCCGGCTCCTCGGGCTCACTCCCGGTGGATCGCGGGAAAAACCTCTCGCTGAAACCTGGGAGACGACAAAAGGTTGTCCTGGCTTCCGCGTCGTGTCGAGGGCGCCCGCCGGGCCTCCGCCAGACACTAACTTTTAACGACTTCGCCACAACATGTGTTATGGAACAAAAGCCACAACAACAACAATGACAACAACACAGCCAACAGCAAAGGACTCCTTTTTTATTATAATTATTATTACAACTATTATTAACAGTTGAGGAAGCGAACCAGAAGTGGGAAGACGCAGCTCGAGCTCGAGGCCGAGGACGAAGTTGGGAGGAAAACGATTATTGCCCCACTGTGCAGCCGTCTCCTAGTGCTGCTATTGTTGTTGTTGTTGTTGTTACGCGTCGGCGGTGGCAATCGAGAATGTGGACGTTGTTGTTGCTTCTGCCGGCATCTTCAGCACGCTTGCAGGTGCTCCAAGGAGCAGCATCGACAGCACCAGCAGCAGCCACTCGGCTCGAGCCGGAAGGACCAGCGAGCAGGAGCCGCGAAGGATGGCGACGAAGAAAGGATGCAATTTAGTGAAGTTGCCAGCTTTTTATAGCGGAATAAAAACCTCGTCGCGGAAGTTTCAGCGAAGACGCCTCCGACGAGCCGGAGTTTGAAGTGATTGGCGACAACTTTTCCCCATTGTCGCGCCCTGTCTCGCTCGCACCCATCGCCCCCTCTCCTGCCTGCTCCACTCCCTCCTGCTCTTCCTCTGCCTTCTTTGGTCCTGCGTTGATTATTTGTTGCTGTCTAGACGACCATTCGGCGCATCCTGCCGGCCTTCGCTTCCACGAACGTCAAGTCGAGCCGCCCAGGCCGAGGCGAGGGGGTTTCCTCGCGATTCTCCGAATCAACTCCGAGTAGCCGAAGGGGCAAAGTTTCGCCGAGGTCCCGCGGCGAGGGATGCCGGGACCTCGTCGAGCGACAGCAAACATCCGGCGAGAGTCAGGGCTTCATTGGGTTCGACGAATTCCGGTGAGCGGGTGAAGAGGACGTGGACAAAACAGAGGAATTTCATTCCATAGAAGGCTGAAATGATCTGAATTGGAGACAAGGCAGAGAGAGAATTTGAAAAAATGTTTCTTTCTAATGCACACAAAACAACGCGTAAACAAATGACCAGAAATGGGACAAAGGTTGAAGAGTTCACGGGCAAACCAAGCCAACGCATAAATTAAGTTAAGAAGAAATAAAGATGAGAAAATATAGAGAAAAATTCAGAGCAATGAAATTAGCAGACCCAAAGTAGTTAAATGGAGTCACAGAAATTAGGGCGAACGAATTCCTAATCCCGATGATTTACCACGATAAAACTCCAAATGATCCTGGTCGCTTCCCCACGGATTCCCTGATGGTTCCCACGGTCGTTTCCCGCTCCCTGGCGAGGAGGTACCGAAGAGGTCCTTGGACAGGGCCGCGGACGTCGCAGCAGCCACTGAGGCGGTGACGGACAAAAAGGAAAGCAAACAGAAAAAAACCAGGCGCTGCGATGATGGGTGGCGACCGCAGCAAGCGGCACATCCGCCGGAAGTGAGTTAATAGCGGGAAATACTTGCGAGGCGCAGCCATAAAATGCCGGCAAAGTGCAAAACCTCGCCACCAGCAACAACAACAGTCACGACCAAAACAAGTGGTCGAAAAAAGAGCAGCAACAAAACGGGCTCCTTTATTACGGCATGGAAAAAAATTAATTCCTTTTTCTCTCCTCGACTTCTCATAGTTGCCGCTCTTGTTGATGATGGGGTTTACTTGGTTCCAGTTGTTGCTGTCATCGTTGTTGTTGTCGTTGCTGCTGACGCCGGTTGAAAAATTCGACTTGTGAGGTTTCCGCATGCAAATGGAGCCGGGCCACAGCTGCAACTGCGTATTTCGCGGGATTTGCGAAGGCGAAAACAACAGAAGCGCCGACGCCGCCGTCGCCCAGTGGAAGAGGAAGCGGAAGCAGAAATTAACTTCGGCCAAGTGAGAAAATATTTTGGGAATTCCTGCGAAAAACAAAGCAGGGCCCAGGGTCGGCCCTGTCGGAGCTTAGCGCCTTTTCCGGGTCGCCGCTTGTTTGTCTGCTATGCGCCTTTTCTGCAATTTGTCCCCCCTTCGCCCTCCTCCGCCCCCGCCAGTTGACCTTCCGGGCCCGGCCTCCCCACGGCTTATTGCTCCATTTTAGTGACTCCTTTCACTGCATTCTCCCTATTCTGCTCGTATGTAGGATACTTTTTCACTCGCAATCTTGACAATCTGCTACTCCTATCGCTCCAGCTCCTTCTCCCGCGATCCCTCGTGCCCATCGGCTGGCGGCAGCTGGCAACAAAGCTGCGGCCGACAAAGGGAATTTAAATATTTATTCACTCTTTTAATTTTTCCCATATTTGCACACGCTCCGCCTTCCCGAGCAAACTCCAGCGGGAGCGGAGAGCGGTCGCGAGGGACTGAATAGGGTGGAGAGAGTGGCTGACGTGGAAGGGACGAAGAGGCAGAAAGGGCGAGAGGGTCTGGCGAGGCTGGGGCACGGGAGGTTTAAAGTAAACAACCGCCTGCAGAAGTTAAATGAATAGAGCTGCGAGTGAACGGGAGTGAGGAGAACAACGGAACCAGGATAACAAGGAGGCGGTGGCGAGGGAGAGACGCGAAGAAGAGTGGAACCCGAATGGAGAAGCGTCTAGACGTCGGCGACAAAAAGTTGGCCGACGGCTTGGTCGATAGTTGGGAGCATGGAAGAAGATGGAATTTTTATTTGGCTTCACTTTCGGTCGAAAACAAAGGCTCCAAAAATCATGGCCATGTTTTTAATTAACAAAAATATTCAAACCTGCTCTATTTGCAACTCAACTTTTCGCGAAATGGGCGAACGGGACCAAAGGGGAGCGATGAAACAGGGAAAGACTGACCCAAGGCCGTGCCTGGTGAACTGATTCAACCTTGGTGCCCGGAAAACCCCGAGGAGACCCCGTTGCAAAGATTTGTGTCGAGTCGCAGGACGCGCGCAGATTTGCGGAGGATCGACCCGAAGTCTCTGCCACCACGACATCCGCGCACGTCAGCAACAACGGCGACCGCAACGAGATGGAACCAGTTGTCACCGGGTCGTATGAGCGACTTCGCCACGACAAGTCCGCAGAAGCGATTAAAAAATCAGAAACCATTCGCTTTGCTGCAACGGCGCGAGCGACAGGAGCGGCAACGACAACAACTGCGGCAGCAACAGGAACGGCAGCCGAGGGAGAAGTCGACGGCCACAAAGCTGCGTGTTGCCAACCACACGTAACTCCTGATTTAATTTACAACTGCGAGCGAGCGGTTGCAGCAGCTAAACTTTCACCGTTTCGCCGTCGCTGCCGCTGTCGTTGTTGCTGCTGCTAGTAGTGTTTCTGTTGCTGCGAAGTTTAATTAGATGCGGCGCCAGCAATTGATGCAATTTAATTTGGCAGAAATAATTTTCGAAAGTTTCGCAAATCAAGCGCATAATTCTCGGCAGCAAAGCAGCAACAACAACAGAGTAGCTGCGGCAGCGGCAGCGGCAACGGCAGCAACAGCCGTATTAACAACGACATCAGCTTCCGAGAGCAGCCCAAGCGGCGGCCACGGGAGCGCTGGAGCCCAGCCGAAATGAAGCGGAAGCGGGGAAATGCGAGGGATAACTCGACGATATCCAGCATGCGGCAGCCGCAGCAGCAGCAGCAACCGGAGCTGGAGCAACTTTCGCAGGTACGCAAGGAGCGTCGGCCGAAGTGGGGCAAAAGTTCGTGCCTGGCGAGTGGGGTGTTCGCATGTGTGTGCGTGCGCTCGTGATTAGAACAACAGCGCTTACAACAACATCATCCACAACAACAACAGCCCCAGCAACGTCGAGCTGAACCCGCTCTAATTTGATTTTGAAAGAGTTTCGAATGTTGCCTGCATTCATTCATTCACTCATGCATTTCCTTCCTTCCTTCCTTTTGCTTCCAAATTCAGTGTTTTTTCCAAGTTATTCCTTATGAGCGGGAGTTGTTGTTGTTCTCGTTGTTGTTGCAGTTGTGCCTTTTGAGTTATTGCTCCCATTGCTTCCATGCCATTTGTGCCGCCGCTCCTGCTGCTGTTGCTGCGGTGGAAAATGAAGCCATTAAAAGCTCGCTAAACGCGCGTTAATTACCAGCGCCAAGCGCTCCTCCGGCGCTGGGATCAGCCTTTACGGCAGGACAATAAACCAGAGGACTATTTGCGTTTTTCGAACTTCGCTTCTGTCGCTCTCGCTCTGGCTTCAGTTGTTGCTTTTCATCTTCTGTTGTTGCTGTTGCTCTTGCTTTAGTTGTGGCTGCTGTACGTTTGGGTTTAGCTCGCTGCTCCACTCCTCTCCTGTCTCTCTCTCTCTCTTGTCTCTTCCCTTCCCTTTTCACTCATTTCGCCCCCGAAGTTTCGCCTCCGCTCCCGTCTTCTATTCCGAATTAATGCTCCGTAAAACGCGTGGCGTTTCTTTCCTTCACTGCGGGAGATCAAATTATTATGTGTGCCAAACTCGTTCGAGAATCTCCCCCTCCCTCTCAGTCTCTCTCTGTCTCTCTCTCTGGGCACAATTATTGCTCGCTTCCACAGTATTGCGAAGCCATGACTGAGTCGCGGAATTTTGCCAAGGACGCTGATGAGGGGTTTTTTAATGACGCCAAAATCGTGACTCCATGACAGATAAAACGGGTTCAAAGCGCAGCGATTCGCACGGATATCCGGGGATTACTCAACGACCAAGGCGACCCCAAGAACCCTGAACGCCAGAAACCCAGGAGCTCGACTCATTATTCATTTGGAATATTAGTGGCTAAATGCTTCTTGGATCGAGTTCGTCTTTGGTTCGTTTTAATCACAGTTTCATTTTGGTCACAGTTTCGTTTTAGTCCCGTTTTCAGTCACAGCTTCCTTTCAGTCACAGTTTTGTTTGACCCACAGTTTCCTCTCCTTGCCAGTCGCTGAAAATCACTCAACGTTGTCGGGGCGGCAACCCTGGCAGGCGGCAGGGGAGCCGCCACCACGTTCGCCATTCCTTTCCGCCAATGGGGAAGTTCGTCCAGCCATGCGGCACCGGAATCGGAGACCATCGAAAAACCATCGACTAATCGAATTTTTCCCCGAGGAATTTACAATAAAAATTAAAACCGCTAAACTTTATTCCAGCGAAACAGAAGACGACAACAATATGACACACACACACAAACACGGCCAACGGCCAACGGCCAACGGCAGGACATTCGACCATGCTTTCCGCTCGCAGGAATTTTCGGGCATTCGTCGTTACGTTTACGACTACGGAAGCGCGCGTAAATGTTTACAACTTTCGACGGCGTCCATGGCGAGCCAGGACGAGGTCGAGGCGAAGACGAGGCTGAGAACGAGGACGAGGACATGGACGATGGCGGGGCCGAGGAGCGGGGCCGGACCAACATGTGACGACGTGACTTTTGTTCGAAAATAGTTCGCCGACGTTCCGCCGGAGTTTGCGATACTGGACTGGCGTGGAGTCGAGGAGTCGGGCGAGGAGCTCGCGAGAGGACCTCGGACCGGACGTGGAGACGGCGGAAACGGCAGCGGCTGTACCGGGCTGTGGACTGGAGACTATGAACCTGGACTCCGATACCCCAGGAGATGGAGAAAGATTTAAAGAAAAAATAATAAATAAAAGGGGAGAGCTATGGAGTTAGAGGCGTCTGAATTATCGGAAGGAATTGTTAAGAAAATCCTAGTTGAAATTAACGAATTTTCATTGATGATGCCAAAATAGTCAAAGGATTGCCTAATTACCGGGCCCTGGTTCTGCGTCTGTGGTTTATGGCAATAAATTGCAATTTATTCCGTTTAATCGGTCCATTGAAATCCCTTCGTGCGGAACCCAGTCCAGGCACAAGGGAAGGATCGAGTTCTACCAGCCGAAGACGCCATGGAAGCTGCAGAAGCCGCCGAGAAAGCGTTGTTTAATTAATGAATGTCTTGTCAACAGCAACAGAAGATCGTCCGTCCACAAGGTCTAATTTGTCATGCCTTGGTGGGACCTTCACAAATGCCGCAAGTCATCCGTGGCCCAGACCTCGGCCCAGCCTCCGACCCAGACGACGCCTCCCAGATGCCTCCCCGACCCTCCTACCAAGGACCTGTGTGCGCTTTTAATAAACCTTGACAAAACATTATCGCCAGAAAAACAAGCCGTCCCTCCGCCCGCCCGTACGCTAAAACCCGAACCCGTTCGCCCCACCTCCACCTAAGGACAACCTAATTCCCGCCTACACTGGGCCACAGGACCACTGGACGACAACGGGACATCGGGACCCCGCCCCAGGTTGACTGCGAGCATATTTTGCCGCATTTGAACTGTGCGCTGAATCCTTTTTCGTGTAACCTTTTGTGTAACACAGATATCCTTTATCCGCCCATCGTCCTGCCATTGTTTCGCTCTCAGAAAGAGGGCGACTGAGGGGACCAGGAAAAGCGGGCGCGTCGAAGGGTCGTTGGAGGAGGAAGGAGTCGAAGGGTCGGCGGTCTGGGCAAAGTTTCGCCAACGAAATCTATAAAATTTATCAAGCGTCAAGTTAAGAACTGTTGCAAATCAAAAGTTGCTCCTTTTGGGAAAAGCGGGGGTTGGGAAAAGCGAGGAAGGGGGTGAGGGCCCCGGCCAAATACCCTCCAGAAGGGATCCACACAAACACAAACGCACAGCCGCAATAAATACAGCGGCGGCGGACCAAACAACAACAGCAATAAAAGTGATATTCCCTAATGATAAATACGATGAGCGAGAGAAGCAACCAACGACGAAATAACAAGAACAACAACAACAACTATAAACACAGCCAACAATGAGATTATTAATATTGTGTTTTCTTGTTATTGTGCTGGTGGTGTTGTTGTTCTTGGAGTTGTGGTGTTGCTTTCGTAGGTCGTCATAAATTCCCTACGAATTAAAGGTTCTTTAGCGCCATTCCCTCGTTGACGAGAGCGACGAGGACTGGAGGAGGACGGCGTCGTCGGCCGAGGACCAGCAGTGCTTTGACTCCCGTTAAGCGGAAATAATGGCCAGCTGTCAGCCGGAGCCGGCTCCGGAGCCGGAGACCTCCGACAACGCCGTCGACTCCTTCTGTCTGCCGCTGGCCCTGGCAAATGACGGATATTGTACGAATTTGCATCAGAAATCGCTTGGACCGAATCAATTATTTCCATTTTTGTCCCCGTTCCGTGTGGACCACCATGGAAGTGAAGCTAAGCATAAAAACTAGTCGTTGTTGGAAACACTAAGTCGACTGACACGGATAACAAGGGATAATTCTGGATTTAAATCTATTTTTCACCACTCGCCTCACTGTTCTATTTCAACTCGCCTCTCGTATTTAAACGAAACTTCAAAGTCGGAGAGTTTTCCTCGGGAACCAGTGGGTAAATTTGACCAAATGGTGTTTTGGCACCCACACCCGTTCGCAAGGAGAGCGTCGGCTCCGGGCTCTGGCTTCCGGCTTCCCCGCTTCCTCCGGCGATACTCGATGCCAATCACAATTTTCGAAATCCCTCAAAGTAACGCGATTTTCGCCACGCCCCCACCCACTGTCTGTCTTTCTGTCGCACCCCCAGTCTCTGGCGCGTCTCTCTTTCCGTCTCGCTTCGAGGAGAAATGAAAGGAAAACTTTTCTAATGAATTGTCGATGATTAATGGTCCTGTAATGATGCGGCAGCAACAATCGCCATCGCCACCGCCACCGCCACGGCCACGGCACGACAGCCGCGCAACAAATGTTTCCGCCACGGAGGCCGCGAGCAGGCGAACCTCAGCCAAGGATGCGGCGGCGGGGTGGGGGGAGCGACCGAATTTCGAGGGATTTTTGCAAATTTAATTACATTTCAATTAACGGTCATCGGGGATCTGCGGACCGGGGGTCGGGCTTTCGGCGGCTACTGGGGAATTCTTTTAAATTAATTAATTTGCGGCAACTTCTGGCAGCTGAGAAGAGAGCCATTTACCATTGGCCGGAGGAGCCGCCTCGACCCGCCCAGTGAACAGAGAGGAAGAAAAGAAAGTGCGTTGAGATTAATTCGAAGCTCGAGCGGCTTCCGGTGCCAAAATTCGTTCGCTCCTCGCAGGCTCTCGAATTTCTAAGCCAAGTCAACAGGAGCAATTAATATGTGGCCGAATAACTCATGCTGCCAAAAATGAACTCGCTCGCGTTGCCAGACCTCCGGCGGCCGGCCGGGCAGACCCAAGACAGACAGGCCGACGGATTGAGGGACAGACGGAGGGACTCGGCTCGGGCCATGCGTCTTTGTCAAGCGCCCCGAACACACACTTGAATGCATTCGAACAATATTTCTGCACGTCCGTCCGCCCGCCTGCCGGCGGTCCGTCCGTCTGTCTGTTCTCTCCTCTTCTCGCCCCATTCGTCCTCTTCCCTCCTTCCCGGTTTTGGTGGGTGTAGCGTGGGTTCATGGAGGGGGTCGTAGCGAGTGGGGGAAGAGTTAAAGAGCATTCACTGAGAAAAACACACAGTGCTGAAAAATGACATTGGGACCAGGGTTGCCACGCGGTCGCTTGGATGGCCGGGTTGGGGTTTTCAATTTCGAACTGATTTCTTTAAAAAATACGAAACACCAGCACTCAGATGACATGTGTGTTTGTTTTTCTTGAGTTCAACAATTTGACTGATACCACTAAATATTGAAAATTTTTATAATATCCAATCGCATTTAGAATTCTCCTACATATCTAGTATAGGTGGAATAGATAAATTATACAGTAATTGATAATTATAATCCTTGAATATTTGGAAAAAGTGAAAGTGTTTTATATTTTTATAAAAACGAAAATTAGAAGGAAATTCAATGTTTATAATAATGTTTTCTACACTTTATTAATTTATCAAATATACGGTTATTTATTAGAATTAAGTTGAAACTCGGTAAGATTTTAAAAGAAAAGTCTCGAATAATAAATTGAATTTGAATAATCTTCAATAATTGTGAGATTAACGATATTCGAGATAATTGTTTATTTTTGCAACACTCGGCGCAGAACGAACGGGTGGCAACCCCGGCCGATAAACACTTTGTCCAACACAATGGAAATCATGCCAGCAATGAACTCGCATGGAAACTGCGCACTCACACGCACACACGAACACACTCACGCATGCGAGGGAAATTGCAACCGAATTCGAATGGGTTTGTGTTTGGATGTATGTGTGTGTGTGTTTGTGTGTGTAAATCATCTGCTTTATATATCAACTTAAAAAGGATTTCCGGCTGCACTTTGAATGTT
Organism: Coelopa pilipes; assembly: GCA_947389925.1. Lineage (NCBI taxonomy): Eukaryota > Metazoa > Arthropoda > Insecta > Diptera > Coelopidae > Coelopa > Coelopa pilipes. Next base: position 66,987,689 of record OX376696.1, on the reverse strand, counting down.
TGTTTTTTCACCACAAACAAAACGAGAACAACAAGCGGGAAGAGCAAGAACGAGAACGAGAATAAAAGTGACGACAACAGATCCATGGACAACAACACAAATGAAACAAAGTGTCGGTCGTCAACACTTGCACACACACACACAGCCATAGACATCAACACGCGAAGAGAACCAGCATCTCACGTGATACACTTGCATTGTCTCTATGTTCCCTCTCCCTCTCCGTCTCTCCGGTCTCCCTGTGTCTCTTTCTCTCTGTCTCTGCCCTCTACACCTCTCGCTATACGGCTCAGTCCCCGCTCCACTCGACCGCTATTGTTGAGATCCTTTTTCGCGCCAAATCCAAGAATTTGCGAAGGAAAATCCTTTGCGGAGCAAATTGGAGACGCTAGGAGTTCATCTGGTTCCGCTTCGACTCGGCTCCAGATGCAGACTCCAACGGCAGTAACAACAACAGCAACAACGAACAACAACACGGAACAACGATGACGACGAGCGAGAACGACGTAGGACGACCGACGACGAATCGCGACGAACGGGAGGGAAATGCACGGCCAGCGAACGCCGGCGAAACGAGCCGAGATGGAGGGAATGGCTTGGAAAAGGAACAGAAGGGCGAGGAACTGAAGGGAGAGAAAGGGGGGGGCCGGGGGGAACGGAAAGAAATCCGCGGCTCCAGCGAAATGTATTCATTACTCAAAGTGACGTTCCGTCTGCGGGGCAGAAATAAATGCTGCTGAGTCCACGGGATTCCGAGGATTCCACGCCGAGTCCTCGCCGAGTCCCCGCCAACGACAACAACAACAACAACTCGAACAACAACAACAGCGAGATCACCAAACGGTGCGGACGGACATTCGGGGAGCGCTCGTGAATTTATTAAAATAGACATTTACAAAGCAATTTTAAGCTGGATCCCGAGCGGTGCCTCCGCTTCCTCCTTGCAAGGACCTCTCTCTCGTTCGCTCTCTCTTTACCACTCTCCCTCTCTCTGTCACTCCCTCCCGGGGCAGGGGAAATTGTTTTGAGCTGCTCTTGGAAATGAAAAATAGAAATTTCCGCAAGGTGATTTATCTTCCTCGCCCTGTTGTTATTGTTTCTACGCTGATGTTGTTGCTGTTATTGTCTATTCTATTATAGCACCCCTTTGCTATTGTTGTTGGTTTTGTTGTTGGTTTTGTTGTTGCGGTTGTCCCGACACTCCAGATGCTGTCTGCGCTGTCGCGCGTCCCGAATTCGGAGACTTTCGCTGCGGACTAATGTCGCCGTAATTATTCATGTTTTTGTCCAATTGTCCAAGCACTCCACAACCGCCGCCACCCGAGTGTCCTTTAGTGGCCTGCAATTAAACGCCGGCGTCATCGGACCCCCACCTTCCACCCACCTTAAGCCAACCGCCTTCAACCGACCGCCATCCGCCGTCCGTCGTCCAACGCCTGCTTGTCGGCGGTACTCGGGCCATGTACAATAAAACAGGGCTCGCGACAAAACCGATCGCTCCCATTTCCTCTTTCACTCGTCTCTCGATGTCCTCGCTCTTCGATTCCTCTCTCTCCCTCTTTTCACACCCTCGCTCTCCCGGGGCGAGTGCATTTGCAATTCTTTATGCGCTCTCGGAGTCACTTCCACGCGGGACACATTTGGACACATAAATGAAGCCAACAAATGGAGCGATAAAATATATGGGGACCCAACCCGATGCGCGATCCGAGGGCTCTCCAAGCCGCAGCCGCAGCCGAAGCCGAAGTGCGCAAAATATTACTATGTGGCAACGCTGTCGGCAACAATGTACCTTCTTCGTCGCCCTCTCGCTTCTCTTCTAGAACTCCTTTCGCTTCGCCACTGTCTTCGAAGCAGGAGGAGGGGGAGGAGAGTCAAGAAGCCCCTCCTTGAGTGCAGAAAAATCGGATGCAACAAACAGAGCGGCGAGAGGGTTGAGGGGACGATGGATGGGGGGCCACTAGAGCGAGTGGAGGGCTTTGCCGGATTTTGACACCGCTTCGAGTGGCACGTGTGGCTCTGACTGTTGAGCAGCGAACATTTATTTAACGTCGAGAGCAAATTTATAATGAAATTTATACATTCCGCCAGAATGGCGGGGAGATCGAGGGAGCCGTCGTTCACTGGAGATCCGACGTGGTGGGCGTGGTGGTGTGGCGAAAGAATTCGCGATGATGCAGAGGAATCGGAATCTCCCAGGAATCGTGGGCGAGAAGCTGGAGCAGGGAATGATGGGAAGGTGAAAATCGCGTAGCATGGTGCAAGGAACTGCAGGGGAGGCCCAGAGCCAGCAGAAACAAAGAGAGAGCGAGAAACATAAATAGATATGGACATCGAGCCAAGGAAGGATGGAAGAAACACCTTGAGATTAAACGTAGACTCAACAGCGAGACAGGACGTTAATAATGACAGATTGCGAGTGAGAGCGACAGGATAAACAAAACCGGAGACAAATGCGAAACATCTCAAGAAGAACGGAAGAAAAACTACTAAAGAGACAAAAAACTCGTGGAAAATGTTAAAATTTAAATTCTAAAAATACCTCGCCGAACTCCCTCCTCAAATTACGACTACCAGGGCAATAACTTGTCCTCGTCCTTTCAACTGCTGCTGTGCTGGTGCTCATTCAATTATAAAGGCAATTGCCAATCTATTGCTCCCGTCTGTCTATCCATCTCTCTGACAACGGCAATACCTGGAACATCAGCATCAGCGTCAACGGCAGCTCAGTTGGCTCTGGAGAGCATTCCATTCTCAGCTACTTTGCGCCATCGAGCGAGCGGATCCTCTCGGCCCCTAATTGCATCAGGCTGGCTCCGTGGCTGGGTGGCCTGAGACTCCCGTCGATGAAAGCTAAATATCTCATATCCTGGCAGGAGCTTACGAACGTCGTCGCCTGCACCTGAGCAACTGAGAATAGATGGGGATTTGCATGGTAGACGGCGGAGGGCGGAAGGCGGAAGACGGAAGGGAAAATTTGATTTGATCCTCGGAAAATGGAAACACGGACACCGGAGATTATTCTCCACCGATCGGGGGAGCGGGAGCGGTCTGAGTGGCTGGGGTAAAAACAAGAGCGAGGACCCTTAAAAGCTCTGAATTGAAGTGCTCGATTTACGCCTTCGCCGAACTGTTGTCATTCATTTTTTCACTCACTCAGTGCGTCCGCTCACACTCGTGGGTGGTTTTCAATTTCCAGCCAATTAAAAGCAACGCGCCGTAAAAGTACTCGCCGGCAATTTATTGGACGCCATAAAAATCAAGCCGCGTGATGCTTTGCTCCCTTTGGCCCACTTGCTTTGTTTCGCTCTGTTTTTCAAATCAATTAATTTTTCACTTTGCCGAAAGAGCTGCGCGGATCCACAACAAATTCAATTCCTGGACAAGGGGACGAGTGGACGAGTGAAGGGCGAAGAGGGAAGCGGAAGTGCGAGGGCGGTCATAAAAAAGGATTTCGGAGCGAAGGCGGCTCCGACTCTCTGTGAGCCGCACATAATTCCCAACAATTACTTCGTCCTTGCCTCGGCGACTCCTTCGCGACGATCCCTTGGCTCGCTTCGGCGACTTGACTGTGTTTTTATTTGTCGTTGGCAACGCCTGCCGCCGCTTGGTGGGGAGCGGGCGAGCATTAGGTGCAAGGGCTCGAGGGTTGCCAAGCGATCGGATGTCTTTGTGAGGAACGTGGCTCGTTCTAATATGTTGAATACGCTCGTCTTCCCGTACCGACGGCAACCCTAGCGACTGAATTCCGTCCGTCCGTCCGCCTGTCTGTCCGTCCTTCCGTCCGTCTGCAGTGAATAATTAATTGTTGGCTTGCTTGAGGGCCGCGCGTCGCGAGAATTCCTTCGGCAGGGTTCGGGCATTTTATTTTAATTGTCCTGGATTTGGAGCCCTGTGCTTGCTGGCTCGCGCCGAGGACTCGTCCCGCAATATTTCGGTCCGTTTTACTGCAAACGCAGCGTCGCGTCCGAAGCGATTCGCCGACATTTTGATTTTATGCCAAAAATCGTGCCAGGACCTCCCACCGCGTCCCACCTCCCTGTCTCTGTTGGCGCTGAAGGAGCAGACAAGAGAAGGCAAGAAGTCGGCGACTCGCGACTCTCGCGACAGTGGAGAGAATTCGGCGAGAATCTCATCATTCGCTGCCTCCCTCCCAAGTGATGGGCCGTAAACTCGAGGCGCAAATGACGACATCCTGACAGGATGAAGTACAGCGGATCCACGGCCCTCACGAGCCCAGCGCCGTCGTCCCCAAGGACTGCACTAAAATGCAGTGATGGCCCAATAAATCGACCTGTAATTCCAAGGCTGACGAAACTGTCGGGAAAGAAGTTCATTCGAGATTCAGAAACTTTTTTGCGAAGATTTATTAACAGGTGTATGCTGAGATATTGCGAATGACGAAGAGTTCGCTTTTGATGATTATTTTTACAAGAATATACAGAGAAAATTCGAAATCAATATTTTGAAAGCAACTGAAATAGAGAAAAAAGGATATTTTCTGATAATTATTCCTATTTCCATGCTCAGAAAAATACGAAAAATAATTTTAAACAAAATTGAATGGACAAAAAATTCGCATTTTTAGATTGTCTTAATTTTTGTGATTTTTTGAATTTCGAAAAAATTATTAAAAACCAACTGAAAACCAAGTTAATAGGGATGTGAATATTCTGAAAGGAACCGCTGATGGCCATAAATTGGAACGCCACTTAGGCTGCCACAGTTACTAGCTAAAGTTGTTGTCGCACATGTTAATTCGCAATGTAAACCGGAAAGCCAATAAAATGCTCATATAGTCCGGAATCCCCTTTGCTCTACAGATATTCTGAATAATTCTATTCTGAATATTCAAATCTATATAATTTTTTTCTTTGGTTTTTGCCATCTATCATCCACCTGCATTTTTCGCTGTCGGTTCATGGTTGGAGTCGCTTAAATAGAAATATTTCGCTACTGTGAAAATCGAAGTGAAGCATTTTAAAAGCACGGCAATAAAACTGAGTTCGATGGCAACACTGGTGCCGGGCAAATTGAATTCGATATCAAATGCGCGGGGCTGCCGGGAGGCGTCGGATGATTCAATTTCAATGCATTGTGTGCAGCCCTGATTGAGTGGCAAAAACAGCAACAATTAAAAAGAGAAAAAGAGAGGGAGAGAAAAAGCAAAAGTCAAACGTGTATAAAACAAATGCAGAGCCTTCAAACGCCCATTCCCACAAACACGCACGCACACTCACCCACACTCACACACACTCAAATGCAAACCCGATTTGCCGCTCGCTTTGCGCGGCTGCCGTCGTCCTAATTGCGTTTGAATTTCAATGAGTTCGCGATTCGCTCGCTCCGATCCGCGCAAATCATATCAGGTTTTCAAACATCCAATTCAATTCGATTCGAGTCCATCCGCCAGCAGGGCTTTAAAGGAGACGTCGCGGAGACCTGAAAGTCTTGGGGCCACGTGCGAACCGTGGACTCGGGTTGGAGCTCAAAACTTGGGCTGGGAAGTTGCCGGTTGACGCCGGGAAGTTGCCGGAGAGTCGAAAGGGCTGAGGGGAAGGAGGTATCGGTTCATCTGCCGGACAATAAAAACTTTCTCCTTTGCCCAGAAATATCCGATGGCCCTTCTGTCATCGCTCCGGCAACCAGAGATCCGTCCGGACAGCCTTCTCGACCGTCGGATGGAGCGCCAGGACTCGCCAGTGGCAACCAGACCGACTGCGCCTTGTTTTCTCTCAGTCAAAATAAAATTCCTGCAAAGTTCGGCGGGACGAAAAGGAGCAGAACGAAAACGAATGCCACAAAATTAAATTTACATTTGAAACTCGCCGCCATACCTTCGCCTTATCCTGTTTATCCTGGCGGTATTTTCGCGCACAGCCTCGCCGTCGTCATCGTCCTTCCTCCCTCCGCCTTCGTCCTCCATCGTCTTCAGAGCCGTTGCACGCTCCGTCGACGGAGAAAGTGTGCTGGAGCGTAATTAAAAGAAAAATCCCGAAAATATATTTTTCTCGAGCAACGGCCGGATTGCCTTTTCTCCTTGCAGCGACTCCGACACCGACTGCGACGCCTGGAGATTACAATTATGATGTTCTCCTTGTTGTTGGCAACATTTCGGCCTGTCATTGTGTTGCCGGCCCAGACCAGCCCCTGCCCAGCCCCCGGTTGGCAACGTAATTATGTAATGATTGTTGAAAAGGATATCAAGGATCTTGGGAGAACGTGGCGAGGAGCTGCGGATCAAACGCGGACCAGGACGAGGCCGGAAGTGGAGGAGGCGGAAAAGGGACAACGGCGATGCTGCCCAGGGCGACCTCGAACCCAGGCCACCGTGGTTTTCGTGTCGGTGTTGGTGTAGCTTGTGGTGTTAATGCTGTTGTTGTTGTTGTTGTCGAGCAGTGTATTTGTGTTTTTGGGTTTTCGTTCTGTCCGCGAAATTATGATTTGGTTTTTAGACCGGAACCCAATTTGGGCAAATTTAGTTCGCCTACTTCACCTTCCTCCTCCCCTTCTTACTCTTCTTCGCCACCCCAACCTTCAACTCGCGATGTCCTTTTTGACTTCCAGCCGCTGCCGGCGAACACGAATTTAATTATGATCGAGTTGCCCACCGATTTCTCGTTCGTTCCTCCCTCTTGGTTTCTTTTTTTGTTCCTCCACTTATTCCACTTGTTCTTCTTCTTGTTCCCGTGGCTGCCCGCGCACAACAACACGAAACAACTCACGAATTTCTTGGCTCCTTGGATATCCCTTTAATCCTTTTATATTTACTGTTATTTATAAACTTCTAGAACTCGCATTTTCATTTACGAAAACTGCAGCGCTCTCCCTCGCTCTCCATCTCTCTGCCCGTTCGTGCTGCTGACTTTTGTCGCTGCTATAATTTTCCTCTCGCCATCGTCGCCCTTCGTCCCTCCACCGTCCTTCGTCTTAATTGTTATGCGAGTTTAATTTTAAGTTTTCCTCCACGAACAAAGAATGTCCGTGGGTTCCCGCACCCCACTCCCTCCCCCTCTCTCATGCGATGCCTTTTTCTCTTCTTCCAGCGCTCTGCCGCCCCTCTCAGTTCGCCCGATGTCCCTCGTCCTGGCGCCTTTCTGTTGCTGTTGCTGAGTGTCCTAAAAATTAAATGCTTTTACACTCGTTCGGCGACGTCTTAAAAGTGAATTGCATCCCACAACCCTCCCATCCCATCCTCTCCACTCTCCTCTCACCCCTCTGCCAACCCTTTGTTCCACATTCTTCCCAACTTCCTCACCGACTAATGGCCCTTCAACACCCCGTTCTTCGTCCTCGGTTCGGGTCGCCATTTTCGGCACTACAAATAAAAGTGAATGGCAATGTGTTCATGTTCCTGAAAAAGCTGAAGCCGCCGCCGTTGGTCGTCCTCAAACCATCATCAAACCTTCCCCAACCCTTCTTAAACCTTCCCACAACCCTGAGAAAGCTGAAGTCACCGACGTTGGACGTCCTCAAGCCTTCTCCAACTCTTCCTCTAATATTTCCCCAACCCTTCTGCACCTTCCCTTTCCGACCGTCAGAGTTTTTCACCTCGAGCGCATGGTTTCCAATTCGAGCACCTCAGCCTGTCCCGCTTTAAGTCGTCACGTGACACAGACTATCAATAGCAGGTGCCTGCTATGACGGAAGAACGACTTCTCCGCAGAACTCCTTCGAGCGAGGTCAAACAGACAGGTGTCAAGGTTGTGATAAAAAGACGATTGAAGTCTCAGACTCGATTGAAGTTGCTACGAAAACTTGCTCAAAGACGCTCTCAAAGTCCATCACTCCACTCGATGAGTGACAACAACAGCCCGAGGTGGGTTCGCTGCAGCCGCCTTCGGTCGAAATGCAAATCAACCGAGGTCATCAACCGGGGTTACCCAGGGTCAATTGCCGAGATTAGTGACTGCCGGACATCGCATTACACGCTCATGAGTTCGGACCTGGGACGAATGGGAACTCCGATCGACATGATTCTCCACTCCACCACTGTGGCCAGCAGGTTGTTTTCGACAGCCGGACGAAGTCCTTCGAGGACAGACATCGGGGCAGCGAAAGGAGGCCGAGGAGGACGAGCTCATGACTAATGCAAGAGCCAGCACAACTTGACGGACGGCAGTGAAAAGAACTCCAATAACAATAACAACAATAATAACAACAAAACGACAACAACCGAAACATTGCCATTGACATCAGCATTCCGAAGGATAACAAGAAGGACTTTGAGAACTGCATCATTGGGCTGATGGGAGCAACAGAGGGGCAACGATGACAACAATATTGGGAATATTAATAACAATGATTGCATTATTGACAAGAGCAACAACAAAAACAAGGATGTGATAACATCAACAAATACCAGAGCATCTTCTCCGAAAAGGCAGTCAATTAACAAATCAAATGAATTACAACATAATCCTCGGCAGAAGACCGGTCGAGTTCGTCCATTGCTATCTCTCTCCCTGTTTCTCCCTCCCTCTTAAGCTGCCGCCCACATGTCAGGCAACTGATTTATTGATCTCATGCAAGCGGCATCGAGTCCCTGGTGTCCGGTTCGGTCCGGTCCGGTCGGGCCAGTGATTATCGACGTCAGTGAACAGACTCGCAAGGAGCTTGTCATATTCACCAGAACGAGGGACGAGGGACAAAGAGCGAGCGACGTGAAACGAGTCAGGATTTATGGAAGCAATCGGCGAGAAAAGGCTTCGATCCTATTAGGCTTCGACGTAGATTCCTGAAACATTTGTGAAATACGCAAATGCCAATATTAGCAGCGAACGTTTACTCGGAATCCGACTGCACCAGTAGATTCGAACAAGTGTTCCGGTTAACTTAGCTCGATCTTGAGGCAAATTCAGCATGAAAAATTGGCCATTTTCCTAAGTCACGGCTTTGTTGATGTTTTCCCGGTTGACGAACACCATCAGGAAGGCAGGAGGAAGCCAACCAGCACCGGATATGAATCCTCGGCATTTCTGCTGCCCTCCAAGACACGTCGAATCCCCCGCTTCTTGCCCTTTCGAGCTCTTAGCAAATAATTCAAAATTAATTGCTCTCTATGTCGAATGTGAACCGGAACCGGGGCTCCCTCAACGCACATCCCTGCACCTGGTGTTGTTGTAAATGCCGAACCCCGAGATTCTTCGTCCTTGTTTGGCCCCCCGCCACAGGCAGCGAGAAAGGAGGAAAGAGAGACAGAGAAAGAGAGGCCGACCTCGCGGGATCAATTATGTCAATTCATGTGCATCTTGCGCAATGACAAGCTCCGATCCCAGTGCCGGTCGTCGGGCCCTCGGACTCTCGGATTTGCATAAACGACGACCTGGCGGTGTTGCCACCCTGGGCCGGCTCCTGCACCCCCACCCCCGCTGGTGACCGCTTAATCGCTGCAATTGCGAGGCAACGGTGGCGACGTCGATGACGATTGTCAATTTGGGGGCATTTTTCCGGGCGAAACGCATCACTGGCCAGCTAAATTGTGCACGGCGGCGGCGTCCGTGGCGAATTGAAAGGGCGGCCGTCAATGTTGCCAATCAAATTTAAATGATGGGCCTGCGGCGATTGCTCGGATAATCTCGACCCACAAAGGGCAACCAGTGGAGCGAGGGGCGAAAGAGGGAATGGGGGAGGAAGAGAGTAAGAGGACAGAGGGAGAGGTCGGAGTGCGAAGGGAGGTTGCCCCAAATCCGGCCCGGATGCGAGGACAACTCGATGCATTGTCGGCGGACGCCGTGGCTGGGTCGGGTTCGAGCTCACCAGAAGGAGGACGACAGTAAAATCGCAGGCAAGCGCTCATGAGGCCGCGATGAAAGGACCTCTCTATCTCTTCCTCTCTCTTTCTCTCTCCTCCCCTCCGACATCACCTCGACTGGAACTTAATTTATATATTTGAAGATCATGAACGCGAAATCATCGGGCCGCGGACGCTCGTTGCGAAATGAAGCGCTCGCCGTCCGCGTCCACCTGACCCTGGCCATAAATTCTGGCGGCTGCCGAACGAGTCCTCGCCCAGCGACCATGGTCCATGCTCCGTGTGGACTTTGGCAATTTGGGGAGTTTAAATAAATGCCCGAACATCACCCCAACCGCGGCCGGAGCGAGACGAGGCGAGGTATGCGGAGGCTGAATGCAATAAACGAGGAACCAATCCGGCCAATGAGCCGGGACAGGAGTTTTGTCGAGAGTCCGGCGATCGTGGGGGGTGCGCAAAACGAACACGGAGATAATGGACGGACTGTAAAGACGAAACGACTGTGAATACTGGGACTCCATATCAACACGCGCTTCGTCCATTGTCGCTTTCAACTCTCCTCTTCTCACTCTCCGACTTCTGCATCTCGAAGCACCACTAAATCCTTTTATATAGACCCTCTACTAACGCCTCGCTTTTACTACCCCCTCTGCTCATTCGATTCGGCTTCATCACCTGTTTCGGAAGCTGTTTACCGTAAATGACAGTTGCCTTCTCCCGGCTCGGGTTTATTCTCGCGATGACGATGATCCACCCGATGTGGGAAAAATTTACTATTTCACGGCTATCGATGGTTCTTGCATCCTCAGGGAAACAAAACGTTCCTTGCTATCTCATATCCAATGCAAAAGAATTTTTTTTTTTTTTAGTTAATGATTAGTGATATACAACTATGAATCTTAAAATTCCTCATAGTTTGGAAATCAGCTATAACTCTCGCCTCAGTGATGATAAAAGGCTCAGGTGGGATTTAAATGAAAGCTGAAAGATCCTTCCGATGACAACTTAGGCCACAGTGAGCCCAATAGAAATGCGAACTACCACTGAAAGCCCTGGCTAACTTCGTTTTTTCGCAATTTTTAATTATTCATATTTTGGCCACCCTTGCCCTATCGTTTTGGCTCATATCTTCCAAAGTTGTAATTTGAACGTCACGCAATTCAACATTCATAATCGTCTCCAAATTTCAAGCCTCTAGGACCTCTGAGTCGGATTTTACAAGCAAATGTTTCTCACCGAAACTTTAAACGGCTCTGGCGCCTAAACGAAGCGCCGTAGACCTATGAAACTTCACACTAGATCATTTTTCAAATTCTCTATTTCGGCCATAAAAAATGCATTTCCGTTAAGGAATCGCAACGAGAACAATATAAATGCAAACTATAACTGAAATAATTGGCTAATTTTGTTTTTTCGCAATTTTTAATTTTTCATATTTTGGCCACCCTTGCCCTATCGTTTTGGCTCATATCTTCCAAAGTTGTAATTTGAACGTCACGCAATTCAACATTTATAATCTACAACCGCAACCGATCATCGACTCCAAATTTCAAGCCTCTAGGACCTCTGAGTCGGATTTTACAAGCAAATGTTTCTCACCGAAAATTTGAAACGAAACTTTAACCGATCATCGTCTCCAAATTTCAAGCCTCTAGGACCTCTGAGTCGGATTTTACAAGCAAATGTTTCTCACCGAAACTTTAAACGGCTCTGGCGCCTAAACAAAGCGCCGTAGACCTATGAAACTTCACACTAGATCATTTTTCAAATTCTCTATCTCGGCCATAAAAAATGCATTTCCGTTAAGGAATCGCAACGAGAACAATATAAATGCAAACTATAACTAAAATAACTGGCTAATTTCGTTTTTTCGCAATTTTTAATTTTTCATATTTTGGCCACCCTTGCCCTATCGTTTTGGCTCATATCTTCCAAAGTTGTAATTTGAACGTCACGCAATTCAAAATTCATAATCTACAACCGCAACCGATCATCGTCTCCAAATTTCAAGCCTCTAGGACCTCTGAGTCGGATTTTACAAGCAAATGTTTCTCACCGAAACTTTAAACGGCTCTGGCGCCTAAACGAAGCGCCGTAGACCTATGAAACTTCACACTAGATCATTTTTCAAATTCTCTATTTCGGCCATAAAAAATGCATTTCCGTTAAGGAATCGCAACGAGAACAATATAAATGCAAACTATAACTAAAATAACTGGCTAATTTCGTTTTTTCGCAATTTTTAATTTTTCATATTTTGGCCACCCTTGCCCTATCGTTTTGGCTCATATCTTCCAAAGTTGTAATTTTAACGTCACGCAATTCAAAATTCATAATCTACAACCGCAACCGATCATCGTCTCCAAATTTCAAGCCTCTAGGACCTCTGAGTCGGATTTTACAAGCAAATGTTTCTCACCGAAACTTTAAACGGCTCTGGCGCCTAAACGAAGCGCCGTAGACCTATGAAACTTCACACTAGATAATTTTTCAAATTCTCTATTTCGGCCATAAAAAATGCATTTCCGCTAAGGAATCGCAACGAGAACAATATAAATGCAAACTATAACTGAAATAACTGGCTAATTTCGTTTTTTCGCAATTTTTAATTTTTCATATTTTGGCCACCCTTGCCCTATCGTTTTGGCTCATATCTTCCAAAGTTGTAATTTGAACGTCACGCAATTCAAAATTCATAAGCTACAACCGCAACCGATCATCGTCTTCAAATTTCAAGCCTCTAGGACCTCTGAGTCGGATTTTACAAGCAAATGTTTCTCACCGAAACTTTAAACGGCTCTGGCGCCTAAACGAAGCGCCGTAGACCTATGAAACTTCACACTAGATAATTTTTCAAATTCTCTATTTCGGCCATAAAAAATGCATTTCCGCTAAGGAATCGCAACGAGAACAATATAAATGCAAACTATAACTGAAATAACTGGCAAATTTTGTTTTTTCGCAATTTTTAATTTTTCATATTTTGGCCACCCTTGCCCTATCGTTTTGGCTCATATCTTCCAAAGTTGTAATTTGAACGTCACGCAATTCAAAATTCATAAGCTACAACCGCAACCGATCATCGTCTCCAAATTTCAAGCCTCTAGGACCTCTGAGTCGGATTTTACAAGCAAATGTTTCTCACCGAAACTTTAAACGGCTCTGGCGCCTAAACGAAGCGCCGTAGACCTATGAAACTTCACACTAGATCATTTTTCAAATTCTCTATTTCGGCCATAAAAAATGCATTTCCGTTAAGGAATCGCAACGAGAACAATATAAATGCAAACTATAACTGAAATAATTGGCTAATTTTGTTTTTTCGCAATTTTTAATTTTTCATATTTTGGCCACCCTTGCCCTATCGTTTTGGCTCATATCTTCCAAAGTTGTAATTTGAACGTCACGCAATTCAACATTTATAATCTACAACCGCAACCGATCATCGACTCCAAATTTCAAGCCTCTAGGACCTCTGAGTCGGATTTTACAAGCAAATGTTTCTCACCGAAAATTTGAAACGAAACTTTAACCGATCATCGTCTCCAAATTTCAAGCCTCTAGGACCTCTGAGTCGGATTTTACAAGCAAATGTTTCTCACCGAAACTTTAAACGGCTCTGGCGCCTAAACGAAGCGCCGTAGACCTATGAAACTTCGCACTAGATCATTTTTCAAATTCTCTATTTCGGCCATAAAAAATGCATTTCCGTTAAGGAATCGCAACGAGAACAATATAAATGCAAACTATAACTGAAATAACTGGCTAATTTCGTTTTTTCGCAATTTTTAATTTTTCATATTTTGGCCACCCTTGCCCTATCGTTTTGGCTCATATCTTCCAAAGTTGCAATTTGAGCGTCACGCAATTCAACATTTATAATCTACAACCGCAACCGATCATCGACTCCAAATTTCAAGCCTCTAGGACCTCTGAGTCGGATTTTACAGCAAATGTTTCTCACCGAAACTTTAAACGGCTCTGGCGCCTAAACGAAGCGCCGTAGACCTATGAAACTTCGCACTAGATAATTTTTCAAATTCTCTATTTCGGCCATAAAAAATGCATTTCCGTTAAGGAATCGCAACGAGAACAATATAAATGCAAACTATAACTGAAATAACTGGCTAATTTCGTTTTTTCGCAATTTTTAATTTTTCATATTTTCGCCACCCTTGCCCTATCGTTTTGGCTCATATCTTCCAAAGTTGTAATTTTAACGTCACGCAATTCAAAATTCATAATCTACAACAGCAACCGATCATCGTCTCCAAATTTCAAGCCTCTAGGACCTCTGAGTCGGATTGTACAAGCAAATGTTTCTCACCGAAACTTTAAACGGCTCTGGCGCCTAAACGAAGCGCCGTAGACCTATGAAACTTCACACTAGATAATTTTTCAAATTCTCTATTTCGGCCATAAAAAATGCATTTCCGTTAAGGAATCGCAACGAGAACAACATAAATGTAAACTATAACTGAAATAACTGGCGAATTTCGTTTTTACGCAATTTTTAATTTTTCATATTTTGGCCACCCTTGCCCTATCGTTTTGGCTCATATCTTCCAAAGTTGTAATTTGAACGTCACGCAATTCAAAATTCATAATCTACAACCGCAACCGATCATCGTCTCCAAATTTCAAGCCTCTAGGACCTCTGAGTCGGATTGTACAAGCAAATGTTTCTCACCGAAACTTTAAAACGAAACTTTAACCGATCATCGTCTCCAAATTTCAAGCCTCTAGGACCTCTGAGTCGGATTTTACAAGCAAATGTTTCTCACCGAAACTTTAAACGGCTCTGGCGCCTAAACGAAGCGCCGTAGACCTATGAAACTTCACACTAGATCATTTTTCAAATTCTCTATTTCGGCCATAAAAAATGCATTTCCGTTAAGGAATCGCAACGAGAACAATATAAATGCAAACTATAACTGAAATAACTGGCTAATTTCGTTTTTTTGCAATTTTTAATTTTTCATATTTTGGCCACCCTTGCCCTATCGTTTTGGCTCATATCTTCCAAAGTTGTAATTTGAACGTCACGCATTTCAAAATTCATAATCTACAACAGCAACCGATCATCGTCTCCAAATTTCAAGCCTCTAGGACCTCTGAGTCGGATTGTACAAGCAAATGTTTCTCACCGAAACTTTAAACGGCTCTGGCGCCTAAACGAAGCGCCGTAGACCTATGAAACTTCACACTAGATAATTTTTCAAATTCTCTATTTCGGCCATAAAAAATGCATTTCCGTTAAGGAATCGCAACGAGAACAATATAAATGCAAACTATAACTGAAATAACTGGCTAATTTCGTTTTTTCTCAAATTTTAATTTTTTATTTTGGCCACCCTTGCCCTATCGTTTTGGCTCATATCTTCCAAAGTTGTAATTTGAACGTCACGCAATTCAACATTTATAATCTACAACCGCAACCGATCATCGACTCCAAATTTCAAGCCTCTAGGACCTCTGAGTCGGATTTTACAAGCAAATGTTTCTCACCGAAACTTTAAACGGCTCTGGCGCCTAAACGAAGCGCCGTAGACCTATGAAACTTCACACTAGATCATTTTTCAAATTCTCTATTTCGGCCATAAAAAGGCATTTCCGTTAAGGAATCGCAAGTAGAACAATATAAATGCAAAAAATAACTGAGAGAACTGGCTATCGCATACGAAGCTCAGAATCTTCAAATTCCTGATAGTTTAGACGTAAATCGCTTTTTTGACGGAAAATCGACAAATGACAATTGTCTTCTCCCGGTTCGTTTTGATCCACATATTAGTACTCGATGGCGATAATCGACCCGGAAGCGAGAAGTGTTACAATTTCGTGACTCTCTGTGGTTGTTGCATCCTCTGGGAATTAAAACGTTCCTTGCTATCAGCGATGTTCTTATGTCCAATAGACAAAGTTTCTTCTACGTGCACCTGAGTCTTCGTCAAGTTATGAATCCTGATGCCTTCCAGTTTGCCTTCTATGATCCGCGAAAGCCAGCTTCAGTCCCTAATTAGCTTTGGCTTCCCCGCGCCGCACTCGACCAGGTAACGTCTTCTTTCATGGCTGCTGCTTGGCCGCCTGCAGCTCCGACCGCCGTCATTTTTCATACTCAACCTCGTACTGGCCTTCATCCTCATTCTCATCCTGAGCTCCGTCCTCCTTCTCGTCCCGATCCTCGTTCTCTTCCTGGTCTGCGTTCTCGGTCTCCTCCTTTTCCTCGTTCGGTTTTTCGCAGTCTCTCGGGATTATAATGACCCAAAAAATGGAGTGGGTCGCGAGTTCAGAGTTCCAAACTCCACCTCTGCCGTCCCGTGGAAGCAGATGCAGAGGTAGCCGTGCGAGAAACGTGAAATCAAGTGATAACACAAGGGCGACGAGAGGGCAGGATAAAAGCAGAGAAAGAGAGAGAGCAAATAATGGAAAATAGAATCAAAATAAGTCTCCTTCGCCGCGTTTCTCGTCCGTCTCTGCAGCTCCTTATCAAGATGTATGGAGCTAAACGTGGACCACATAATGATTTCTCTCAGACCCACCGACGCACACACACACACATGCACTGGAGTGTCGGTGGCAACGCATCCGGCACATGCAATCATAATGGAGCGTGAGGGGCCCTCATCCTAAAAGCAGGCAACGAAACCGCCACCGTCGGACATAGGTTTTAATAAAAATTGAACAGTCCATTAAGATTTGTCGTACCTGACTGAGCAGATAATTGAGCTCGGCGCCCCGATGTCGAGTCGTGAGGGGAGCACGAGAGAGACAGGAAGAGAGTGAGTTGGAGAGGCAGCGAGAGCGAGAGAGATGGCCGCGCCACCGCAGATCCTTGTAAACTCATCCGCTCAGCCATTACTGCTGTCCACTTCAGGGCTCCGCGGATGGATGATATCATCGTTGCAATTTGTAGTAAAATGAAATGAAATCGAAACGAATCGAATCGCGCCGTGTTAGGACTCGACCCGACCCCATCCGCTCCTCCCTCTGCTGTGCTCTCCATCGCGGGCCGCTTTTTATGCCCGGCCCTCCATATCAATATCCGGCAACTCGGATCCGCAGACCCGGCTCGCGGACCCCGGTGTGCTGCGGATGCGGACGCGGGGCCGTCGGCCGGTGGACGGGGTTGGGTGAGGTCGTGCTCCGTGGTGCGTGGTGGAAATTTCAATGGCTTGATTGCTGCAGCGATTCTGATCACTACACAATGTTGCGCAGGGGTGCCCAATCTTGCGACGGTGCTGCATCATCGGTTTCACTGTACTTGAAATGAAGTTGGTGAAGTGATCACGAGGTCCAACTGAGTTCCCTCGAATTCACCTTCATTAAACAATAGTTCGTTTTATTCTATTTCTACAACGATTGCCAAGGTATATAATTTGACTTTTGAAAAATCATAACAAATTTACCAGAAACAATAACAATTTTTTTAAATCTGTTGAGGAAATTTAAATGATAATAAACAAAAGTATTCTCAAAAATTAAAATAATAATTTGTAAATTCATAAAATATATTAATTAAATTTGGCTTTAGAAGAATTTTGTAAAAAAAGCTTGGCTACCACTGTTTCTCTATCTGCCTCTCACTCCATACAATTTGTTTTCTCTCTTTATGTCTCTTTCTCGCCCTCACTCTCTCTCTCTCTCTCTCTCTCTCTCTCTCTCTCCTACCCATTCTCTTCATCCATTTACTGGCCGCAATCTTTCTTCTTCATTTTAAGAGCTTTCAGAATAACAACACCGCCAACAACTGCTGCAGCCAGAGTGCAACAAAGCCAACAACAACGACTACAGGAACTTCAGTAGCAATCCACAACAGTGGCAACAATAGCAACAACAAAATCTACGCCAGCTACAACAACAACCATAAAGAACCGTCTGCCCCACCGCAAGAGGAACGAGCAAAAAATCAAAACGAACTGAAAAAACGTCGATAAAAGTGAAATAAAAGTCAGTGAAAAATTCAATTCCCGCCAAACGGTGTTTTAACCAGAACCAAAGTGGATTTTCGTTCGTTCACTGCGCCGGGTCGAACGTCCTCCCGCAGGACCACGACCGGGACGGGAACCCGGACCGCGATCGCGTTTCGCTTTCTGGAAATTATTCGCCATATTGAGGGAAAACATGACGTGGATTGACATCTTCTTGTTCTCCTTTTTCCTGCCCACACCCCCAGTTCGTCCATTGTTGCAATGGTTGTTGTAGCTCATGCTGGTGGCATTGTTGTCGTCCTTGTTGTTGTTGTTGGTCTCGTTGTTTTCGTATTCGCAAGGATGCGATTTTTCTCCAATTCGCCCCGATCTCCCTCTGTCTCTCTCTGTCTGTCTCTTCGCGGCTGGAACTATTTGAGGATTTTCCTGGAATAATCCAAAGTTTTCGCGCTCTGAAGATGCAAGGAAAGGTGTGGGGAGAAGGTAGGAGAGAAGGACTATGACTGAGAAAAGAGAAAGCGGTCGAAGGAGACCGCGAGATTTCGCAAGTGATTTGCATGCGAATTTTCCCCAGAATTCGGCGGGAAAGGAAAATAGAGTTGCATATGGTGGAGTGAGGGAGCGAGAGTGAGGGAACGAAAGCGAGAGATGCAAGAAGAATTTATAAAGTCGACGGAGCACAATGGAAGAGTAGACTTCGCAGCGATTCCGGGCGACATGAATTCGAAACTCGGTTTCGGTAGACGGCCCAGTTGAATCCAACAGGAGGAGGTGGAGGAGGAGTTGCCATATGGTCGTCTTGCGTCCAGCAGACGGCAGATTACCAATTGAACCCAAAGTGGGATTTAAGCGAAAATGCCAACAGAACTCATCCCGGCTTCTGATCCAGAGAAGTAGAGGCAGATTTATTAGCCTAATAACTTTCAAGTCCAAGGCGCCTGGATTTGCCATCGATATTAGTATAAGTATGGAGCTCATGAACTTCTCCTCCTGATTCTCTGATCCTCCTCCTTCAGCTTCTCCTTCCCTGGAGAAACTTGCGGCCTCCTGTCAAGTCTGCCAAGTGTCTGGTCAACTCAAACACCAAGTGGTGTCCCGAACCCTTCGATCTTGCTCGCAGATGGCTCTGGAGATGGGCGACGCTTCTGATTTAATTTCCATAATTAATATCCCGGCAAGCTCTCTGCACTTTCACGTATCATTTGCTAAGTTTCCTGGCAAATTTCTTGTTGAACTTTCGGCTTCACACACCACAGAGACGTAGAGAGTGTTAAAGTGGGATTAGTGAGTATGTGGGTGTGTGCTTGTGTGAGTTGTGGACCCATAGGGGTTGGGGTCAACATCATTTTAATTTTTACTATCATGATCTGCTGCGACCTCAGCTTCTCGGAGGCTTCACGAACTTGTTGTTTATGGAGTGAAGAAGGGTAGATTTCGAACTTTGGAAAGGAGGCAGACAAAAGGAGCCATTGAGAATGAGCGATGTAAAAATGCGCCTCGAAAAGGTGCCTGAAGCGTCGAAATTTCCCTACATCCAAGACATCGAAGATATTTTCAACCAACTCCACTTTCACTTGTGTCTTACAATTTTCTGCGGGACCTGGAATATTGAACAGCAACACAAAGAGACTTCAAATCGGTAGACTCAAGGTCTGGTAATTCCCATGGCACGTAACGCTCCAACCCCGACAGAGTTCGAAGTTGGAAGTTGGTCCTGAAAATCTCTCCATCCTGGGAGAGCTGCTCGAGAACTTTGCACCTAGCTTTCCCCAATCACAACAGGCATAAATAATTGAGGAGTACGAGCACATAGAAAAGGACATGCCGCGGTCAGGATGGCGTTGACAGTGGCGGCGGGGAAGGAGACGGTGGAATTATGCATTAAAAGACACCGAAGTAAGCCCAGAAACTCCGCGGCCAAACGGCGCTCGCTGCCGCAAAAGGCCCACGAGGATTTTATGCTTAATTTTAAAACTTCATGCAGCAGACACAGAGGGTGAGGGGGAGGGGGAGGTTGGTTGGTGTTCCCAACTAGCGGCTGGACGAGGTCTCGTTGAATGATTTAGTAGCTGTCCAAACTATGGACCGTGGACGGCGGACGGCGGACGGAGGTCGGCGTGGGTGGAATTGAATTGAAGCTGGCCAGGGACGAGGGAGTTATGAATTATTTATGGCAGTAAAGTGACTGTGAAATGTCCTCGTCCATCCCCTCGGGGCGTAGCGGACACCACGGCGAGCCCGCGAATGGACGGGGTGGGCGTGGCTGGCGGGGCGACGGAGACGGTGTGCTATATTATCGTGGCCGGAACCTGTTTTCACTTTTGGACATGCCTTTTCTAATTAAACGGCAAGATCACAACTGTTTGATATATTCATTTAATTACCGGGTCACCGGGTTCGTCCTGCGTCTACTTTCGCTACCTGTGCATGCAATTAAAAGTTCTTCCCTCGGCTCTGTCGGCCCCGAAGGGGTCGCAAAAGGTATCTGAGGCCCTCTCTGGCTGGAACCAGGTGCCGAGTGCTAAAGGAACGGCTTCTGGCCTTCGGATGACTAGGGTAATGAATGAAATGGAAATTTTGGCGAAAGTGAATCTTAAGATCCACCTTGACGTTCAACAGAAAGTGGAGAATCTCGCAGGCCACAAAGGGAAAATTATAAGTTTATAAATTTTATATTAAATTTACTTTCAAAATATAAGGATTAGTTCCTAGATTTACCACTGAACTAAAATTGTCATTTCAATTAGAGCGACGCAAATCGTGTAACGAGAATGCGATAAATTTATGGAGTTCTGTCTGCGTCTGTCCTGGGATGGGAATCGAATTGAAACGAATCGAAAAATTCCGAAATAAAACCCGCCATAAATTTTCGCTCCTCGTTCGGGGATTCGGTCGCCAGCCCCCCAGGCTCCAGCTACCCCTCATCGCCCCTTCGAAGACCATTTAAAACAAAAGAACCGAGGTCATGCTGGGCAATAGATCAAAATTTATGTTTATGACTTTTTTCCATTCAACAACAACACACGAACAACAACAACTGGCTCAATAAAACGACAGCGGAACAATGAGGCCGACTACAACAACGAAAACAACATCAGAATCGCAACAACAACAGCAAAACAACAATGTCTACAATAACAAGGTTGACGTTATAAAAGAAGCACTTTTCAACAACAAAAGTTGTAAAAATGACAAATTACACATTTTCACACACACAAGCACCCTCCCACACATTCTCCCACAGAACAGCACATACACGTCGTGCATCGACGCAACATGTGTGTGTGCGTGGTTCGTCCTCTGTTTCGCCCCCTCTCTCTCTCTCTCCTAGTCTCCCTGTCTCCCTCCTGCTGTCGTCTCCGGCATCTCGCTAATTTTATCCGCCGTCTCCTGCCACTTGCAACGGCAATTTTCAGAAGTTTTGGCACATGTCTATCTCTATCCACACAGGCTCTATCTCTCTCTCCCACCCCCTGCCATTCCCTTTTCCTCTACCTCGTGTATGAAGTCATAACGGCGTTTTACGATCTTCGCCCCACATCGCTCTTTGGCGGCAACTAATGGCGTAGCTTCGAGGGTATTCGTGTGCGTGTGTGTATCATGTGTAGGTGTGCGTTTTTTTAATATTCATATTGTTTTCCCTTCAACGCAAATTTTATGTCATCGTTTCTTTTTGCCTGTTGTGTTTTTCAATTTGCATTTGAATGTGTTTTTTGCAAAAATGTAATGTTTATGTGGTTTCACTTTGCGTGTGTGGGTGTGGTGTGTGTGTGCGTGCGCCAGCGATAGATAATCGCTTCGGCCTCCTTGGGGAACGCCTTGGCGTCGACTCGGACATAAAGCGAAATTTAATTTAATTTCTCGCATAAACTGTTTTTTACAGTGTTTTTATTGCGATCTACTCTGGGCCTAGAAACCTCAGTTGGAGTATAGCTGTCGACTAGGGGCAAGGAATCATCTGGGCATGGGCGTCAAAAAATCGTTCAAGGATAGACTTTTCAGGAAGGACTTTCAAAAACATAAACATAAAAATTTGCGATTGAAACCAGACACCAAAAGGTTGACAAAGAGATCGAGATCATCGTTGTGAGCACCATAAAAATAATGTGGCAAGACCACAACGACCACAACAACAACAGCTAATCATCATTGTCCGAGGGTCAAGGGTCAAGTGTAATGGTTATTAGCAACTTATCCGACACTCGGGGTGGCCTACACTTGAGACCCGGCGGCAACAACAAGCATAAACTATGGCAATAACAACAACTGGTACCACTCTCTCAATACGGCAATAGCATTGACAAGGACAAGGCTACAAAGGCGAAGGTGGCAATAACAACTAGTACCACAACTACAACTACAACAACAACACGAAGGACCACTCACAAAGTGCTGCCAAAAATATGCACTAGTAGGAAGGAGGGAGGAGGAGATGGAGACGGAGCAGCTCTAACGAACGGAAGACAAAGACGAATGGACGGACTAAGGGACGGAGGGGAGGGAAGGACAGGGCAGATCCTTATCCCCCGCATATCGAGAGAGGCCGTGGGGAGGACCGCCATCGCCGTCGTCATCGCCAAGGGGAGTTAATTACCGTTACAAGAGGCCGGCTGGCACGTCGTTGACTTAACGCTGACAGAGGCCGATTGCGATGCCAAGGGACAAGAACAAAAACCCCGAAGACGGGTCCAAAAAAAGGTTAACTGCATGTTGTCCTTGCGCCTCTTTTTCTAGGCCTTCCGGTGCTTCCTTCGAGGGCTCCTTCTCGACCCCTTCGCCCGCAACCACCTCGACTCCCACCCTCTGGTAGGGCTTGTGTGTGTCTTGTGTTGTTTCTGTTGAGCGCTGTAGCGACGTAACGAGCGAAAGGACACCGTAACAACACTTGCCGCCGAAAGAGGTCCTTTTTTCAACCGGCAGAGCCACGAGAAGGGGGGGTCGCGGAGCTCGAGGACTGCGGTCGCGGGATATTTTTACCGGTTCTCGTTTCGCGGAAACATGCCAAGGTTCCTTTGTCCAGCCCGTTATCTGGGCTCCGAATGGCTTCCATTGTCGTCGCCACGCGAAGGACTCGCCCACGCCGCTGGGGTCGACGGACAGGACTTGGCTGGACAGACTCGACTCTCGTCGGCCGTGGCGTTGTCATCAGTGTCGGGTCACTCTCTCTCTCTCTCTCTCTCTTACCAGCCTACCCAGACCACTTCAGCACCGAGTTCTGACGTTGTCCATCTCAATCAATAATATATTAGAGGACGAGTCAGTGCTGCCCTGACCACAAGTGGAAATGACTCCCCGCATATTTGCATGGCCCGGCATGCAAAGCTTTTGTAAAAGTCGTTCTCAACGTTTTCCTGCCGGCGAAGATCCCGGGGTTTCAGGCTCCGAGATTCACTCGAATGCAAATGGTGTTTTAAAGTCTTCACCGCAACCTTTTGACAAAATTTATTTTCCCATCGTTTCTCACTGGCCCCCCTTCTCTCAGCTCCAATTTCTATCTCTCCCTCTCCCTCTCTCTCTCTCTCTCGCTCTGGTTGTCCAACTATTTAATGCATTAAGTTTCTGCAGAATTTACTTTTGTCACCTACAAACACACACACACGCACAGAGGGTGAGAGAGGGGGAGGGAGGGCGACCCATACATGCGTGCTCACCTGGCGTGAGCGCGCTCTCGCTTGCACACATTTGCATTTCATTTTCTACTCCATAAAACTTTCGCTACACTTTCTTAACCACTCCCCGGCACTCTCCCCAACACCCTCGAGCACTTCGTCGCCATCCCATCGTCGCACTTCCGCTTCCGCTCGGCACACGCTGCACGGCACGGCACGGCACGGCACGGCTTTGTTAACAGAATCGGGGCAGATGCCGTGTGCCGTGAAGCCGTTAAGTGTTTCGTGGTTCGATTCATTCCGACCCATTCGGGAGCCGTTGCTTGAGCCGCATATTTCGTTGCACATCACGTTCGTTCCACGCATGTTGAAATTTTTGCTAATTGCCCCGCACTCATTTAAACACGTCTCTTAGCTCATAGTGAGCGAAAGTTTCCTTCGCTGTCCAAAGAGCACGGCACCGTTCGCTGTTCGCTCTTGGATGTTGACACCGAGCAGCTTCGACACTTGAAGTCGCTGCAGGTGGAATCAAATATGCTTGCTAATTGATTTTCCACATAAAGTTTCAACCCGCCGAAAATGTGCTTTTAAAGGTCTCGACATTATCCCCTCTTCCCTCGTTGTCTTCTACATCAATAACTCTATCTCTCTCGATCCTTTGTGAAAGTTGCGAAACTAAAATCACTCATACGTCCGGGGGATCTTCTTTTATCATTGGACTAGCGACCATCGTCCGTCTTTTCGTAAATTCCATCGCCCCCCGTTCCGAATCCCTTTTTCAGCTAGTTTTTTTTTCTCATCGTCGCTGCGAACTCCGACCGTCATCGTCCTGTCAACATTTGTTCTGCAATTTGCCAAATTGACCACTTGACACTTATTGGAACGACGTGCGGACCCCGAACCCGACTCACACAACGACCGACGCCAAACCCTGAAGCGGCAGGCGACGTAAGGATCCGTGGATCCTCCCCCAATTGCAGCACTTCGTTCGTTCGTCAAGAGGCTCCGTCGGCCGCAGGTGTTAGCATCGAGAAATTTATTATTTGAGTGGGTTTGAAGAGCCTGCTAAATTGAGATGTTGTGAAATGTTCTCACAATTTTCGTTGATTACTTGAATGCTGGAGAACTTATCGGAAATTCATGTGTAAATGTTAACATTATTAGTCCAACCACTCAAGTCCAAATACTCAAATACACAATCAATTTTTTCATCACAAATAACTAAGATAAATAGTTGCAAGATTAGGGATTAAAACTTTATTGCTGTAACCATTTTCGAACACAACTTAAATCATGCATTGATTTCTATTATTGTTAACAGTTTAATTCAATAATTTAACTCATAACTTTAGTACTATTTTTCATAATATTTATGCAAAGCACTTCTCGTTTTTACTTTTCTATTTGAGTTATAATAATCTATAGACGTTTTTTGGAAAAATATAATTTTGATTCTCATTTCTATTCATGAATTAAAAATAATTAATAGCTAGCTTGGCTTGATTAATTCGTGGTACTAGGTGTTACTGTTCAAGTTAAAAACTCCTCAAGTCTCTCTATTTATGGTCTTTAGTATCTGAAATGCAATCTTGTGCAAAGCTGCAGTGCAAGAAGAATATACTGCGAGATAAGAAACATATTGAATACCATATTGATCAAACTACATACAAATGTGGACATATGACAATTGGCTTACAAATTAAAATACAACAACTATTAACGAACAATAAACTGCGTATTTAATCGACGGTTAATCGAATTCTCTTAATAAATTCAAATCGTGCCTATTAGTAGGAGAACAAAGTAGTTTTTAGACGTTCGTAGTTTATGTAAAACAATAATACACTATATTAAAAACAGTGAAGAAATATAATTGAACTTAATTAAAATATTTGCATAACAACAAAAATAGTTTATTTTCTCTTACTCCATTTAATTTAACTTGTAAATAAATAAATGCTAGATATTCATACAATAATTTGTGATATATAATCTATATATAATAAAATCAATATTTTGATCTTAAACTTATCTAAGGAAAATTTCGTAAAATGGAAATTTTCACAAAAACTTTGAACTTAGGTCTACGATTACGAATTATTACATTAATTACAAAAACTAAAATGTTTACATTATTTTAAGCTATATATTAATAAAGTAGTGTGTGGTGTAGAAGTAGCCGTTGTTGCAGTTGTTGCTGTGGTAGATGTTGTTGGTGTATAATTGGATCCAAAATCCTACCTACTCTGCCTCCCACTAAAGCAGGAGTTCAAATGGAAATCAATATTCTATTGGATTTGGATCACGAGGTTTCCGCGAGTATTTCAGTCCCAAATTGTCGCTGATTTCATCGATTACTTCGAGTGCGTAGTCCAACTGTTCTTTGGTATGTGCGGCGGAGAGGCAAAAACGAATGCGTCCCTCCATAATAGGCGTCGCAGGAAAGCCCACACCGACCACGGCAATATGGCGAGTGGTCAGAGTACGAACTACAGCGCTGTAGAAATAGATATGGGTTTTAATAGCAAGTTATTGACACTCTTTCAACTAGGCGATGCGTACCCAATTTTGGAGAACAAATACACCAGCATCGGCACCACAGGTGAGTCCTCGTGGCCGTAGGTGATGACGCCCATTTGAGCCAGACGCCTGCGGAAGTAGCGAGTGTTTCGCGCAAGCTGATTAATTTTTCTGCGACCTGTGTCAGTGCCGTCCAGACCCATGATTATCTTCATCGATGTGTAGATTTGTTGCGCTACAGGCGGAGACATAGTGCTGGCATAACAATGTGCATGACTGTTGGTACGCAGGAAATCAATCAGTTTCTGTACATGAGCACAACGATAGTAAATTAATATAAATACTCAAAAAGTCAAAATAAGTACGAATGCGAACCTTTGACCCGGCGATGTAGCCACCTGCGCTGCCGAAACTCTTCGTGAAAGTCCCCATCAATATATCGACATCATTTGGATCTGCCCCGAAGTAGTCTACCACGCCACCACCGTTAGGTCCCATTGCGCCAATGCTGTGCGCTTCGTCCAAATACAAGTACGCCTTGTACTTCTTTTTCAGCGCAATTATCTCTGGCAATCGCACAATAGAGCCCTCCATGCTGAACACGCCCTCCACAATGATCAACACCTTCTTCCAGGGTTTGCCGGTTTTAGGATCACCGTGAATGATGTTTTGTCGTAGAACTTTCTCTAGGTCCTTCATGTTGTTGTGCTTGAAAACCTTCGTAGTGGCTCCAGAAAGACGAATGCCCAAAATAATCGAGGCGTGATTCTTCTCATCACTCAGCACAAGGCAACCGGGCGACAACAGCGAGGGCAGGTTCAGGGCGTTCGTGGCGAAACCCATGCCAAACACAATGGCATCTTCCACGCCCAGGTATCGGGCTGTCAATGCCTCTAAATCGTTGTGCAGTTTCGTGGTGCCCAATTCGACCCGTGGACTAGC
Organism: Coelopa pilipes; assembly: GCA_947389925.1. Taxonomy (NCBI): domain Eukaryota; kingdom Metazoa; phylum Arthropoda; class Insecta; order Diptera; family Coelopidae; genus Coelopa; species Coelopa pilipes. The sequence goes on along the minus strand of OX376696.1, from coordinate 66,960,936 downwards.
CAGGGCCAGACCCATTTCTCGCGCAGTGCGTTCGGAGTCTTGCGCACATGCTCCTGTTGCCTCTGCGAATCCAAGATAATTATACGAGCCCAGATTAAGGCAACGGGTCTTCGTTCCCGTGAACTCGAAACTCCAACCATAGTCGTGGGTCACACGATCCTTCAGTGTCAACTCTGCTCCGGGTACACTGCAGATAGGTCGATTCCAGCAGTCGCGCACACGCCGATAAACGTAGTGAGAGTAAAAGCTCTCGAAGGCGTCGTAGAGCGTAACGTAGCCCTGCAAGGAAGACGCAATTAAAAGCACTGTTGCAATTCTATGGCGCTACAATGACATACCTCTCGGTTCTCTTCCTTGGCCACCTTGGGCACAAACAGCAGCTGATTGATGTACCCCAGTATCATGAGCAGGTAGAAGCCGAGATATGTAAAGCAGGCGGTGTGCAGTGGCACCTCCTCGAAGGAGGTTTTCTGAAAGTGCTCCTCCGAGGGCGACAATTTACCTTCGGCAGCGGACGGTTTGAACGATGAAGAATCACTTGCGGACGAGACGGTCTTGTGGTAGCCATTGGTCGTGGCGTTCTGAAGGAGAAACGTGATTAATACCAATTCTTTCTATCGTAAAATAAGAAATAAAGAATTATAGATAAAAACAGAATCGAAAGGCGGAGGTAAAGCACATCGCTACTCATCACAATACAACATCTTCGATAAGGAAGGTAGTTATTTTAAAATCAAAACAAACGAAAGCTAGTTGACACATGGAAAAATCATTACTTTGAGCCCCATTTCGTCATCAAGTGACCAAAAACTTCGTTGTTAGTAAGCAAAGATTGTGTATTCGATTCGACCGCGGTAAAAGTTCAAATGTTGATTATTGGGTGCAGAGAGGTGTTATTGAATATGGCAGTGAGCGACGGCGCCAAGTTACACAACACATTCTTTTGTAATGCAGACGGGTGGATGGCTGGGTTTATACTGAGTTCGAAGACCCGATGTAGATTGTCTTTATATCGATCGACAGAACTATACAATTTTATTCGGTAAATATGAGAGTTCCTCGACAATACCAATAGAGAGGGGAGCAGATAAGGTGGTGGTGGAAAAGTGGGTACCAGTGGGCGGGTGCGTCGCATGTGTGTGTACAATCGACAGCAACTAAGAGATAATTGCTCATAAAAATGGATTGATTTCTATCGTAATGAATGCATGAAAAGTGAAGTTAACGAACGGGAAGGAAGACCAACAATGTCTGACCCTACAGTACCGAAATAGAGAACAGAGTTCTTGGTGCCCGTGAAAGCAATGCGATTGAATTCGTGATCGAGTTCATAAGTATCTACTGTAATTCATTACTACTACCGCATTGACATTCGTAAGCCAATTAACAAGTGCGATGCCCCAAAGTGTGTCGAGGGAACAAATGTTCGAAGTGGGCGGCCGCCACCCAGGGATATCGAACCGCACCACAAGTGCAATACAACTTGGCTGGCTTGCTATCGCCGATTAAAGGTTCGTATGAATTTTTACCTATGTTAGAATTGGTTTAGTCCCCAATATTACCTTCGGATTTTGAATTAGGCAGTTACATTAGAGTTAAGTTGGCTAGAAACAGATGCTACAGGTATTATTTATGGAGTTATGGATCCTAACATATTTAACGAATAATTGTCAGATTGTTATCTTGAGCTCTCTGTCGTGTAGATATTGTATCAATAAAGTACTTATTTATTCACGTACATCGTGAATCCAAACAATATTGAGTCTCATCCGGCATTTGCTATGATTCACTGAGCTATCGTGTTACGAACCGAAAACAGATAAGAAAAAAAACAAACAAACTCATAAAAATAGTGTAAAATGAGCCCTGAATATATCGTATGAACCATCTTTAAAAAAATAATCCAAAAGTGTTTGCATATGTAGTTATCTCTCACACTTTGGGTTCAACTCCGAAGTTAACACGAAAGTTTAACGACTTCAGACGAGTATTAAAATTAAACGGGTACAAAAATTAAACTGCTTGAAAATAGGAAAGTTGAAGATGGGTTAAAATACAGGTTTGGAACTTCAAACCTTACAAGGTAGTGCAAACTTATAATTGTTCATGGAATCAATTTGGATGGAAGAAAAAGTTATGTTATATTTAAATTAAAATACCGGAGCATATAATGGAACAGATAATCGTAGGCATGCTCTAAAGAAAGGTAGATCTAAGATATAATACGAACTCTAGCAGGAGGAAACAAACCCCAGAAATAGAAGCTCGAAAAGCTAGAAAGAAATATGCATTTAATCAAGATAAAGAACTTCATGAATATATGGAAAACTGAATGTCGGAGGGCGACCACAAAATGATCCTTTCATTTGACCCTCTCGAAACGTTAGTTGTTCGCATTGTCTACTGCGAATTGTTTTAAATTCGTGAAATATATTCATAAATAAATAAATTCCTGCACCGATCGCATGTCCGTAAATGACCAGAACTCTAGCGTATTCGAAACACAAACGATCATTAATAAAAAAAAGTCAGAAATAAATAAAAGCAACAACAAATTATGGCTCAGAATTTCAGGTGCTGTCGCACTCGCACTCACCAACTGGGGCTCTCAAAATTGTGTGATCGTAGAATTTAACAGAAACCTCGACCGACACGCCCGGCGTCCACCAATCAACCGATCCGACGTCCGCCCGGCGGCGTCAGCAATTAAAACCAAAGTGTAAATGCTCTACACATTCTCTCTGGCTCGCCCTCTCTTTTATTCTCTGAATCTATTAATTGAATCAAAGTCAAGTTCAAATTAACTCTCGTAACATGAAGACCGTGCAATGGTTCTACGAACAAGATTTTTACGTAGACGGAATTTCATTAATGGCGTAAAATTCGGAGAACGAAATGCAACATCGGTAAGATATACGATTAAGATCACCACAGATGGACAGAGAAAACGACAAAATTATTGGGTTATGTCCAGATGAAGAATCTTTGGTCGATCAAAGCATAGACATGACAACTCTTCTGCCTCTGATTCAATCTCATATCGCGAAAAATGTTCTTTGTTATTCTGATCTAAAGATTTTAATATCACAGTGTGAATTGATGGAGCACATGGTTAGTCGAACGCCCGGTTCCGTTGCAGCTCCACAGTCTGGCAGAGTCTGACGTACGCGCTTTGGAACTGGTTTCTAGCGAGACACCAAAAACACGACGATTAGATAAGAATTTTATCAAATCAGTGAATTTTGAACAGGCTTCAGAGTTTTTGCCATTGGTTAACAAAAGTGAAATTTGAAAATCATTAGCATTCTTTGGAATAAAAGCAAAAGGTCAGAGAACTAACCACACAAAGCACAACCAATTCCAGTCCACTTGTTTTGCACAGATGCTAGGTCATCAATTGTTGTTCTATTTACCTTGGTCAAATTAAAACCCAATGGACCATGAATAAGAATTCATGGCCAGTATACTCTAGTCGGCCAAAGGGCGGCAGTCGTTAATCAACGCCTATATTTCCCATTTACGAAAGTACGTCAGGGTATGAATCCTAAGCTACTATCTCCTGACCCTCGTCGTCAATGAGTAACCGAGAGCAAAGCGCAGGCTTTTCCCTCTCATGTGTATGACTCACAGTTTGTCCCATAATTCGAATATTACTCAATCGGCATTGATTCTCACACGGCGCTGCTCTCTTATCAACTCCTGATAAGTAGAGGAATGCAAAGCAAACCACACTGAAGAAAAAGGAGAGAAAGAGAATCGCGAAACAATCAACGTTTATCGTTAGCAAAATCCACGAAGTCATGGATCGTATGATTTCCACTAACAGTACAATCGATTTAATAACCAACTATGATTTATTTGGGAATTCTACTATTTCAATTATTTCCATAATTTCAAAATAAAAATGTTTACTGTCTCATTGAATACTAGGAAACAGACAAGTATGTAATAGAAATTTTAATTCGAATTTTGGTCATAATATTTGGCCATTTGGTCGTCAACCTAACGCAAGTGTCGATCAACTAAACTAACCATAGATTATCTGCTTATCGTAAAAGTTAAAGCAATCGATTACCATAAAACGAAACTCAAAATGCCAAATGGTTGGCAGAAAAGAGGCAATTAAAGATAAGTTGGAGCAATAACTGCCAAAGGAATGTACTTGAATTTTATTAACAACTTCATTTACATCGTTAAGTATATCACACCAAGGTATCCTGTGAAATCTTCGTAAATTTTAATAACTGTCACTTATTGAAATCTATTAAAGAATATTGCTGAAACAAAACACAGAAGTATGAACGACAGACGCCAAATTCCTTCCAGAAGCAGAACCAAAAGACGCTGGAAGGCTGGAATTCGACAGCGCAACCGTACGCACATTCTATTGGAAGCGCACCCTACTCAAACACAATGAAATACGGATCAAATGCGAACGACCCGTTTCAGGAGAAATGGAAATTCAACAGCGAAGGACTATATATGCAAATTCTCTCACTAATCCTTCGGTACATTACCAAAGCCGCAAGAGGCGTGACCACCAAACAGGGCTTCCAGTGGGGCACATGTCGGGTTCCAGCAGCCATTGCTGCAGCCACACACCGCACGTTTCGACCAAAAGCATGAACTTAATTAATTCCAGTCACACCACCTCTACCACTTCCAAAATTGCTGAATTTTTTCACTCAAAATTTACTTTGACATTAACATTTCGGTGTGCGATTTTCATATTTTTACGTTATTCATCAATTTTTCGACATCGTTTTTGAATTTTTCACATGTTTTCTTCACATCACATCAATTTCTGCCTTTCGCATTTATTCAACATGTGTGATTCTGTTACCTTGAGACCGTTGGAGACGGGAGAAGCGCCAACAGACGCCTTCAACCCATTCTTGCGCGTACGAATCTCCGTGTAGGCGGGCGAAGAAAACTTCATCTGGTACATTTGGTGTTCATCCTGCTCCTTGTCGAAGCTGTAGTCCGTTGGTTCGCCTTTGTAGGCATAGGAATCGCCGCCCTCCGAATCGTAGATCGAACGCTGCTCGCTTGTACCATCGATGCCGCCGTCGAGATTTCCCATTCTGTCACTGACTTAGCACTGAACCGACCCGACTCCACCTCGTAGCGAACTGACAGCAAGGGATTTTCGGGGCTCCTTATGCCGCTTCACTCCGGCTGACGTCTATTGGAAGTACTAGAAAAAACATGGAACTTTAAAATGCGCATGAAAGAGATAACTACAGTGAAATAATATTACTACCGGAAGTTAGAGGGCAGTACAATCAATAGAAAGTTCAGAGATGCTTAAAACAAGATACAATTTTTTAACCGCTAATGCATTAATAGAAAAATTATATTCAATCCCTTGTCTTCTTAGGCGTATGTGAGTATAAATTATATTAAGTATAAACATTATTATATGGTACCATATTTCATATTTTCAATGTGCAATATTTCTACAATGATATTTTCATTACTGTAAGGCTTGGGGGCCCTCCTAGAATTTAGCGAAGTTATGAACCGCTATGGAACTGAACCGTTTCACACGCCCAGTAGATAGTATACACTTGTCTCGTTTCAACCAGGTTGACGTCATGCTCGGTGCTTTCTCTCCATCTCACTCGCGTATTTACAGCTGTTTGGCGAATTGCAAATAAAGAGGAATGGAAAATATTCAACTACGAATTAATTCGCCGGTAGCGAAGCGAAAATCGAAAGAGATTCAAATTCGAAAACATTTTAACGTATATATGCATCGCCGGAAATTTCATGAATTGTGAAATTTCTACGACCAATTGCTGTGAGAGAAAAAGCAAACGGCGCCGCTGCTGTCAATTTAATAGAAACTTTTCTTACTCTTCGCTCTCACTCGATTTCGCTCCGAACCAAACTCGTTTATTTTTTTTTCTAATTGGTTTTTTCGCTGCCTCTGTGCTGCGCTTTCTGGAAAACCGAGGCAAAGCGGAGAGCGCAAGAATTTTGTGTATTTTGTGAATCGACGATTTTGTGGTTGTTTATTCTGTGCCCGTTCGCTGAGTTGCAACGACGACGGAGTCCGAGAAACGTCCTCAGAAAACATCGCAGAAAGAAACGAACATAGAAAGGGAGAAGCAGAGAATCGCGTTAATCCTTCCTCTAGTGAGTGTAAAAAAAATTAGTTTGTGATAAATTGCAAATCCTGAACAATAAATTCCACGGCTGAACGACGCATTTCGTTCGCAAATTAAAAATTAGTTCAAAGGATATTAACTTGGCCGAAGTGTGTCAAATACAGGGTGCAAATCCTACGCACAGTGTACATAAAGTGTCAAAAAGCTGACATTTGTCGAAAGTGCAGAAAATTCCATTTGGAAAACCACACGCACATTTTGAAGTCTCAGATTTTCAAGCATCTTCAAGTCCTAACAATTAAATACCATGGATCTTAACTTCGCCGACTTGAAGAAGGAAGCCGCGGCGACTGCTGAAGATTTCGTCACGGGCACTCTGGAAGCAGCCAAGCAGGCGACACAGCAGGCCAGCCAAGACCTGCTCGGCGGTAGTGGTAGTGGAAGTACCAGCGGGGCCGCCCCCCTCCAGGACGACAACGCGCACACCGAGCACTACTTCAGCAACGACCAGAAACTTGCCGCCGATTTCGACTTCGAGCACGTCGATCCGCAGACCTTCGTGCAGCGCATGTCCGCCGGCGCGAAGGAGGCGCAGGAACAGCTGGACGCCAAGTTCGCACAGAAAGCGGACGACTTCAACGATTTCCTTGGAAACACTGCGCAAACATTTGGCGACTTCGGTGCCAAGATGCAGCAGCAGACGTCCCCGCAGGCCGTGTCCGACTTGACACGTGACTTCATGAACGCCGAGCGGGGCTTCTTCGGGGATGGACCAGCGGCCGAATTACCCAAGGCGGCGCCAACCCCGGCCCCTCCAGCGGAGCCCACCCACTCGGCAGTGGAGGAGGATGACCTACTTGGCGGCATTGGTCACGGTGATGGCCACGTCAAACCAACGGCTCCACCAGCCGCAGTCGAAACCGGCAGCAGCCACTTCTTCGACAACCTGGAAGAGGACGAAATCGTCACATCCAGTATGCCCAAGGCTTCCAACGCCGACATCGTCTCGACCAAGGACTCGGACACGGAATCGCCCTCGGTGTCATACAATCCTTCGCCGGCTAAGAAGAATCCAATTGCCGATGCACTCAAAGAACAGGACAGCGATAAGTTTATCTCTTCGGAGGATTTGCTTGGAGATCTCAAGGAGGAACGTACTGCTACGCCTGAATTCCACGTTGCTTCTTCCACTACGGCCTCAGCAGACACAAAGTCGGAGGCACCTTCTGCCCCGCCAGCCCAAGCCATTCCCACGACTGACTTGGATGCTGACGATGATGACTTTATGCACGATGTTATGTCACAGCATGCAGTCCCAGCCAAATTCGAACACTCACACTTCGAGGAAGTCAAGGATTCCAAGCCGACACCTGCTCCAGCACCCGCACCGGCACCAACTCCAGCACCAGAACTAACTCCAGCACCAGCACCAGCTGCGGCTCCGGCAGCAGCTGCTCCGAAACCAGCCGCTGTCAGTGAGCCCGTGAAAGCAGCCCCCGTCCCGGTCAAGGACGCCACAGTCGCCAAGGATACCAGCAAGGGACAACCCAACATCGTTTCCGTCGAAGAGATATTCTACAAATACGGTCTAGGTGAGTCGCAAGCCCATCGCTACGCCCTTTCTAATAATGTTTTCAGTAGTTTTTCGTTGATCCTACTAAATGTTTCGTTTTAGTTACGAGTTTTTGTTGAAGTTAAAATGCTCATGTGTTTTGTTGAATCATTTTTTATCACATTTTGAATGCCGCAGTTCAGTTATGAAGATTTTGTTTGCATTTCGCGTGTTCATGATTCAAAAATGATGTCATCCATCCCTCCCAGCCCACCGAGAGCCTGCCAGACCTTGTCGCTAGATCTGGTCATGGCTACGTTCAACTTTTACAATGACATTCATATTTTGCGAAAAATTAGGAATTCTTTATTTTGGGAAATTATGAGAAGTGGAAGTCCTCGTTGAAATCATGTCGAAACTATTTGCGAAAATTCATGGCCAGACTCTCGAGTCATGTGAGGAGTGCAAAACGGGTCCAAGAGCTCCTCAGTAACAGTGGTGCGCTGCGGACCGGCATTCGTACTCGCTCTCAGTCACCCGGCGACGGAACATCGAAAACAATTGCCTAGCGAGTTTCAGAGAGAGAGAGAGAGTCATGTCGCTCTGGATGAGTCACGTTTTCTTGCGGCGTTGTCATGCCGAGCGACCGTTTATGAATCGTCTGATTTGCACTGCTCGCTCAGTGGCCAAGTGGTAGTACTTCGTCTATGGTCACGCAGTTAGGTGTGCATTAACTTGGCTGCAATGTCACTTGTAAAATGCAAATCGCTGTCCTGCTGTAACCATTGGTCATGGCGGAACCTTTTCTTTAGCATTCCACTCGGCTGAGTGTTCTTCCTCGCCGGCACGATGAAGTAATCATTCTCGGCAACTCGTCTATTACTCACATCTCATGCTCACCGCTGTTTTCATAGCTCGCTTTTGCTTTGTTTCAGCGCTCTTTCGTTTGGGCTCTAATTCCTTTTTGGAGTATGGCTGCCGGTCGAACATGCCCCTAGCACCACCGACCTCCTCCACAGACCGTGCTACAAACGCAAACTAGAAACCCAAGCAAGCATTTCAATAGCAAATTTAATATAATTACTTGCGCAAATTGTTTTTGCTTCTCGTATACCACGTAGCTTCTGCTCATTCTATCTCCTCGTTTTTATTGCCTTTTGTCGGGTTTCAAATGGAAAACTTTTTGCCAACTTGAGAGAAGTCTCTTACGACATTGATGGCTTTATCGGACGCTTGCTGGTTTCGAAAGATACCGAATTTTGCTCTGCCACGTGCTAGGTCTTTGTGAAAGGACAATCGTCCCTACAACGTGACCCAAATACTTAGTCACCTCTTCTGTCCTTTTCTACGCGTTGTCGGTCTTTTAAAGGCATGGCTTTTTCCATGTTCAGCCACGTCCCACCGGACCGCAATTAGTCTTCAGCTGGTAATGCAATTTCCTCTCCCTAGATATTATATCTTGGTCTTACTCTGCCCGCTGATTCATGGTTTGTTGAACCATTTGCAGTGCTTCTGCGTCCGCTTTATTTGCTTGCAGTATCGACTGGAATTATAGTTCCTGCGATATCCCAAGTGGACTGTAACCTATGGACGGACACTGCTGTTGTCGTCGGTGTCTCGTTGGGGATCCGAATTCAGATGGTTGGCGACGACAGCATGGGTATCGCTTACGGAAATCTTCGTAAGCGAGCGTGTGGTCCCCCTGTGCGGATTGCTGGCTGTGTATTGAGTTAATGAACTAGAAATTGTGCTCAGACCGGAAACCGACAAGACCTGCCTACAAACCTATCGACAGGTGAGGGTGTTCAATGGAATCTGGAATATGTTTTGGGGAAAACTCGTTATTGAAATCAATAGCCGAAGGGTTGTGATGCTTCCTTAACTTGGCTGCCTGCCACCGTATGACCATAAATTGCTGGAAGGCCTTCTTGCCGCATTATTAGTTTCGTAATTTAGAAGTTTTCGCTGCTTGCCGGGAGTTGGCGACTGTCTGGCCACATTCGCTTGAGGGAGAAGGCCTTGCTCACAACAGTGTGTGTGTCATGAGTGGAACCAATTCTTATTTCCTTGCTAATTACTCCGCATTTAACCTACCCCATGTCAAGTTTGCTACCCGGTCTCCCCATCAGCATTCCCAATGCCCGAATGTCAAGCAGCTGCATTTCTCACTTGATCGCGCTCGGTAAATACAATTCCAATAAACTCGAAGAATACACAAATTTAGCATCGATCTCTCCGGCGTTCGATTGGCTCGACTGTCTCTTGTCTTGCGTCCAGATCATTCGAACAGCACTGTGTCCAGAAATAGCGTCATGGTTTTTGTTTAATTTCCAAAGGCTTTTGTACAGTACGCCTCGGCTGCACTATTGTCTTTCTCCATCTCCGTCTTCGCCTTTGTCTTTTTTGTCTGGGTTGAGAAGAAATCAGAGCGAAAAGATTCCAGAGATCGATTGAACTTTGGAATTTTAACAGAAAGTTAATTATATATCTACCCTGAGATTATAGAACTTATCACAGTACAAGTTGTATATTGGATAGTTCTAGTTATAGATAACTTTATACTGCGGTTGTATATTGTTCTTATCGGATTATTCGGTTTCTCGTATCATTCTGCTCTGATAATTTTGCAATGCATTGTGTTTTACTGTTGCAGATCCTCTCAGGACCTAATCTCGATACGTATATTATTACGAACTTAAACTCACACAACGTTTCTGTGATAACTTATTTTGAAATAAGTTCAGTTTTCCACTGGCAACTAAAACGAGAATTGATGAGTGGACATTGGAATGGTTTCTCATTGGTATTTCTCTCACTGCAAAAGTCTTGAGCACTGTAAATAGCTATCGTGAATGTCAAACACTCGTGGCGTCACTTATCTACCTGCACTTTGACGTCATGTTCTGTTATCTATGATTTAACGTTAGTTTTCTTAAATGTCAAAACCAACAGTGACTGATTTTTATTCAAGAAATTCTTGAGTCTCCGAAGTATAAAATTTTTGAATTTTTAGCACCTGATTTTTCACAAATAATCTGACGTTTTTTTTAGTATTTCTCTTGCGCGAAAGACACAATTGTTTCGGTGCTCAATAGGTAAACAAACAATTGTAATAATAGGAACCTACACGCTCTCGTCACCGAACCGAGTCCGAGTCACGGTTACAACTATATGGAGACTTCTGCGGCGGGACACTTTAGTCCCACATGAATGGCGTTATCGCCTTGTTCAACTCGTACACGATATTCGATTAAAGGTTGAACATTTTGCCAATTGGTTACCTGATAGAATTACTATACACATATATAGTCAGCAGGTATGAAGTAAGTGCGGTGACTGCCCAAAGCGGGGTTCGACTTCTCGGTTGAGTGACATCGATGTGATCTTCACTAGCTTCCAATTCACTATGAACTTCAATTCTAGAAAATAAAATTATAGTCATGCCCGATATGATGCTTTAGCAGACATCATGAACAGGTTGGGTTTACTATTACTATTGGCAAATGTCAACAGACACGTGCTGCTAAATACCCCATGATACTTTCAGTGAAATGATATTGTGATTATATGAAGACGATATGTGGTTGATTATTTGCAATGAGTGCAATTGAAAAATGTCAACATGCAATGGCCAGTGGGATCTCTACAAGGTGTTGTGCACACAACGAGAGCTTGATTACGCCCAAATTACGACCTGTTTTCACAGCCCATGTATTTCATCATTGTGTACTCTCTACTGCCCTAATACCTAGAATATTGAGTTAAGCATTTCCTTCTTAAAGAGATTTGTACTTCATTAAAAACTGTGACCACGATGACCCACTTGTTGTTGAGACTTTGCGTAGAATTGTTTTATTTTTCCTCATCACTTCTGTTTCTGCTCTTAATGAAATTCTCAGAGAAAATTTACGATTATTATTTGTTCATATTGAATTGTTTATATCGTATCACTTATTTTTTCAATTATCTAGCTCTCTTTTTTTGTTCCAGTTTTTTCTGCTGTTGTAAACATACGCGTTTGTTTGCCACAATTTTCTGCTCTTGTTTATTTTCTCCTTTCATGGATTTGAATTTCTCTTATTGTATTATGTTCGTTGAAAAAAATCGTCTCCCCACTTTTTCTTTCCTCTGTAAAGAAGTTTTCTAAATTGTATTGCTGAATTGCAGCATCAACCCGAATTATTTCCTCTGGCAAAAAGTAGAAATCTGCTAAGTTGCATCATTCATTCTTCCATTGAGGGCCGGCCCATCTCACTTCCTCTCAACCTTCCTTTTAGTTGTTGCTTGTCTAGACCTGGATTATCGATTTTGTAGTTCGTACGCTCGTATTTGGCAATAATTCATTAGGAGATTATAATCTATTCAGAGAAGGTCCACCCACTTGGGTCCCACTTTTGTATTTTTCCTAACGGAACTTTTCTCCCGGTTTTGGGTGGCTTTTTCTTTGCCTCCCTTTCCCCATTCTTCTTCGTCTTTGTAGTTTTCGATTTCTATCGTTTTCCATTACTTGTCATCTCGTATCATTGTTTTTGTTGGCGAATCTGTATCGACATGCATGCATTATATTGCCTTCTTTTCCATCGTCCTCACTGCCAGGACGCCCACTCGGCGGACGGCTGTTGCGCCCTGAAATGCGAAGACAGTGGGCATGAAAGCCATAGAGATGTAGCGGAAATTGGTATTGAATTCACTGTAGGAGGTGTATATTCCACGACATATAGTTTATATCTATGTCTGATTTTACGAGATTTAGTACAAATAGAATGATTAATCAAAAAGTTTCCATTGCATCATGAATCGAAAATATTCGTCTTGCATATATTTTCCGCTCACCCTTCAGACGTGTATCGCCCACGAACTGGAAGGTTCAGCCCCACAGCGTTTCCAAGGGATCCATGGCACGCATGTGCCCACATTTCCACACCGAGGCAATTCCCACCACTCTTCATTTGACGGTCAATTCAACGGAAACACTCGAAGTTCACGTCGGTGAATGCCAAATCGATACCACATGGAGGCTTTTCCGAGTGTAGAGTTCCGCGACTCGGGAGCTTTCCTTCGAGACCTCTAAAGCTACTGATGGGTTCAACTATCGTTCCTCTCAAGTCAACACTATTCACGGAGTATAGACTTCGTGAGACTGATGTGTAGATTTTGAGAAATCGCGTACTCAGTTGCAAGCAGCACTCGGCAGGATACTCTCTCTCTCTCTCTCACTCTTGAATAGACTTCAGTTGAAACTGTCAAACGCCTTTTTCTACTGTCAAAATATTCTACTCTGTTCTCTGGTATCTCGCGCTCTCTCTATCTCTCGTCCTGTTCTCTCCACAGCCTGTACGGAAACTCGGAGAGCTGCGCATTATTTTTCGTGAAAATCAGAACACGGAAAACGCCGTCCCTTCCGTGATTTGCCCTCCGACCCTGGTCCCTCGTACAGTCGCCAGGACCAAAGCTTGAGCTTCGCGTGCGACTCGGTTTCAGTTTATCGAGAGTTCGGTGCGGTTCGGTTCGATTCGGTTCCAACGATACAAAAAGTGACGTCGTCTTCTGCCATCAATTGTTTTTGTAATTGCGTTTTATATAGATTTTTGTCCTCGAGAGAAAGTAGCAAAAATTGCTCATTCGTTTAGAACTTTGCAAAAGTGAGCTTTGAAATTTAAATTTTCTCCTGAGAAAAAAAACAATCAAATACAATAATCTATCAAATATAAAAATACGATTTGTCAGAATTTCAAACTAATCACAATTGATTTTGAGTGACAAGTTTGCATAAAAAATATATTATAATATTCTTAAGTCGAGCCTAAAGTTTTCTCATTCGTTGAACAATCATCAGTTTTTACTCAAGAATAATTAACAAAAATGGAAATCAGCAGCGAAACTGGCCAAAATGGCGTTTACAAGAAACGTCCATTGATTTGCTCCATTTTAGACCCCAGTAAGTGTGATTTTGTTACTTAAGCTTCCTTGAAACCCCATACTAACCTCCAATAGACTCGCCTAACGTTGGTGTCTTGAATTTCGACCTTCTCTTGCTCAAAGCCTTTGTAGATATTTGCCTTTACTATGTTGGAAATTCTCTATCGCTTTTGGTTGCAATGCTAAACCTATACTATCTGCTATACTATCCCCTACTACCACCATTGTTCATAATCGTTAATTTGCGCTATGTAAAATATCCTTATACTATCCTATCCTCTCCATCCATTTCAATGTACACTTAATTCACCCCATAATTGCACTTGTAGACATTTGTAGCATGTTTTGACACCATTAAAAGCCCGTATTATTTGCCTCCCCCATTAATTAATGCTTCATTTTGGACCCAACCAACCAAACATTAGCTGTGTGTAAATAAAACCCTAACATCAAAATCGATATTCATAATTTCAGATGCTTGGTTCAAGCCGGAACGCTTACATCCCAGAGGTGAGTACACTAGGGTGAGGTCCGTGAACTGCGCGACCGTAACTTGGACACGAGCAATGCAACGAACTCTTGTAAACAAACCCTGGAAACGCTGCAGACGACGCACCTCGTTCTATCACTCGTCCCACAGTGGCCGGGGTAGAGGGGATGGTGGACAACTTGAAAATCCGCAAAATGACAACAACAGGAAAAGAGTAGACAGAGCTCAAATTCAACGATGTACGAAATCCCCACTGGCCACAACCGGCAGACTCAACCGGTCGCGGGAGGTGTCTCGGGGAAGTTAATGGACTGTACCGTGCCTTCGATCCAACACGATTGTTATTGGGGTGTCGTCACCCTTCTGAAAGTGAGGAGGAAAACTGCGGTTTTTTTGAAAGGGTGGTGGTGGGAAGGGTTTGCAACAACTCATGCTAACCTTGCTCGATTGTCATCGTCATCATCTTTATTGAGGACACACTTGTCGCGAAGGGATGGGAGTTCGGTTCGGTACATGACGTGAGCGATTCCATCATTCGAATGCTTCCGTCCTCCCCCTGAACAGTCGAAACCGAAGAAGTTACTTAAAATCTATGTCATTTATGCAATTGTTATCGATTTTCCGACTGAATCCACAAGCAGCGAGGCTCTTATACGCGCTCTCATACTCTCTCCGGTACTCCAAATCGCTTCACGTCGGCAGCTTGCTCTCACACTCTCGCGCGCGCGAAATGCACTATGATTCCAACCCTTACAATCACTCCCTCGCTCTTTCTCTCTCTCCATTGCGGTCTCTACACACGTCTAGTTGCGTTTCGCCGGTGCGAATTCCTTGAAAAATCAATTCCGAGCACCTTGCGTAGTGACCGCCGCCAACTCAGCACTCTCCGAGGCCTAGACGCAGCTTTAGCAATTGTTTAGGTCGGGAAGTGCCCCGCGCAATGTTAGGTTAATATCTCAATCTTAAGGGAAGAAATCACTTGCGAACTTAAGTTTACTATTTCGAACATAGCTAGTTGTATAAGTTGCCGTAGGCTCTATGTTATATACTAAATGACCATGCCTTCAGGAAATCTCTGTCATCAACTTGGCCGGCACTCAATTATTCAAATCGATGCAGAACACATTTCCGTAGGCTTAAGTGCCTATTGAATGCTATTAGGAAATCAATGAAGTCGAAATTCTGTTTGGTTAAGGAAGCCGACTACTTCTTCCTCTGACTTTCTAAGTTCAATAGCCTGGCTCGGTAGCCCCCCAAACCCTTCGGGACCGCCCTGTAACAACACCTTCGCTCAAGGAATCGTGACTCACTATCTTCGACCGCTGCTTCCTTTGCAAATGCTCCACGTTCTGCTTCCTACAACCTCCTTCTCCTCCTGGGAGTTCACCTCGCTCCATGGCCAATAAATACACTTGTCGTGCAAACTGCATCGCGCTGCTAGCGAAGCCACGACGCAGTTGTTTAGGTTGGTGTTAATTGCGAACATGAGTTCGAAAGAAGTCTATAAAAGAACAAGGGACAAAGAACGACGCAAATACGGGGCCGCCGCACATATGCCACGGCTCGATGAAATTAGATCTGCCGGACTTCGTAGTATGCCATCCCCCTTCCGCCACCTCTTCCCTTGCCACGTTCAATGCGAGCGAGTTTCGCTTCAGTCTATGTTATGATGGTCGTTCCTTTGCTTGGCGCTGGGACTAAAACGCTGTTCTCTAAAACGTCGACAGAGCTGCGGATTTGCATGTTTTACAGTAGTTTGCCACAACTAAAACTGTGGTTACCAAGGGTTGGTGGTGAGAACTGTTCACGTGGAGGTGGGTCATGGCAAAGCTGCGTGTATATCGCATGGCCGCGCTCGGACTCATGCTACTGAGACACCCATTTGTGACCACCGGTGGAAAAATATGAAAAAATGTGTCTACCTGACTATTATTTTTACACTTCCCTACCTGACGGACATGTCGATAATTCTTTTCTAATATTAAATATCTTGCTTGCAGATTTGGTAGTTCGTCCTTCAGTGGACTATCATTATTAATATTATTTTTCTACCCCGCACACTTGAGCACGTTCTCAGATGGCATTTTCCCAAACGTATTCAACGACTATAGAAACAATCTGTCTTTTTTATTTGCTTGACTTCCAGGTCGGCATTTTGCCAAAAAACGACTGAGAAACAACAAAATATTTAAAAATCATCGTACACATTTCTCGGGCTCTTGTGCAAATAGCTTTTCTCTCAATGAAAAATACTTTATACTTTATACTTCCATCTGCCCCCGAGATATACAGCATGGAGGTGCGATAGTCAACCGATTATGTCGATGCCGAAAAACGGACATGGTTTTCCTGTGGGTTCCTTCCGACCGTCCGACAACACTGTCGATACAGCAATTAAACGTTGTTCCACATTGGTTTTTATCTTCTCACTCGCTCGCTCGCCGTTAGGCTTTTGAAGCCAACGATCGCTCTATCGTGACCAACTACGACCGGAATCCGTGATCATCGCTAATTGTTGTCTGAATTCAATCCCAATGATCGCGTGAATGCCGACTTCGAAACTGTATCTAATTTTCCAGCTTTAGTCGTCGAATTAAAATTGGAAAATTTGAATACAATTGTGCTTTCGTAGCATGTCGCCATGTCGTGGTATTGTGGATCGAGCTAGAAACGAGTGAGAAAACGAATACAATGGGTAGGAGACCGGCTGAAGTGTTCGGTGAAACCCACCGAAGAAGGCTTTGGCAGAAACTTCGGCTGTTGTCAGTTGGCGGTTTCATTCTATTTTTGCACTTTTTCGCGGCTAATTATGACGACTGGAGCTGGTCTCCCTCCAGTCCGTCTTTCTATCCGTCTCTACCGTGTTTTTTCTTTTCCATACATGTAAAAAGAAGGTCGTTGATCGCCTTCAGTTTCACCGTCTTCGTCACCGTCGCAATCGCCGTCGGAAGCCGCTTGCAAGAAAATCTTTAAAATGTTGTACAGTAATTAATTGCTTTCAAAAACGTGGCCAACCTGACTCATTGCCCACCACTTCCCTTCTCTTTTCTTTTTCGCGGCGCCGTTCGCTAAGTCTTTCTGCTCCCATCGAGATCGTCTTGAGTTTGATGGCTTTGCACACGAACCAACACAAGAGAACCAACTATGGAAGTGAAGTGTACATCGAATCGACGCCCATCGGATCTGGAGAAATTCCGATTAAAATCATGGGTTCTCCATTTAGGAAGACATGATTCCTGATGCTACCACCGAAGTCACTTGGCCGGGAAACGTAGAAGGAGTTCGTAAAGAGCTTATCGGCATGTGTTTAACTCTTGACTTTGTTCGATATTTTGAGGATTTTATTATCGTTTAATTTTATTAGTCCTTGGATCTTGTGATCTCTTGCAAGACCCAAACAGCTGAAACAGAACTTGAAGAACTTGGCTTGGGTCTGACTTCATTTGCAAACAATCTACTCATCTAAAAATAGTCCTAATGTTACAGATCAGCGACAACAACGTAGAAACTCAGATTATTTCTATAGATAGTGAGCCGTAACCCGATCTCCGCGACGTCTAGATGTTCCAGTTGCTGTTGTTGTTCTCGTGCCACCGATGTTTATTTGCACTAATTTGCATGTTTTCGTGAATTTTCTTCTATTCAGATGCAAGTCAGCTCCGCTTGGCATTCGTACCTCACAGGTAGATAACGAGAAAGGCAAGGAAATAATAATAATTCCTCCAAAGTAAACCTTTCCGAGATAAGCGCAAGAATTGATAACTCCGTAATACCGTGGAACCGCCCAACCCCACCCAACCTTCCCCATGTCTTCGGCTCTTATCGGCAAAAAGGTTGACTTTCGCCGGTCGGAAAAATATAGTGCAGTCTGTGAAGTGGAGGGAGTCTCGCTGCCGGCCGGCAAAACTAAACATGATGGCATTTGTATTTTTAACAACAAATTAGCCTGACGTAATTTTTGCTGTCGAATTCGGATCGGAATTGTCGCGCCGATAGTGAAATCTTGTTTCTTCACTCGCCGTGCTCTTTTATGACTCACCGAACTCCAATCGCAGCGCAGTTGTCGGTGGAAAATCTGGCAACGCCTCGCGTGTTCGAACCAGTCGACGGTCGAACCATCGGTTCATACCTGCATGAGTTGCTAATGCGTCGATGGCGGGCGAGCTTTCGGTGAGCTTTCGCTTTTTACCGCAATCGAAAATTAACCTTGAATTTTGCACGCCTCGATTTTTTTCCAACGAAAATGTTCTCACTTCGCCGCTCTCACTCTGTCTCTTGTTCTCTTTCTACCTATCCCAATCCACCCCCCCCCCCCACACCTGTGTTTTGATCAAGCTCTCTTCAATTCGGTCATTCATTATTTTTGCGATTTCTCTCGCGTTCTAAAAATTTTGAGGTTATTTGTCTATTGCATCCCACAAATACTTTCAAAATTTTGCCTCTGTCTATTTTGCATGGTTCTCCTTTGTTTCTTCTTCTTTTACGGTTTCTCCGCTCCGGCGTCTAATTTTAGCTTTTCAGCCTCTTGGTCCGCATGGGCTTCGGACAGTTTTTTATTTATTATTTCCCCCCCAACTTTGCCTCAAGTCTTTTATTTTATTTTATTTCATTTGATTTTCCATCATTCTCTCTCCAAATTGAACCGTCAAATCCGCATCCATATTTCAAATTGATTGCCCGCCCTCCCGCTGGTATCGTAGGCGGCGTTTTCCTCGACCTCTCAGTCGATCATCTGTGCTTGGTTATGTTCGATCAGAATTCCTTTGTGATGAATCGTTAGAGCTGCCCTAGTCAGAGTGTGCCTTGGATTCCCAGTCTATTTGGCAGTTTCCCCGGGAGGGAAAACCTAGTTTAAGCATGTCGATGATCTTCCGAGAAGAAACCCTTGAGGGGTAATTTTACTACTATACTATATCGCTTAGCCGAATCTCATTTTCTACTCCATCTACCTGCCCAATCTTCCCAAACCGGTCCAGATAAGGCAGGCCTCATCTTCCACGATTGACGACTATCGCTACGCGTAGACGACGGTTGTGATTGCATTATCATTAGTTCATTAGTGGCCAAATTATAATTGCAAGTTCGCTGCAGACTATATCCGTCTCCCTCTCCCCGACTCGAGGTGTTACTCGACCTATTTGCAAAAATAGTTCGCTCTCTTTCTTTCCGACGTCTGCAGCGCTCTGCTTACGGTCTGCGCTCTCCCTACGGCTGCAGTGGGCGGAGTTCTAGGTATATGATCATCTCCGAGTAACCACTAGTGCAGTGATTACTCGTTTCAGTTGCTAATTCTCAGTTGTTATTCTGCGTTTCACATTTCTGCGAGTTTCTGTGTTTACAACCAGTCGTCGTTGTTGTTGTCGGCGAGGGGTCCATGTGGGTTGTTCGGGTACCTACTATTCGCAGACCTGCGGTGATCTCCTGCTTATCGGCCGCCCTAAACGGTTATCTCTGCGTCGATGGTGATGGTGATGACGATCTCCGCACAGGGCGGCCGCAATTCCGTTCACTGCACCTCACCCTACATCACGAACTAATTGAATATTGAGTTAGTGCTCGGAGATGCATGTGTTGTGTACATTTCGGACATTGCCTCGTGGTCGCCGTCGCCCAGATCGCGGTCGCACTAGTAGCAGTCGTTGTTGTTGCTGCTGTTAGGGTAGTTGTTGCTAGTGCTGTCTGCCGTCATAGCGTGTCGTGCATGCGATGTCCGTCACTCTGTCGTGACGATCGGTCGGTCAGTCGTTCAAAGTGTCGTCAGCTGTGCGGTACTTGGATTAATTGAAATATACATTTATTCGTGTACACAGATCGCTGCTACTTCAGGTTCCTATTATTCTGTACGAGGCAGAAATTGTATATTTTATTGTAAAATATTTCGAGAATCGGTTTCTTGTGATCTCTTCCTTTAGTTCTTTTCTGTCCTGATCCCACCTCGCCGCCGGGGAAGACTTTGTCGCCGTTTATTTCGCGAGAACGCGATCGCATCGCCGTCGCAGCATTCAGCCGAGGATTTGTGGTGCTTCTTGTCGTCTTGTTGCCGGCCGCCCGGTCCCGTCCCGTCCCGTCTCGGGTGCCAATCGATGCCGCCCGGTCCCTCGGTGGGCCTTGTAAAAGCACTCGGCTTGACAAGTCCAACTACATGTATATATATATATATATATAGACTCGGAGATGTATATTATTGCCCGCTGCTCGCCGGATCGCGGAAGATCCGCAGGTCCGCGACGAGATCTTCCCTTCAGTCTGCTGTCTGGTTAAGTGAACGAGCGACCGATCCGATCCGATCGACGGGTGCTGCGACGTGGTCTGCCTCGTGGGAGAGTGTTAGAACGGTGGGTTGGCCGCGGGGTCGCGCAGGGCGGTGGGTCACTGGCGTAGGGGACGGTGAGGGGGTCGCGCCGAGTCTCCAGTGATCGAATTTAATCGATATTCGAATTTTCCGAAGGGTTCCCAAAAAACTGTAACGTTCTCTGTTCTTCCGTTTCTCTGAGCGTGCTCTAAAAATATTCGTTTCGAATCGATCGCAAACGACAAGTGAAATTATATAATTCTCGTTGTCGGTGCGACGTGCAACAACAACAACAACAACAGCAGCAGCCAGAACAACGACAACGATTTGAATAACAAGAAGAAAGCTCTGCAAACAATGGATTTGTCGATATGTGTCGATAACACTAGGAGAAATTTGCAGTCGGTGTTCGCGCTTATCTCGCCCTGTTCGTCTACTGTTCGGCCGCGTCTCATCTCGTTCCGTCCCGTCCCGTTCCCTCCCGTGAAACGCCGCGGACTACGTTTTTGATAACGCGAAACAGAGTGTTTTTGTTCCTCGATATCACCTCCACCGTCGTTTCCATTTGTCATTCTCTGCATTCAGTTCGAGAATTCACTCAATGCCCGCAGCTGCATTTTGTGAATTTTCCCTCATTCCTGCGTTCATTCATTCATTTATTCATTACTCGTTCATTTCATGTGTTGTTGCTCCTCGTCCGTAGAACGAATTTCTGCGTGAATTTTGTGATTTCTGATTTCTGTGTGATTTCGCCGTGAAAGTAAAGTAAACTAAGTGCAAAAATGGCCGCTTCCCTGTCACTGCAAGACGTCCTGGCAACACTGGCCGAACTCAAAGACATGAAGTTGAATCGCGAGGCCCGTAAGTATTCACCTTTCACCCTCTCTTTAACTCCCCGGAGTTTCACGGGGCCGCGAAATTCTTCCGCCAGGGGTTCCCAACTAAATCATTGCTGGAATCGGGTGAAGTCTGGGAGTCGTTGCCTCTCTTTTCCACCCAAAACGCCTTCCAGCTCTGAAACATGTTGCATACGACACGCTGGGGGTTGCATCGAACTCACTTCAAAGCTATAATATGACAAGAGCATAAAATAAATGTTTATTTTGTGTAGCACCTGCTGCCGCTGCTGCGTCTTCTTCTTCGTCTACTGCTCGCTCTCTCAACCGCACCTTAATTAATTATCATTTATTACCCACTCCGTCTCTCTCTCTCTCTTTCGCACAATAACACACTCAACCAGTAGTCTAGAGGCACCGAAAGAAAGGCGAGAACTGGGAATGGCTCCGTGGTGTTAGTGCAGAGGGGTTTGGATCGGGGCGGTTTGGGTTAAAGGGGGGTTTGTTCGTTCACGTCGATTGAATTCGCTCTATCGCCGCCGCCGACTGCTCCGGCCCCTGCCTGCCCTGTCTTTGGTCTAGGCTTATGCAATGTACAACAATTTTATGATATCAGCTGCGAATTATGTCAGAGACGGCATCGCACATGGCATAATCGATGCCAAGATGCGTCCCGGCGCCCCTCGTGCATTTGCCGGGGACTACGAGGAAGCTCCATTGCGAAAGTCGTGTTGAAGGGCCTCGAAGCAAGGGCTCATGGACCGACGAGAGAACAATTTTTACCTCACTCTATTTTTCTCTCCCCGTCCCATCACCGATTTGCGTGGTCCGGCGCTACGTGAGGACTTCTTCTTCGTTGCCAACTTCGGTCACGGCGGCACTTAGCGAATGCCGAAACAGCAGGGCGGTGACATCATTGGGTACCGTGCACGGGGCTTCCACGGCCCCCGAAATTGCGCGCCACGCGAATCGCAAACGTCGTAATAGCGCGAGACCCCGTCGTAACTGCTGAGAGCAGAGACAGAGGGGTTGAGCGACGGAGGGTGGTTGCTGGAGTCGCCGTCTGTCCGCCCGTCCGACCGTCCGTCGACAAACGGCAGCAGTAGCAACCGAATGAGTCAAAACAATAGCAACAACAACCGGGATTATGATGTCATTCTAGGTGAGTGGGGGAACTGCGCAGAGAGAGGGAGAAGGATAGCGAAAAAGGCAGCCCAGACGAACGACTAGAATGGAATAGAAAAACAACCCAATTCGGGATTCGATTTATGGAGGGGGCGGGTCTTTGGGTGTGGTCCCAGTCGCTCCCGTGACTGCGCTTTTCACACGAATTGCGTCTCAGAAAAGCCCTCCTCCTTTTTTCCTTCATTCCTAGCTACCTTCCTTCATTCTCTCACCTCTCGCCCTCCCTTGCTTTTCTCACGCCGATCGCGGTGTTCTTGAACTTCGCTTCTGCACGAGGTTCTCTGGCGCTCAGTCTCTGCCGTCGACGAACAACGACCTTTGCTAACCAGCCAACGAGCTAGTCCATCTACCTAGCTACCGGGCGCTGCATCTATCCGCCAGTCCGTCCGGCGGTCATTCCATCCATCACTCGGTCGGTTGATCGGCTGCTGTGTGCGAATCGCTCTTGGTTTCACTTGTTTACCACCGGAATCCGACTGTGGCCGGTCGTCGACGTGTGGCGAATGCATCGCTCTCGGTGCGTTGACCGCGGCCGACCTCCCTCTGATCGTCTGTCTCCCCGATCGTCTCTCTGTCTGTCTGTCTGCCGTCAGAAGGACGTCGGCGTCGAAGTAATCGCCTCGCTCAGATTCCTTTGCGTGCTTTACTTTTCGATTAATTAAATATTTTAAATAGATTAACTCGACTTGCAGCGAGTGAACGACAGACAGACGAGCGAGACGGCATTATCTGTTGCATTCGCGTCGTTTTACGTTTTCCGTCAGCCGTCAGTCTTTGTTGCCCTTTTGAGGGATGTCGATGCATTCGGTTATTCTAGATTTCTCTTTTCATTGTGGTTTTCTCGAAAATCTTTAGTCTCCATTGTTCTGATGTCGTGAATAATACACCAGTGACTCCTGCCAATAAGATTTATACGTCTTTGTCCCGTGCTTCCTTAGTCAGGGCACGACATTTTGAGGGCTTCCCTTTATCAGGGTGGACTTAATCTACAGAGCGCTTAATCCACGACAGCACCCTTCGACAATGAGCCCGCACCCCCACGTAGGGACTGCCATGGGCCGAGAGCCCAGAGCGCTAGGACTGTGACCGACCGACCGACCGACCAGCCGGTAGTTTCATCTCCCTCGCTCGTCGTCTTCTTCGCCTATGATTCACACTCATGCCTGCCCGACCACCGCGACCGCGCCCACCACTCTCCGTCCCACGTCACTCGGACAGTTCACGTAACCGCGAACCGGTCTCCGAACGAGCGCCCGCAAGCCGAAAGCGCACGAAGCGCGCTCCCTGACACGTTGCGGACACGACAGTCATCATTTGTCGTCGTCGTCGTGGTCATGTGGGCTCCACCATGAAGGCAGAGAGAGCGATAGAAGGTACTCATGGCAGTATGCGATATAAACACAACTGTGGAGTCTGGTGCACAAACAAACTCACTCTCGGCTTGTATCGCTAGAGGGTGGTGGTGAAGAGAGAGGGAGCTGGCGAGTATCTTCGTCTTCAGCTGCTCTTCAAACGTGTTTTAGCTCTTGACTCCACCGGCCCTCTTTGCGCCAAGGAAAGAGAGAGTGCGAGAGAGAGCAAGCCAATGTTTGAATAGGCTTGCTTTGAATTCCCGATGACGTTAGCCAAGTGGTCGTTCGGTCCTCGCGCTCTAATTCTATCTGAATTCGATTAATTTATTCGGATACAATGGGACGAAATACGTTGTTGGTGTTTGCCAAAGATAAGATACTAAAATATTTGATCAAGAGATAAATATTATCATTTCGAAAGGGATTTCAAACCACATGGAATTTTCCGGTATTCGATTTATGTCCATGAATATAGAGCTTTGATTTACTTTTCATGATTTCTTTGTATATATTCAATACAGAATGGAAAATGGAGTTTCATCTGAAACTATTGTTTCCAAAAAGTGATTAAAAAGTTAATATATGCAGACATTATTTAGGCATTGAAATTTTTAATTCCCCATCAGAGGACCAGCTGAAGTCACTATAGTCAAATACCAAATTGTCCCACTGTGGAGCCAACAGAGACTTGATTAATCTGAGCGCTGCTTGGCTCTCTGTCTTTCTGCCTCTCCGTATCAAACTGGCTCGCGCGCACTCTCTTTCTCTCCCTCACTCAAGTTGTCTCTTTACCGGTGTGGATTTCCGAGCGTTACCATGACGCAGTGATCGTGTGGCGGTGGAGGGGGCGACTTGAAATTCAAAACCGTCAAACCAGCCAGAGACAGAGACGCTGACTTGCTCCAAAACCAACAACAGCAACAACAAGAGCAACGATAACAACTCTACCAACAAAGCCAAAGCTACCAGCAGCAACAACTATCTCTCGTCGTCGTCGTCGTCGTCGTTGTCGTTGTCGTCGTTGGCGTCAGCGTTGCAACCAACTTGCCCGAAGAAGAAGAAGTGGCGTCGTCGGTGGAGATGGAGGGGAGAGCTAGAGAGAGACAGAGAAGGGGGAACACATTCTCCAACTCGATTTCATCCAATTCGAAATTTCCGACCGTTCAGTCTTGAAGCTCGTGCGTTACAAGTCGTTGGCGGTCCGCAGAATCGCAGCGATCTCGTCCCTCGTCTCTCCTCGCCTTCTTCGTCCACCTCGAGGCTTCAGACTTTCTTCGGTTCTCAGTTTCAGAGCCTCGCGTTCGCCCCCAGGATTATCGCGAAGCTTTTTTCTCGTTCTTTGAATATAATTCACCCGTTCGTCCAACACGCGACATTCGAGTGTCCTGTGAAATTTGCTCAATCAAAAATATAGCAACAACAACACAATGGCTGGTGGCAACAAAAGATACTCTCGCAACAACTCGAATGGCAGCGCTATGCAGTTGCCCGAACGTGGTCCAGGTAACAACGACAAAAACAACAGCAACAGAAGTTGTTTTTCCACTACAATAACGAAGACCGTTTTTCCACCACTACAACAACAATGACAGCTTTCCCACGACAACAACAAAAAGAGTTGTTCCACTACAAAAATAACCCCAAAACCACGACGACAACAAGACAAATTCGTTACCAAGTTTTTTTTAGTGACGTGAACACTTTTCTCTCTCCAACTCCCTCGCGCTCTCTCTCTTCGTCGCCGTCTCACGGCAGTTATCAGGTCCCAGTGGCCGCCCGCTGCTCCTCCCTTATCAGCTCGCGGTCCCCTCGCGGAATTCCGCAAATCTTACAATTTATTTATCGTTCTATTGGCGATTTCTGATTTGTGGCCGACACGCGGTCGACACTGGCGTCTTCCGACGTCGCCGACGTGGCGGCCACTGAGGCCCGTTCACGCTCCCCTCCCCCCGTTACCGTATCCACCGCGGCTGCCGCGCCTCGGGACGCGACGTGTGCGAGTTTTTGGTGTCCACGAGCGGAGCTTTTCCGCCTCTGTGGTATTTTCATTGTTTACTCAATTTACCTAGCGTATAAGAATATATATTTTTTTCTTTTTCTATACTCTTTCTGAAATAAATTTTATTTACTTCCACCACTCGCTTTGAATTTTGTCCGGCTGTTGGCCCAAACCTGCGTGACAGCGGGTCCCCCGTTGCCACGCATGCATTTGCACTTGGAGACACGGCTCGATCGAGCGCTTCTTATTCTTAGTTGATAACTCTCCGATCTCCCCAAGCTCCTCCACGTTTTCCGTCCCGACCTGAGCGAGCTGTCTGATAAGCTTTTTATGCAATGCTCGCGGTTTTGGCTCGTTCCAAGCGATTCCGTTTCTGGTTATTGTTCTTTTTCTTTTTCTGGTTCCCCGGCAGCAGGGGCGCGGATGTTCGCGGGGGGCTGCCGAATACGCTCAAGGTTATCTCATCGCTGGAGCGGCGGCTCTATTTGCATATCTTCCGCCGCTGCTCTCGGCCGGAGACGCCGAGAGACTTGGCGAAATCCGGCTACTTGGGAGAGTGCTCAGGTCGTAAATTCCGCCACTCATTGCGGATGCACGGAATCTCTCAGGCTAGATGGTAGTCGTAGGCTTGTTGACAATTAAACTACTGAACCCGTGGTTAAGTAAAACGGTTTTAGTGATGTCTATAAAAGAATTAAAACTACACCGTTAAAACTTGGGTACCAAGTTCATTCGTTTGTTTAGGGTCGAAATGATAATTATTAAAATCCGTTAATTAGTACAAATTCTGCAGACAATGCATTAAATTTACACAATTTAATGAGAAGATAATTATACAAACCACATTATAAAAGCGAACATCGACGAGGCCTGAAGAAAGAGAGCGGAAGAAGACACGAAACAGCGATTAACGAATGCGAATGTTTAAAAATAGTGGGAACAACTGATGTGATGATGGGAAAATGCGGCGACGGCGACCGATTGACGAACCGTCAAATGTCGCTGAGAATAATAGAGGAAATAGAGATAAAATAGATCGATCAATTGACGTGGATTCGACAGGTAGAGTGGTGATGAGAGGGAAAGAAAATGATAAATCGGGGCAAAATTAAAGAAAGTAAAAATTTGAATTATGTAAAACCCACGTAGACAGAATCGGAGAGACGGAATGATAAATCGGTTCGAAATTGGGTTATTGGCCAAGAGTAGACGAAGCACTAAACTGATTTCGCATTCAGGGAACAGAATGTCGGATTCTTTTCGTTGGTACCACGAGCACAAGTCGAAAATTGACCCACTTCCCACTTGACGACCTGAATGAATGGAGAAATGCATGGCACAAGCCATTCATATTCATGGCTGCAAGAACGAGGTGCACAAAGGAAAGGACGGATCAATTCAGCAACTGGTTGTTATTTTCTGAGGTTCCAGAACAGATCTTTCCAAATTCACCCTTTCCTGCCACGAATGCCACGACTTCGAAGATTACGATCCACTCAAGTCCCCGACTGAGGCAGAGGTTCATAACTTTCGTGCTTGGTTTCGGATCCGCCAACTTCACTTTCGAACTTCAAACACATGGGCGCGTGGAGTTGGAGCCGATTTTTAGAAAGTAGTTTACTATTGATTACGTATGCTCTTCACTGCCTGGATGGCTGACGGTGAGAGGTGTACGAAATGCAGATAATAGGCTTAAGAGTCGTGGCAGTCGTTCGATATCTCACAATTGGGCCAGCCCCCCTCTCTCTCTCTTTCTTTCTCACTCTCAACAGGTTTCTCCTCTTGTGGTTCTTGTTTCGCCACTTTGGGCCGCCTCCTCTCGCCACTCATCCTCCGAAGCTGTCAGTCGATGACTGCGTGCACTTGACGCCGGATCTGTATTTGCTCCGACGTCGGGTTTCGCTCGGGACCCTGCCTTGCAACGACGACTTTGCTCCAGCCGTTGTTGAACGGCAATTGAGGGGAAAAAGTTGGGGAAACTAGTTCCAAACTTGGGCATCGATGAATAATGCTCCCAGTGGACTCTCGCTTACATGACGAACACTTGTAGACCGCGGCCAGCCCGGTTATGCCTTAGATGGGTTGGGCTCAAGCTTCCGCCGCATACTCTGTACTCCAGTGGATCATTTGTAGATATTCCATTCCTTCAGTCCTCCCTTCTGGACACCTCACCGACATCGCGATGATTTGCGAAATGTGACAAAATCATTTCCAAAAACGTATCCGAATTTGCGTCTTTCTGAAATTGAGCGTAGCCCAAACGTTGAACTCTACGGAATTAGCCTTTCGCCAAAAACGTTCCGAACTTTACAACATTTTCTCGCACCCACCCACCTCCTCTCTGTCGCATCCCGACCAGCACCCTCTCCCTCTATCTCTCTCCCTCCTTCCGTCTTTGGCATTGTGTGTTTTTGTTTTCGAAATAAAGTATTTTTAATTATATACAGTTTGAGGCAGAAATAAAGAAACTCACCGAATGGAATACGAAAAACACGAAATGGCTTTTTCGTCGTTCGTTCGGTCTCGTTCTGAAAGCCAGCAGACGACGAATCATTTCCGTAGCGTTTTCCGCCGAGTTTCGCACGCATTTATTTTCGTTTTCGCCGCGCCTCGTTCGGAAAATATTCGGAAATTTGACTGAATTTGCCTGTATCGAGAGATTTTCAAGGAAAGAAAGGCCGTTCTTTCGCTCTAACGTGTTTGTTTGAGTGTCGTCGTGATCTGTTCAAAATAATCGTCGAGTCGCCCAAAGTGCGAGAGTGAGAAAATGTCGAAAAGTAATTAGAATTTTACATTTTGCAAATTTCATTCAATTTGATTCTGTGCACAATTTTCGTTTTGTGATCTTCGCGATCTTTGCTGCCTCATTTTTGTCTTCTCTTCGCCTAATACTCGCTGCTCCCAACCCTCGTCCTGCCTCATCGTCGTCGTCGTCGTCGCCTTCTGTGCGGCGCTGCTGCTGAGGACAGTTGAGTGTTGCATAATTTGCTCGAGCCAGCGGCAGCAGCTGCTCCTCGTCCGCCTCGTCCCACCGCCCACCTCTCACTTACCCTATCGCCTTGTAGTGTGTGGGGTGTATGAAATTAAATTATTATCTCTGGGTTTTCTCTGCGATTTTCCAATACCTATTCAAACACTTCGGCGGATTTCTAATCCGGCCCCACCGCTGCTCTCATTTGCCTGGCCCGGTGATGCCGTCTCCTTGAGATGCTGTAAATTACGACGACAAAACGTCACACGTCTCGGCGTAGGTCATTGTCCAAAATAAAGATGATATATCATCGATTTATCTCTGCACATAATACAACACGATAAACTCTTCTCTAGAGTTCTTGCCTGTTCCAACAGTAATAAGTTAATTATTCCTATATTTACCATTGCAAGACTTCAACAAAAACTCGCGGAATCTCTGTCAAACACACCACGAAACGTGACTTTTCAATTTGACCATCGTGAATTGTTTTAAATCACCTCTAACAATTTGTAATTTCTTTTCGCAGTGGAGTCCCTGATCTACTGGCGTGATGTGAAAAAGTCCGGAATCGTCTTTGGTGCTGGTCTGGTGACCCTGCTGGCCATCTCCTGCTTCTCCGTGATCAGCGTCTTCGCCTATTTGTCCTTGTTGGCGCTGACCGGCACAGTTGCGTTCAGAATTTACAAAACTGTCATGCAGGCCATACAGAAGACCAACGAGGGACATCCCTTCAAGTGAGTTACAATTGAAGATTTTGCATTGAATCGTACTAAATTTGCTACTTTATTCATCCTCGACAGAGAATACTTGGAGTTCGACCTGACCCTCTCGCAGGAAAAGATCCAAAACATCGCTGGTGTTGCTGTCGCCCACATCAACGGCTTCACCGCCGAGTTGAGACGATTATTCCTGGTTGAGGACATCATTGACTCCATTAAGTTCGGCGTTATCCTGTGGGTCATGACATATATCGGTGCCTGGTTCAATGGCATGACGCTCGTCATTTTAGGTAAGTCGACCTGACCTCAGGCACTGTAGTTCTCTTCTAACCCATTCTTGTTGCATCCTCTCAATAGCCTTCGTCTCGCTGTTCACTTTGCCCAAGGTCTACGAAAACAACAAGCAATCTATCGATACCTACTTGGATCTGGTCCGAAGCAAATTGACAGAAGTTACCGACAAGTAGGTTACAATTTTCACTGCTCTCTCTCTCTCTCTATTGGTTTTCTAACTCCATGTCTGAACTATTGCAGAATCAAGGTTGCCATCCCCATTGGCAACAAGAAGCCCATTGAGACAGACAAGGACAAGTAATTGCAGTAACTTTGTGAAGGAGCCGAGATGGGACGAACTAACGAACGGCTAAAATAAAAAATAGAGAAAATTTTGAAAGTTCGAAGAAAATGTGAAATTTCTTGTGTTTTTTTAGAACTTTGCGGAATTTTGCTCTATTCCAATTGCAGCTAATCGTTTAATTACTTACTCTATTAATCTATTATGTAATAAATAATTATTGTATATGTAAAATTTGTTAAAATTCTCGCGCTCCCATGTTTGCTGCTGCTTGTTCTGCTTCTATATATATATTTTTAAAATAATGTATTTCATACAGATGTAAAATCAAAACCAATTCAAAATGCGAGACCTATAATTTTATTGCAATTTAATTTCATTTAAAAAAAAAAAAAATTGTTTGGTTGAAATTTTTCGATGTTTTCGCCAACTGTTTTATTTGCATTAAATCTAAAAACAACATGAAAAAATGAAAATGAAAAAAAATCAAAACGAACTATGAATCAAATTCGTAAGAAAAACAAAACAGAACTTTCAAAACGAACACCTATTATATTTCTAGACATTTTTATTTAATATATTTTAATAAAAAGAAACACATTTTTTAAAAAACCCAAACACGTTTCTTTAGATCTTTTTGAATTGTTTGCAATTTTGTTTCATTTGTGATTCCTAAACATCTTAAATAACTTCCTAAAGAGAATAATTGAAAATTACATTTTCTACAAGAGCAAGAACAATTAACAACTAATGGATAGAAAACACATGCTAATTATACAATTTCGAGTGAAACCACGCATAATTTGAAATTGTAAATGAAAACTATAAATGTGAAAAAACCATTGAATAAAATAGAAAAAAATATGTTATTATTTTCTTTCTTTCGTTTGATTTTCAGCCCGAATCCTTAATAACACAGTGTCCTCATATACAGGAAATAAAATAAATACCATTTTTAAACATTCAAGTACTTTGAATCTTAACAATATCAGAAAATTATAGATTAGAGGCGAAGTGGAAATTAACAAAAAAAAAATAAATAAATAAACGTGACTAAAGTGAAAAAAATGAACTAAAATTAGAAAAATATCGTGTGAAACATCATGAGCAGCAGAGAAATAGAATAGTTGATAAAAACGATTTAGCTTAAAGAATCATTCGAACATATAATATGGAGAATTTTAACAAAATGAAAGCATTGCTAGATCAATTGCAACCAGAAAGTAAATTTATTTATAAAATCAAAGACAGTAACAGCTTTTCGTCCTTTTTAAACTCACAAGAAATTATCGTAGCCACGAACTAAGCCAAACTCTGGAAGAATGATGCATATTGAGTTTGTTATATTTATTGTATTTGTAAGATAAATTATTTAACATTAGTCTAACTCTGACTTACCTTCAAAGGCCTTTCGAACTTGTTTCTTGTTGCGCTGTGTGCGAGTGTAAACAAAATATTTTTAAACAAATTTTAATAGATTTTGCATAAGTTATTTATTTACATTTAGAAGAATGAAGAAACATCGCAGAAAATTATAATGCTTTTGTAACTTTGTTTTTAAAGAGCTTTATCGAATTTTACATTTAAGAAAAGCCTCGAAAAAATCACCTTTGAATTAAGCATTAAGTTATATTAATTGTGAACAGAACGAAAATTGGAAGCAAATTTACGATAGAAGTCGCATTCGCATGGAATCATATAAAGTTAGAGGGTGGATTCTTATATTGTATTAAACTGATGGAATAATTCAAATAAATTAAATAATTATACCAACTCCGGTGTTTTCAAATGTACAGTTTTACAGTTAGTAAGTAGTCAGTGAATGACGAAGTACTGATTACTGCTTTCGTGCGATTACTCACAACACACTAAAGCATGTAGTTGTATTTACTTTACGTTGCGAACAGAGCAATCGGTGACAGATAACCGTGAGCGAGAAATCAGAATTTGTGACAGCGACGGATGCTACTACTGTCCGCTAGGCGGCAGCAGTGCATTCAACCAACTTCTCGGCGAAAACAAGGGAAATATTTTCGCCCGACTGTTTCTTCGCTTAGTGGGCGAAAAAACAACAATATTTATTTTTTGTACGCATGTATGACCTTCGGACAAGGTGACCGACTTAGAAGAGAACCACAGCGATTCGGTGGCGACCTCCTGAAAATACGCTCTCGCTACCTAAATCGCTGAGGCAGATATCGATTGAAGTTGCACCATGGACGACACTGTGGCCACTGAAGCGACTCGAAAGGAGCAAATCTGGCCACGATGCGATTGCGAATTCGATGCATCTTATCAGCTATTGGCGAATTGAAGAATAACAAATAATTGCCATGAGCATTTGCATCGTCAGCGCGACAAAGAGAGCGCCTAGAGATTAGAAGAGAGTCATTTTAAAGAGCATGCGGTCTGGTGCACAGAGGGAGTGAGAGAGAGAGAGCTCCTCTGCGAAATAACACGATTGCCTGTCAGGCGACAATTTGCGGCTCTCGAGCATAATACGACGAGTTGCCAGCCAGAGCCGCTGAGAAGTGTTCCAGAGTTCGTTGAAAACGGTTGTCGCTGTCTCGCTGTCGTCGTTGTTGTTGTCGCATCCTCGTCGGTGGTGCGCTCAAAGAATCCCCCTACTCGAACTTGAACGCTAGATTAGCAACTCCTTTGGAGTCGCAGTTGCAAGTGAAAAGTGCGAAGTGGACATAACTCTCGACCTTGAGTCCTGACCAATACTGTTTTCCAAGGCACACGCAAGCACGAACAGTCAGATATGTCGAAGCCCCAGTCGGACGCGGATCGCCGCAAGCAGATCAGTGTGCGCGGCATAGCCGAGGTCGGCAATGTCACCGAGGTGAAAAAGAACTTCAATCGCCACCTCCACTACACGCTGGTCAAGGACCGCAATGTGGCCACTCTGCGCGACTACTACTTCGCCCTGGCGAACACCGTCAAGGACAACATGGTCGGCCGCTGGATCCGCACCCAGCAGCACTACTACGAGAAGGATCCCAAGGTGAGCACGAACTCGAGGACTCGGCGACAGGCGCCAAACAAACAGAAAGTCGGACAGACGGAGGCAGAAAGTTGCAAAAGTTGAAGGTCAAACGCACCTTATTGGGATGCGGATAATTATTTCGGGCCACAAAACCTCGGGCAGACGCACAAGCGTCACGTTCAGTGGAAGCCCGAAGCGACAGTGCGAACGATTGATTGGGGCATTCCATTTGGATAAGTCCACGCCGATTATTGATTTTTGCAGCAGAGTCGAGTTTTTCACGTCCTCACAATCGAATGCTCCTTGCTTATGCTTCACTTCCACAATAGAACATGAAGAATAAGAAGATCTCGTGGTTTCTCATTCCAAACTTCCACGAGCTGGGGAGTTTAGCATTTAGCCCATTCGTTTCCAACCTCACTTCTCTCCTCCGTCGAGCACTGAAGGAAATGGGGTTTGCATCTTTTCGGGGATTACGACATTTGGTTCATGGTTTCCTTCTCCCATCTTTATTTCGAAATCTCTGCTGCTGCAATTAATTGTTGATCATGGCGCGAAAGAACGAAGGAAAATATATACGCGGATCCGAAAAGAAAAAGCATTTGACTAATTTTAACCCACGTTCATCAACGACATCTCAATGTTGAGGTGATTTTAGTGAGTTTTTGCGGTCTTTGCCGCCGCGCCTCGGATGGGAGACAGGCCGCCATTGTTGGTGCAGTCACTGCAACAACCACTAAAGTGGACCAACACACACCCCCCTCGAAGAGGCAGCGCGACACGTAGAGCCCGAGAAATGCAGCGAGGAATGGGATCAATGCCAAGAAACCATTGACCAGAGACCTAGTGAAAACAACACCCAACCAAAACAATTAGTGAATGCCTTCAGAATTTCTTCTATCAGGGGGTTTCGTGCGCAGGATTTTAATGCCATTGAAATGTCTCCAAAAGTCTCCACGCAGCAAACATTACCTTAACACATGACTCCGAGATGCTGTTGCTTCTTTCTTTTGGTGATAAGAAGTATGCTGAAAAAGATTTACAGGTCGGGTTTTAGGAATAATTCATAAACTAAAATTGGGTTAGTAGAATGTAAGAACAAAGCGAATGACTAAGGGGGAGATGTTGACTCGTCGAAGCCGGTTTATCCTGTTCTTAAGTTCATAATCTTCAATAAACGTTCAATGCACGTTCAACTTCTGCTTCGAATTGGATTCTATAACACAAAATGTGACTTCATTACGGAAGTAAAACAAATATTTTCCACCCTCCCCCCTACCACGATCGATAACGGCGTGCAGAAACCGTTCTCGACTTCCCAATTGGAGAACAAGGCCGATATTCCACGATTTGTCCTTTTCGAATGTCAAATCGGTAAAAAAAAGTCACTTTCAATTATTTGACTTATAACCGAGATCAAGATTGGACACCAACAGAACACAACGGCAGCGAGAGCATCTAAATATTCATAGACATAAATATTCATTTATAATGTTTGTCAAGAAATATGAAGACTTTTCTGAAAAATTCATCGCAAAAGAATACAAAAGAACAGAAAATTCTGAAAATGCATAATTTGATAAGATGAATTTAGAAGCGAAGAATTAGGAGCAGAAGACTCTCGATGTCCACTTCCCACCTACATTTGCTCGCCTGCGTCTTCGGCCCACCCACTTTTCTTTCCACAATATAGACCCACAAGAGCGACGAACACGAAATAGATTTTCACTATTAAATACAGTCAAGGTCAGCGAAAGGTTATTAAGATATTGTTGTTGGTGTTGTCCCCAGCGCTTGTTGTGTATTATTTTTGGAGCCAATGACAGCACAGGCAACAGGCGGCCGACAGCAGTCTCAATGGACATTGTCAGACTGCGAAGCCATTTGGCACCTAGTTTTTACGTTTTTCGAACAGAACACGATGTTGGAAGAAAACCCCCAGAATGTGTATTCGAAAAAATCCAGAAACTCTTCTGCAAAATGGGTTGTTTCCAAACATATCATGTTCTAATATCTATGTTATCATATCTAATGTTTTTATCGATTGCACTGTCGAAAATAGACCGTTGTTTATACAGGTCTTCATGTACATTGGTGTTTACTGCTTCTTAGTTTATTGGTTTTCTTTCTTTCTTTATTTATACTTCATAAATATTATGTTCCTTCTTCCTGAACCTGTTCCCTCCAAACCTTCTTCCCTTCATCGTGCGTGCTCGAATACGGCCTCATTTGGTATTCCGAACACATTCTTCTTTAATCCTTCCTGATCCATTCGCTTCATTGACTCATGACTTATTACTATTGGGCTGCCGCACTCGTGAGAGTATTCCATGGACGCCGACTTGTAGACAACAGTTCTCGAGACGTAGAACGTCCTGAGTCTCGGTAGATAATTCTCCTTTAATTTCTCATGCCGTTACATTTGACTGGTTATACATACATTTGCCCAAGACGGCGGGACTCGTTTTGTGTACATAAGAAAATACTATATAGTTGTTCAAATAAATCTCATGTATATGGCTCTTGGAAACCATCCAATTTTCGGTCCCAAACTAACCGGCAACAATTGATGGCATTGAAAACAAACCCAGACCGCAATTTGCTCAACCAACACGAAATTATAAATTGTGCTGATATTTGTTGTCCGACATGGGTGAGATGCATTTTTGAAGCCCCGCCATATCCCGGATAGACTTGAACCTGAGATGACCTTACTGTCCCAGTTATGCTTCCTGGCTCCATGTCGCGTACGTCACGGTCGTCTGTCCGTTTCTCTGATCCCTGATCCATTACAGCCCAATTAATAGTGCGAAAGCAATTGGAGTGTTCTCGTTAGATTGAGAGCTCAATTATAGCAATGAATCGCCATGTACGGGACCCAAGTCCACAACAACTGATAGCAGGAATACTGCATGGAGCGATTAGAATGTTGCTCAGATGCGCGAATTCAGAACGCCGTCGAGTTTTTTGCATTGGTGCGCTAATCGGGTGCAAACAGCCATGAAATAGAAATAATAGTCAGCTATTATTCGAAGATCGATAATCTTGGAAATATTATAAATATTATTTGAAATGAGACAAGGGAAGAGAATCAAATTGACGTCTAGATAGAAATGGGTCGAATGTTAGACGGGCTCCATTGCTCGACCTTATCATGCAATTAGTTTAATTGCCTAAATTGTTTACAAAACCTACAGCTGCAGTTGCCGGCGCCGCCGAACCGGTCAATTGGTCAGTCGGTCAGAGATTCTATATGTTGTTGCCTTACAGCTCGACTGATAAGAACCCGGTGTTTCTATGTGGCGTATGGTTCAAGTGGTAAATGAATGTGACCTCTTCATGCCTTTGCTCCCAACTCAAATCAAACCTTATTGAGCTCTTTTCCACTCACTGCTCTTCTTTATTTCTACTCATGTCCCGACTTTTGCGAAATCTTATCGCATACATATGTTACGGGGAGCCATGTCAAGCACGCCCTCAGCAAGTGTTCAGAAGCCCACTCTGAGCCTACTATTGGGTTTTGGCGATAATTAGAGGACTTCTAGTAGGAAGATAATTACAGGTGGAACAATATTTACTTCGAAATATATTTATCTTGTCAAATCACTTTCTACTATTTTTTAACTACTTCCTGCAATTCCTCTATCGATTTTCTCTGGATCTTGTGGTTTATTTTTATTTGTGAAATATCGCCAAAATCCACGAAGAACCACGAGAGCGCTCGGGGAACATGTGTGGATTCTAATAAACTCATTGATTGAGAGTGGGAACTCGACTCTCCGCATTGTATAATTAGTCACCACGCTCTTCGTGCGGTTCTAAGAGAACGCGTGCCTCGGAGAACTCTGAGCAAGTAGTTGGCACCGCTCGACTACGAAATCAGCGAAAGTTTTCTGGTGGAACCGGTTAGTATGCTTTTATCATGAGCACTTCAGGAGCACTCTTATCTTCAAAATACTCACCCCGAAATTCGTACTTTCGTGTCCTCTCTTTTCGTGATCGGCTGCAACGAACCTAGACCCAATCATGACGACCGATCGTAGCACCTAAAATCGAATATCAATTTCAAACCTTTTTGTACCTTACCTGTAGACCTATTCCAATGGTGGAATGGATTCTTACGCTAACTATTGAAACTTTCCCCCCCGCCTTGATTAGGAAAGCCAAATTCGGCCAACTATACCGAAATTACCGATCGATATTATGCAGGTGGTTGTAGTGAATTTTTGATGCATGAAGGCATAATAGTAGCAAACCTTGTCTCTGATTCGAAAATCATTTTAGAGGTCGTCGTATTTCAATGCTCTTGACTTGTAAACGTTGTTTACTTTTCATATTTTACTGTTTGTCCTCCTCGTTTCATTATTTAAGCCTTTCTGCTGTCCCAAATTAAAATCCTCGTACTTTCAAAATATTATTTCTTTTGTCATTATACTACTATAGAGTGTGATACGTAAATACACATGCATTTATCGTATTGTTTGTCTTTCGTCCACAGCGCGTCTACTACCTTTCTCTGGAGTACTACATGGGGCGCTCCCTCCAGAACACCATGATCAACCTGGGCATTCAGAGCGAGTGCGAGGAGGCCATGTACCAGCTGGGTCTGGACATTGAGAATCTCGAGGAGATGGAGGAGGATGCCGGCTTGGGCAATGGCGGCTTGGGTCGCTTGGCCGCTTGCTTCCTCGACTCCA
Organism: Coelopa pilipes; assembly: GCA_947389925.1. NCBI lineage: Eukaryota > Metazoa > Arthropoda > Insecta > Diptera > Coelopidae > Coelopa > Coelopa pilipes. The sequence continues at coordinate 66,923,245 of OX376696.1, read as the reverse complement.
TGGCCACACTGGGTCTGGCTGCCTATGGCTATGGCATTCGTTATGAGTACGGTATTTTCGCCCAGAAGATCAAGAACGGCGAACAGGTGGAGGAGCCCGACGATTGGTTGCGTTTCGGCAACCCATGGGAGAAGGCGCGTCCCGAGTTCATGCTGCCCATCCACTTCTACGGCCGTGTGATCGACACGCCCGAGGGCAAGAAATGGGTCGACACCCAGGTGGTCTACGCCATGCCCTACGACAACCCCATCCCCGGCTACGGCAACAACGTCGTGAACACCCTGCGTCTGTGGTCGGCCAAGAGCCCGATCGACTTCAACCTGAAGTTCTGTGAGTATTGCTCGGACCTCCGTCGCTAGGTGCAACTAATTGTGGGTTCGCTTTCGTTTCGTTCCACAGTCAATGACGGTGACTACATCCAGGCCGTGCTGGACCGCAACTTGGCCGAGAATATCTCACGTGTGCTGTACCCCAACGACAACTTCTTCGAGGGCAAGGAGCTGCGTCTGAAGCAGGAGTACTTCATGGTCGCCGCCACCCTGCAGGACATCATTCGCCGCTACAAGGCGTCTAAGTTTGGCTCGCGCGAAGCCGTCCGCCACCACTTCGACCACTTCCCCGACAAAGTCGCCATCCAGCTGAACGACACCCACCCCTCGCTGGCAATTCCCGAACTGATGCGCATCCTGATCGACGAGGAGCACCTGGACTGGGAGAAGGCTTGGGACATCACCGTGCGCACCTGTGCCTACACCAACCACACCGTGCTGCCCGAGGCTCTGGAGCGCTGGCCCGTCTCCATGCTGGAGTCCATCCTGCCACGCCACCTGCAGATCATCTACCACATCAACTTCCTGCACATGGAGGCCGTGAAGAAGAAGTTCAACGGCGACATGGACCGCATGCGCCGCATGTCGTGCGTCGAGGAGGACGGCGACAAGCGCATCAACATGGCTCACTTGTCGATTGTTGGCTCGCATGCCGTGAACGGCGTCGCCGCCATTCACTCGCAGATCCTGAAGGACTCGCTGTTCCACGACTTCTACGAAATGGACCCGCACAAGTTCCAGAACAAGACGAACGGCATTACCCCACGTCGCTGGCTCTTGCTGTGCAACCCCGGCTTGTCCGATCTGATCTGCGAGAAGATCGGCGAGGAATGGCCAGTGCATTTGGACCAGTTGGTCGCGCTGAAGAAGTGGGCCAAGGACCCCAATTTCCAGCGCAACGTGGCCCGCGTCAAGCAGGAGAACAAACTGAAGCTCGCCGACATTTTGGAGAAGGACTACGGCGTCAAGGTGAACCCCGCCTCCATGTTCGACATCCAAGTGAAGCGCATCCACGAGTACAAACGCCAGCTGTTGAACTGCCTGCACATCATCACCCTGTACAACCGCATCAAGAAGGACCCCACTGCCAACTTCACGCCCCGCACCATCATGATCGGTGGCAAGGCCGCTCCTGGCTACTATGTAGCTAAGCAAATTATCAAGCTGATCTGCGCTGTCGGCAACGTCGTGAACAACGATCCCATCGTCGGCGACAAACTGAAGGTTATCTTCTTGGAGAACTACCGCGTCACCCTGGCTGAGAGGATCATGCCAGCCGCCGATCTCTCCGAGCAAATCTCCACCGCCGGTACCGAGGCTTCCGGCACCGGCAACATGAAGTTCATGTTGAACGGCGCTCTCACTGTGGGTACGCTGGACGGTGCCAATGTCGAAATGGCCGAGGAAATGGGCAACGACAACATCTTCATTTTCGGCATGACCGTTGATGAAGTTGAGGCTCTCAAGAAGACTGGCTACAACGCCTACGACTACTACAACAAGAACCCCGAGATCAAGCAGTGCATCGACCAGATCCAGGGTGGCTTCTTCAGCCCCGGCAACCCCAACGAATTCAAGAACATTGCGGACATTCTGCTGAAGTACGACCACTACTTCTTGTTGGCCGACTACGAAGCCTACATCAAGGCACAGGACAAGGTCTCCCAAACCTATCAGGTGAGTCTATAATAACAACAACAATAACTGACGTCCATAATTGACCAATACTGTTTCTCTCGTTCTGCAGAATCAAGCCAAATGGCTCGAAATGTCCATCAACAACATCGCATCCAGTGGCAAGTTCTCGTCAGATCGCACAATCGCCGAGTACGCCAGAGAAATCTGGGGCGTTGAGCCATCCTGGGAGAAGTTGCCAGCCCCAGAGGATGCCCCAGCAGTTTAAATACAACTCTTTTCTTCGTCTCTAAATTGATACACATCGATTAGGTCATGTTCAACACAACAACAACACAAACAGATGAAGTATAGCATGAACAAAAGAGCATAGAATGTTTTATTTTTTATTATACAAATATTGTTATATTTTATTAAAATAAAAGTAACTATTATTATAAATTCTCCATTAAATGAGCCACAGTTCAATTGTGAAAGTTCTTGCAAGGGGATCGGAAACGACGGATAAGGTTTCTAAAATCTTTACAGTAGAAGGGTGAATCGATTGCCTTAGATTGAGACATAAACTTTGCAACTACAACTCAATGTTGAACTCAACGAAATCTACTTTCCCAAACCACGAACACATCTGTGGAACAGTAAACAAAAACTCAGGCATAGTATCCAGGGAAAACATATTACAATATTTGCACATTTATAGGAAATTTTTGTTAGAAAATTTTTCAATATGAATATAATTTTTCTTAGGCAATTAAAAATGCATATTGAAATATTGTAACGGAAATTGCTGTTTTTAAACGTTGTTATATTAATGAGATAGTTTTAATAAAATTGTCCCAATCAAGTTAAATAACATAATTATAATTTTAATGTTAAAATTAGAATCATGAAATGCTACTAAACAAATTTAAAAAATAAGAGGAAATTCAATAAAAATTAAATTGTGTTCAACAAAAAGAGGTTTTATTTACTTTGCTGATAAGGCGGTAACGCATAGGAATACAAACAAAAAAATTAATGCATAGTTCCAGGCAAACCCCCGATGAGAACCATATTAGAATCCCAAAGATAGGGAATCAAATTCAAATTTTTCGTTTTATACAACTTAGGTACATTTATATATATTATTTGTTGTAAATACAAAAATATTTAAAGCGTTTTATTTCTTATTCTTCACAATATTTAAAATAAAATAACATACTTGGTTTACATACATCAATTAAACACAACAAACACATTTAGGACAATAAAAAAAAGATAAATATTGTTCTTTAATTGTCAAAACGCATGGCATGAAAAATGTTTTGGTAAAATAAAAAAAATAAAACTCAAAATTAATAAATGCGTACGAAAACACTTTGGAAACAAACCCTTCGTGATAAATTATATTCATGAGTGAGAAATGTAATTTGTTATATTAAATTATAAAAATCATCATTCTGTCGCTGTCGAGGTTCGAATACTGCTTTTGAGATTTTGATAAACTATAATCAATCTAGAAACTATTGTGCGTTTTTAGGAAAATTTTGTTGTATCTAATCGTGTTCGTGAGTTATTTACATACAGTTTGCAGAATGATGTCGATGATATCGGCAATTGAATTTCTCAATTTCCATTTAACTACTTTTATAAATAATGATTGTTTTAATTGAGCGTGTTCAGTTTCGCGTCTCGTTAGTTTTATACATTTGCAACAATAAAAATCGGAGCATTTCATTCATTCGTTCGTTTAAATCAAATCAATCAATCAATCATCTGATGCTTTCCTGTTCATGCGACGGTCATGGGATTCCCTCCGTTATAGCTGATAAAATAACCAGGGTCCCCAAAACGATCATAGATCTGCAACAAAAAACACGGGTTAAATATTAATTATGTTAATACAAAACACCAAACGACTTATAAGTTCATTTTGATTATAATTAAAGATGTTAGTTTTCGCACAAATATTAATAACAAACCGATATGCCATGAACAATTAGCAAACAAAACCATTCAATAATGGTTAACATTTTTTATATAACAACAAAATTTCCAGTTTTGTATTTGTCAATAAAGTTCTATCAAAACAAAGAATTAAACAACCAAATTCAAACAACAACAAACTACTAAACAAAAACAATGCAATAATATACATTAAAATTAGAATGCCGACAAACCCTTTGCAACGACATCATTCAAGAAATAATCTAAACACAGATTTAATTTTTTCACAATTTTTATAAACATTTTTATTTTATATTTTGGATTTTTTCTTATAATTTTTATAAATATTTCATTTTATATGTCAGTCGGATTAAGAAGATTAGATATAGTAACAACTAAAAATAGAGTTAATAACGTAAAGTATAGTAAGAATAGGATAGAATACAATACGATTTTAAATTAATAATGAAATACAACATACATATATTTGTAGTTTGTAATATTGTAGCTACAGCTACTTTTGAAACAAGCAATATTTTTGAGTTTCCAAAATTTATAGAAATTAAAAATTCGCGATATGGAAATTTTTTTTTTTTTTTAATTTTAGGTATTAACTAATTTTCAATTGCAGTAATAAGAGAATAAACTTAGTTTGCGATGATATATAAATTTTAGAACTTAACACAAGTATATGTTTATTAAAGTTAGTTCATAGAGGTGACAGTACAAAAGCATAGAAATCAACTAATAAGTTTAACGATTCTCATTGTTTTGCTGTAAATTATTGTGAGTTTGTTGATTGTTTGGTTGAGTTGGCTGTTACTTTGCTACCTTATACCCCTCACATTACGTTACACATTGAATCGACTATGACAACATATAGAAGGTACATATATGTATATAGATATATATAGTTGTTTCAGGATATGTATGCACACAGACATATACATTCAAAACTAATAAATTTTTAGTATCTTGCATTTGTTTGTATTTCCTTTATGTTCTTTATCAATTTGAGCTCTACTAAAACATAGAACTTAGTATAACTATTATGAGCATTCTTCTATTTATTTCTTGTACGATAAAAAATATTGTTTTACAATTCTTTCAGTTTGTATTCTTGCTTTGTAGTTGCTTAACAATACTAAGGCAACATATGCAAAACTAATTTTTAAACATTTATCTTTCACTGAATTCCAGTTCAGAAAATCTTTAACATTTTCTCCTTATTATAATAATAAATCAATCTACCATATATTGCGATAATGTTTTGCATTTCAAATTTCTAAACGTTTAGGCTCACCTTCGAGTCATCTAGATCTGTTTCAATGTCGCTGCTATCGTAATCACTATCGGGCGGTGTCAGCGGCTCCGCACCACGTTTCTCTAGTATGTTTTGCATTTGCGATTTGTTCAGAATACACGCCACCTGGTAGGCGGTAAGGCCAGCATATGTCGCAGTTTCCAAATTTAATTTTAAGCATTCGTCCAAGAGGAAATTGGCCAAATCCTCGTTGCAGCACTCGATGGCAATGTGCAGTGGTGTACGTCCAGACTTTCCCTCCTGTAAGAATAGAATACAACTTAATCCAAATTCGATTGATATGATTTAAGCAGTAGAAACCTACTCTAGCATTGATGTCAGCTCCATAAAGAACCAGGTGACGTAGAACATCAATGTGACCTGCTTGTGCGGCTAAGTGAACACATCTCTCACCTGCAAAAAAGAAATTTTAAGATAAATAACAAAAGTACTAAAAATGAAAAATCAATTAAGTAATGTTAAAAGAAGATTTGAATAAACACCTGAGGACAGTATTAAAAACAAAAAATGCCCGCCAACCATTGACTGAAACCAAATATTTGATTTACCAAACTACTAATTAGTATTAATAATTTCCCGATAAGGCTATGTTTACAGTAGATCCCTTGTGGCCAATCTTATGGGTACATATTGTTGGGGTCTTCAAAGCGGTTACCAAATTCTAAATTGAGTCAACGTGGTTATCATAATAAAAAAATAATAAAACAAAAACAGAATGATAACAGTTCTTCATAAAAACATAGTGAGGTGATTGAAAAATATTTTTGGGGAAGTAGGCGAGCCCATTTTAGTGAATGAATTTGATCTGACAGTTGTAGTGGAATGGAACGTGGTGGAAAGCTAGTATTCAAGCTAGCTAACACACACGTTGTTTATAAAGGTTAAACTATGAGCGAGAGTACGAGAGACAACTGAAAAAGCTTTACTCAAAAACAGGTATTCGAAAAGCTGTGGTAGAAACCGATCACAGCGACTACGGGAACGCTGAGGCAGTTTTTTCTGGTTTGAGTCTGACAACGCTCTCAGTATTTTATCGATGGCTTTTTTGTTGTTGTTGTGTACCATGATGACTGTGGTAGTGGTTTTGGTGGGACAAAACAAAAAACGCGTTAACAACACGTTGATTGTATTGTTAACAATCGAACTTTATTTTTATCTTATATTGTGATTAAACTCGTATACAAACCGTGATGCGGTTTGTTTGTGTGTGTGCAGAAAAACCCGAGAAATTCCCACAATAAAACAAAATATTTAAACAGCACACAAGAAACAACAACAACAATGCCAGCAATAATAATACGAACAGCAACAAGTTTAAGCTTGCCAAGTTATTGTATTGCAAATAAATCAATACGAGTCGTAGTCTGTGAAGCGTCATTCGAGACGTTCAACGTCCCAGGTGGCGACGAGAGAAGAGGCCCAGAATCAGGAGGTGAAGTTGGGATTCCGTTGCACCTGCAACAAGTAATACGTCCGGTGGACCATGCTGTTGTAGCAATATTTGTCATAATACCGATGCAATTGCAATAGTTCGGCACGAGTTGCGCCCTCTGGAGTTTCCTGCATGGATGATGCAGTTGTAATAAACAGCAGTGCACACAATTGTAATTGCATTCTATTTAGTAATTTGATGCGGCGGTTCTACTCGTTCTTGTTGTTGCTGTTATTGATCTGTTGAATAGTGGCTCATGGCGTCACCGTCGCACCGAGCTCTGCCCCCCACGAGTCTGTTTGTGACGCATTTGTAATTTATAACCACGATTAGTCGTTGATATTTGGTTTGTCGGCCAACGTTTACGATACGTGGAAAATTTCCAGATAATTGGTTATATATCAATATATAATTCCCGAAGCGAACCGACAGTGCTTCCACCTGCAATTGTACGCTCATCCTCCCTAGGCGCTGCTAACTCCTCATCCAATCACAGAATATAATACCGGCTTTAAAGTGAGATTAATCCAATAATGAATGTGTATACTATAAGATGATTCTAAATATAGCACCTCAAATATAGAGCGAAATGAAGTTCTCTCTCTCTCTCTCTCACTCTGTAGAATACGGCTCGATTTGTATCATCCTCCCGGTTAGTTTCTATTTTAACTGAGGTTTCCTTGAACTCAGCACTAAATTATGGAAATATATGCAAAGTCGTCTAATCAAATAAATCAAACTGTATGTACGACATTTATAACAAGTGAGGCATTAAAAAATTCATTAACCTTTACGTTTCCCGCTCCACGTTGGAAGTCTTTGTTTTATATGGCTATCTCCAGAGAGAGAGATGGGAAAAGTTAAAGAGAAACAGAACTTAACTCGCCAACAAAGCAACTAAGTGTAGGCAAAAACGAAAATTGTGTCACAACAGTTAAATATAAAGATGACCACACAATCCATTAATCTCTTTTCAACTATTACAAGAACAATGCTCCCACTACTATAAAAAAGGCAGACTGAGACAAAAGTCAAGAATTACATTATGATGCAAAAGAGAATAAAGAATAAACAGAAAAAGAACCGCAAAATAAATAAAACAAAAACGCTGAAAAAAAATAAATGAAAATCGTTAATATATCTTAAGAACTCGTTGACGTCAGAGGAAAGTGAACGACGACGATAGGTGTGTCAATAGGTGGTATGGAACTGGCGACTAATACTGAAATTGATCCGGCCGAGATCCAATAAAATTATGAAAAAAAATCAACCTGATCCGTTATGAAGACGATCGATCAGACAGACAGACAGATAGACGACCAAGAGTCGGTTAGAGAGTCTGTCAGACTTCATGACTGCTAGCGAACCTCCACAGAGTCTAATTTTGTTTATATGTCAAATCAAACAGATAAACGATGACTTGAATTTTTTATTCAAACTTCTTTCAAAAGCCGGACAAACTAGTTTCAAATCAGAACTGCATCGATTCTATGATTCTAAGATTTCAAAGTATATATATATTAACGGATACAAAATACGAATTTCAAGATTCTACAACGCAACCAACCCTGCAATCAATATCGAAGAATACATGAGTATTCTCTGCGAATTCCAGGAATACTTCCTGTATGTGGTGAAAATTCCCCCCATTATTCGAGTATTGTGTTGTATTCCGAATCTTTTAATCGAAGCTCGCCTTAACCTCAAATGAATCATAATCTTTGTTTTGATAGAATACTCATTTCTATTGCTGACTACTGTTCGGGAATTGGAAATTTCATTCCATCAATTAAGCCTTTTATAACTGCGTATTTATCTCTGTTGCTTGGAAAGACCTTCCGAGAGCTTTCCTGAATTACCCAGCAAATCAACCAGGCCAGCCCAGGCCGGACAGACATAAGAGATGTGTCTCTACTGTGTTTGTATTCGTACTGGAGCGCAGGTGCTTTTTAAGGAAAATCCCGCTTAACTCAACTCGACTTGGGTGACGTTCGACGCATGGGAGGGATCGACTGGCGGCAGACTGCGTAATTAAATTTTTCAAAATGCCAGCCACCTGTATCGAAACAAATGTACAAGCAATCAACAGCATTACTTGTCCTTCATCCGCAGATGCTTTAAAGTTCATTGATTTATAATTATCAACAAATTGTTTATGGATTAAATAAATTTCAATAAAGCGATGATAAAATTAGACTTCAACATTCAATCATTTCAATTAGTTCCGTCAGGCACTGAACTGTGATGGTTGAAGAAGGGTATTTGTAATAGACTCAGCAATAAAATTACAACATAAAGCCGAAAAAATCTATACCAGTTTACTATTCTTGAGGACATTAGGCAGATATAGAATTAGCTAGAAAAAGAACAGACATTAAAAATCCCACGACCGATAACAAAAAAACTAAATCACCAAAAACCCCCACTTAAAACACTTTATGAATCCGAAAGTAATCATCTTGGCGGGGTTTGAACCCTTGACTCATTAGGGAATACCTCAAAATGAAAACCGCAAGATTTATCAGAACTCTGCCCAGTAATAAATCTATTGTGCCAGAGGATGAGCGAACCAAGCCACAATTTTAACTCCGACTTCTGGCATCGGTTGCGTTGGTTGGATTGAGACCCATAAACAAAAGTATGATGATTAAGGGAAATTTCGACCATGGTAGATAAATTGATGGAAGTGACGGGCTGTCGTGGTATTTCCAAGGGTTTTCTACACATTCGGTTTTTAGTTAATTTTAGCTTCAAGTCAAACACAACTTTGGAAGCTGCGCGAGTCGAGATTTGGAAACAAAACAAACCACCAAACAAGAATTACTAACAAGAGTTTTTCCCCCAGAAAAATAATAACCCGCCATGGGTAATTCTTACGTTTCACTTCTATCCCCCCCTGTTGATTCAGGTTGGCTTTATGCCGAAGACCATTAGAATGGCGCTTTGGATCTGTCTGTTTATTCGTCTGTCTGTTGTGTGTCTTTCTGATGTTGGGACTACGATTTTTTCTCAAACTATTAAGCGTTTGTTTATTCTTAGACGTCTTTAAGCAGCTGTCTTATCGAGAGGGTTCTTCATGGCAGCACTTGTTTAAGTTGTTGAGACTATATAGCGCCATGCGCTCAGTTGGTCCAAAGAAGTCTTCATTCCCCCCCACTCCACTTGGTAAGATGTGGGGAAATATTGCAAGGTAATTCCGTTATTTCGCTCCAATACCTCAACGAATAAAGAGAAACATATATGGAATATATCCTGCTTGACTTCATTTTTAGCCGAACCATCTCGTTCCTGGTACCCTGATACCCACCATAACACTTGTTGATGTCCCAACTAGTTATCGAAATCAAAAATATTATTTATTTCTGTATGTTTATTTGACGCATTCCAAATTGTGTCTTGCGAGAATCAAATTCAAAACGTTGTCGCATTTTAATGGACATCACGTACACTTCTATAGAGTACATTCCAGATACGAAAAAGACACATTTTATTAAATATATTTAATCTGTACCGTTCAAAACGAGATTTCGCATACGAATTGAATCAATTGAAAGCAGCACCATTCTATCGCAGGAATTTAATCTGTCGCTGACAGACAGCTTATTCATCATCACTTCGGCATGTTATAGCCGGTTAAAGCTCTGCGGTTCTTAGAAAAATGTGTCTTATTCTCTGTATTCATGATGGCTCAAATGTCATGTAGGGGTGAAAACCAAAAGGAAAATTGAAAAAATAAAATCAAATCTGGGAAAAAGTAAACAAGTATAGTTTTAAAATCATGTGGCTGAGATTAGTCAACAAACAGACGGAATTGAACCCCAGATGATGGCGATAGCATCATCAACCTCTGCTGCCGCAGTCCATAGAGACATCAGCGTCCCCGGCAGCGTCTGATCCATGAGTTCGCGAAGCGTATGTTTAATTTATGAATTATTTGTATGCAAATTTATGCAAAGAAGATAAATTAAACAACGAGCGACGAGAGGAGCGGAGAGAAGACTCGACGACACGAATAATCCGAGAGATATAGAGATGGATATACGGAGAACAAAATCTGTTGATATGTAAAAATAGAAACTTTTATATCAATGTTTACAAAAGGTTTGCTTTTATTTCAAGCTGATTTTGATGCTCCTAAAATAAAAACAAAAACGTGAAGACTTATTTTGAAAATGGCAACAGATCGAGAGATGGAAAAAGCCTGAAGAAAGTAAGAGAACTACCATAGGAGTAAGCAAAGATGGGAAGGCCCCAAATTGGCTGTTTCTTGGAGGCATTTGTATAAAAGTCGTTACTATTTTTAGCAATCGAAAATCGGTGGACTTTAAACTAGCATCGCATAGACTGATATATGGGAGACCTGGAAAGAGGGAATTTCATTGGCAACTGGAACAAGAAACTCGCAAAAGTTTCCCCTTTACGGCAACTTTCTGTTGGCATGTAGTGGCTGTGTGCTGTGTGAAATTCATCACACGTGTTTTTAATTGAGTTCAATTATTCGCGGATTTTCCGACTTTTACAACAACCACGCAGGCGACCAATAACGACGGCCTCAAATTGAGAAACTTTAAAATGACAACAACACTTGAGAAAATTTCAAACCAACGGACAAACCTACTGACGAGCGACAGACATGCGAAATTCCCAAACACTTGTTAGCGGTTATCGTTGTGACTTTTATCGTGTAGTCGTGTATCGCTGCTGCCTTTGCTTTTGCTGTTGTTGTAGTTGGAGTACGCATCACTGACAATGAAAGCGCTAAAATTTCGAAAAAAACGCACGCAAACAAAACTGCAAATATACAAACAGACACACAGCCAGACTGTCAGGGGGCAGATAGTCGGACAGACAGTGCGGACGCAGTAACACGACAACAATTTAAACTGGGTTTTTCAAGAGTCGCGTTTCGCTGGTCTGGCTGATCGAGAGGCCGACGCGGTTTTCATAATGTCCAGCATGAAAGCCATAAATTTTTGATGATTTTTTTCATGACTCTTTTGTAGTCTTGGTTTTTTATCCTCCACGACGTCGTTCGTCGTGGTCTTCTTCTCTTCGATTCGTTTGATATTGGATTGGTGTTCGAAAGTTATGTCACTAACGTGTTTTAAGTTTTTTGGAGCATTTCTCCAAATTAAATGCAAATCGATCGACCAATCCGTCGATCGCTCCAGCGACAGAAATGTTGGTTTATTTAAAAAAACCCAAAAACTTGGGAAATACCAAATATCCGAAACCGGTCCGCTGAGAGAAGCATCGAGAAAGAAATTTCGAAATTTCAAGAACTCATCTCGAAGACATCCCCGTCGGAGCAAGATCACTCCTATGACTAACGGGCGACTCATCCCCACCCGCCTCCTCTCATATCATCCCAGCCAACCATCCATCTCACACCAACCGATCCCTCCTCCCCGCATTTATCCAGTCACCACAACACAACTCACCGAGGTTCGGAAATTCAAAGTCACACACAAAAAGAAAGTTCATCCAACCGAACGAATGCCTGGGAGCCCACAAGTCACACGTCACATGACGCATGCGACATAAACATCGAGAAGGAATTTCCCAAAATGACGCTTCACCGCCGCCTGCAAACGCGGCTTAAAGCCATTGTTGTTAAGTGCGATGCATCCGACGCTTTCAGGTCGGCGCTAACCGATATCTGGATATGCGAATGAATAACAATGAACTCGACTCATTGTAGGGCGCGCAGGATTTTCCCGATTTGGAGGGGCAAAAAACCCAATCCGTCACCATGTTAAAACACCACCCAAAGCGATTTTAACTGTGTCATTTGAAACCAGACTCAAACTCCCCTACCATGCCAGCTGGACTTTCAACTGTGCTAATAATCTGGTAATGGATGTCAAGTAAAGACACGCAGTTCTACAATCGTATCCGATTATAGAAGGGATGTTGTGCATATCAATTCAAGAAGAGAAATCTTTAATCAACCTGTTCATGATAGAAACTACTCTTTTCTTATACACAGACTATATAAGTGTTGTTTTTCTTTGCAGAAATAATCTTTTAATATGCGAAAATCCTAGAGTTTGCATATATATAAGTACATACGATCATAATGTGATATTAAAAAATTCAACTGACAAAAAGTATTTTTAGTTACCCAATTGTCCAATCGTCGTTCGTAGATCGCCTTGATTATCTCATTGAGAGGAAGTCGTAGCTCTAGTAATACGTTCTGAGTCATTTGTTGATTAAAGGAAAATATTGAATTGTTGTAGCTCCGTAGTGTAACTCAACACGAGCACCACGAAAATGCAAGTTTAGCGATAATGCTGTAACCCACTGATTGGCAACAAAAATCCGATGGAATCCGCATTTGTTATTGCATTGATTACACAGAAAATATTGAATGAATGAGAATGAATATTTCACTGAAAATGCTAAAAGAAAATCCCAATTTTTGCAAAAGTACCGTGTCATCATGAAAACGCTTGTTGTTGTTGAAAAGCAACGTTTACGACAAGCGTAAACAACTAATAGATCAGTAACGAAGATAAGAACCACGATAAACAACAAAAAAATCCTTTGGAAATAAATCCCATTAATTAAATAATTTCCCGTTTTTACACGTGCCACGAGAAATATTTCGCAGATAATAGCAAGATGTTCATTATGATATTTTTAATGAATGTGAACATTTTCCCCTTAATTATGTAATAACCGTGCAATGAGGTATACGTAAAATACATTTTTTTTAAAGGAATATTATCACACGATGGGAAGGGGAGTACAAATACCTAGAAGACCACATATAAGATCATAAATGATTTGGATACCAATTTCACTCCAAGTAAACTGAAAACAAATGTTTTCTTATATTCTGATAAGATACCAATCGTTAAAACAATCCGAGAACTTTGCACGCATTATGGGGTTTATCCGAAATAGAGAATGATAAGACAAGGTCTGGTCTAGGTCGAGGCTATCATGATTGATAAGCCAAAAACCGTGAGATCAGCAATGGGATCAATATTGCCTCATGCTAAAAACTCCAATAAACAAAGGGAAACAACAATTTACACGGTTGTGCGTTATCTCAACCTGCTTCAAGGGGAGAGTGTAGTAACCATGCCAATAAAATATGCGATCATAGAATTATAGGTACAAATCATCAGGAATTTCCATGACAATATTTGTTGCTCAAGACTCATATCGTGCGATCGGAATCCAAGTTCTTGTCTACAGTACAACCAGTTTGAATTTTGAACTAGTCAAGCGATAAGCTAAGTACGTCAGAAGGTTGTTTTACTGACAATTAATGCAAATCTCATTGAAAATTTGTACTCATATCAAACTCTTATGGGGTTTTTCTAAAAGGTCGCTGGGAGTACAAACTTAAGTTTGTTCAAATGATTCTATCTGTTTTCTTCGCGCCATTTACTCCATGGTAGGGATACATTCATTACTCACAGCAAATTACAGTGATTTTTGAATTAGGAAGGAATATTACTAAGCGCGAAGTATACAAACGTAATTATTGGAGAGAATTGGGAAATTTAAAGAATTCTGGGAATACCGTTTGTTAATGGAGTTCTGAGGAAATGTGTTTGTTCAGAACTTCAAAGATAAAACTTACTGAGAAAATGACTGCGGTTGGGAAAATATTAAAACGTTTTTTTTTTTTTTTTTTTTTGCATAAAAATTATCAAACTGTTAACAACGAATACCAGATTTAATCACACGAAAGAAAACATATTCGCACCCAGCAGTGTAATCGTCTTCCCGAATGTGCCCAAATTCCAATAAAAATTCAACTTTTACTCGAATACGAGAAAACTAAAATTAAAAATTGGCAAAATGCCAAACATTTTCACAAATACCGATCGAGCCATTTTCGTGTGTAAATGAAAATGCATTAGCCGAGCAAAATATAGGCGTCCGGTAATGTCCCGACGGTTGGCTAGCCATGGGCTGAGACACAAGACGGCGAGTCGCTGTCAGAAAATAAATATTAAAGACATTATTTTAAAATATGATAAAAACAAGCCAACAGACAGACAACGGACGAACACTAATGTTTAATAAAAGAAAAGAAAATTTTCCGCTTAGTGTACGAGGTAGGAATCAAAAATTATGCAGAAAAACACAGAGTTATAAATAAATTCGACAAAAATTTGTACGCAAGGAAGGAATATTCGGACAAATTTTCACATGAAGCATTAACGTAAAAAATAGAAGGAAATTGTTTAACGAAAATAGAACGGAAAGAAACGAAACGACTGCCGCTTTCGCCATTGCTTACGTCAGTAGAGCGCGAGCAAGGTTTTCCACATTTTTTCACTCTATTTTTTCTTGGCCGAAAATAATGGCATTTTTATTTGTTTGTATTATTCCTGTTGTGCTGCAAATTACAATGACGGTTGAATTCTGCTGTGTATTTCCAGTTTTCTCCTTCGCGTTTCTAGACTTCGTTGTATTTTCATTACTGTTGGGGTTTCCAGTTAATTTATTTCCCATACAAATACGTGCATGTGCCGCACATTTCAAAGACTTAACGTCCAAAAATTTTCCCCAGTTTAAAGACCTCATGGACACTGAAAGATGTTTATAATCATTTCAGTTTAATGCGCGTTGTTCCTTTTTTTCGTTTATTTCGGCTGATATAATTTTATGGAAACACTCTTTGAAATACATTGAACATATACATATATATATATATATATATATATATATATATATATATATATATAAACACTCTTTGAAATACATTGAACATATATATATATATATATATATATATATATATATATATATATATATATATATATATATATATATATATATATATATATATATATATATATATATATATATATATATATATATATGTTCAATGTATTTCAAAGAGTGTTTCCATAAAATTATATCAGCCGAAATAAATATAAATATATAATATATATATATATGTGTGTGTGTTTGGAATACATATAAAAACAAAATAATTCGATACATAATCAAGTAAATGAATTGAGAAGGCAGTGTTCTCTCTGTAATCGTGTATCTCCTCCGAATGTACTTTTATGAAGATGATGACGTCGTCTATGCCACCATCAGTCCACCAGGCCAGTTGACCTCCTCCCCACCCATGGTGATGTCGCCCCTACAATAACCAAACACAGCCCCATCATCTTAGTAGTGGTTGCCGTCATCGTTGTCATAGTATTCAGTCGTTCAGCACCGCTTCGTATATATGTACATATTTTGGATCTGTATACATTTCTGTCGTGTTATCGTTTGGCTTTGAAAATATAATTTTTGGGGAAAAACCCAAAATAATTTTATATTTAGTTTCGTGTAGAGACAGAAAGAGGAACCAAGCAACAGCAACAACGACTGCGACTGAAGCAACGCCACAAAAAGCAAACCTAGACGAGTGCTTGTGTGGTGCTCTTGTAATAGACAAGGCGACGTAGAGAAGAAGTGTGGGGTAGCAGCAGTCGTGGAAGCGAAGTAAAAGAGAAGGCAGAAATACCAACAAGAGATGTACCAGCAGAGGAATTATTCGACTCGTTCATATGCCGACTTGTGCATAACACATGTTGCTATAAAACAAAAATAAAAATAGACCCAACAAAATATACATATTGTCTAACCGGCAGACAGTCTGTCACAAAATGGTACAGAAGTAACGGTATTCCAATGAAGATAATGAACTGAATTCCAACGATATTCAACAAAATATCGATTCAACAAACAAATTAAACAAAAACTAATAAATATAATTTGAGCACTTCATCATGCAATATCAAATCAAGTTACTACATAGCTTCTTTAGCAAAGAGTCTACTATAGTCCGGGTATCTAAGGTTAATTTTGAAACCTATCAAGTTTAACAACCTCTTTAATGCCAACGGCAACTGTAGTGGAGGTGCCCGTCAAAAGCGGTGACAAACTTTTACTTTTATCCGAGTTGGGGTTTCATTGTATTTCATTTCATTTCCGACAAGTCGTGGGCGATGTTTGTGTTGAGGTTGAAATATTGGAATACCCCATGTTAGAGGCCTTTGTCTTGGCTAATGAACTATGCGGAATTAAAATTGGAAATCATTACTTGTTTAAATGATTCATAAACACACTTACTATATGGAAGGAACTCCAATATATGAAAATAAGAGAAAATGAAATATACTACATAATATGCGGAAAATATGATGATGTACATCCGTTTAACAATGATATACTACATGAAATACTTAAACTTTAATACTTTGCTCTTTGACCTTCGATGGAGCGCTGAACAACCCAAGAATTGACTCTCGCTTACATTAAAGATCAACAGTTTAATACTTATTAATTACATTTACATCGCGAATGGATTATATATCGAGTGCAAAGAGCATCAACTGAAACATGTTTTTATTATCATTTTACTTCACATATTAAAGTAAAGTAAATATTCCTGCTCCTATCGCAGGAGGAAAAAGTAATGGCAGACACAAGTTAAAATATGTGAGTGAAATAAGAAGCTACATCAATATCCAAAGCATGCGATCTAAATATATAAAGGGAACATTCGAAAAATCGAAGAATACCGAAATAAAACGTAGCTCTGACTAATTATTAATGCTAGTCATGTGAGCGTGAGTCTGTTGAGAATTTCTCAACAGACGTTTGTAGCTAAATTCTTCTATATGCGTGTATTTATAATATTTGTGTACGAGCCAAATTCTATGGTGTAGCAATTGTATTGTCAAATCATATGATCAAGCATCCTATGGGGAAATTGGATAATAATCTCAGGGAGTTAACGTTATTATCTTATGGTCTTTGATCTCTTGTCTTAAAATATTTAAGTAATGTGGTAAGCCACAAACTAGTGAAAATAAAATGAATAACATTTTGACGTCAAAGAAATAAATAAGCTAACGGACGTAATTCCGCTTTCCAAATCGTGTGCTGGAAAACGTTAACAGTAAAACAAAAACTAAGCCAACGAGAAAGTAAATTAGAATAAATGCTGTACCCTTGGCAGCTGGGAAATTCCAATAATTGAATGAAATACAAAACTTCTATTCACCGTCCGACTACCCACACGTCTAGGTACGTGAATAGGTCACCAATCGACTCGAAGTTCGTGTCGGAGGAGCAGTATACGTGTAATACTGCACGTCCTTAGTCAACTACCACAGCACTCGTGGTTATTGACTCCATATGAAATGAATATAAGAGTTTATTTTTGGAATCCGATTGCCGCATGCGCAGAAATATAAGATAAGTGTTACACTTCTGTAATCATTGTTTATATCGAGAGTGAAAATAATTCGCGTAGACACGAACGTGCAATTTTATTTCGGGAAAAAATGTGCGTTTACTGCGAGACACAAAATGAACTCATGGGAATTTCTTTTGCACTCATCATTGAAGAAACACATGCAAGAATTTCGTTGTCTGGGATAAAAATAATCTTAAAACGTCTATATTTAAAAAACCGAGCTCGCAAAAATGCGTGAAAAGATTAAAATAAACTATGCATCTATACATTAAATACCAACACATTTTGTAAAAGTCGTAGTTAATCCTCCTAATTTTAACATTTATAAATTATAATAAATTATGTATTTGCTCACCATCATAATTGCGTATCTCCAGATCCGAAGGTAAACGAGCACAACTTAAATAAGAAACCGTTTTATCATTGCTTCTATGACCATATTGACGGTGAGCTTCATGGATTTCGGATGCACTGATTGGTATGGTTAGCGCTCGCACACATTGCTCTTCTCCCGATACGCAAGCCAGGTGCAGAGCAGTATTACCATGGCGGTCACGAATAGTAGGCTGCGAAGAATAGAAAAAATTAATATATCAATTAGATATAATACAAAAAGAATGCATTTTAAAATGAATAGAAGAACTTAAAACTCACCTCAGCGCCAGCTATAAGCAACATACGTAGGATTTTTGGTTGTACTGTGAGTGTGGCCAAGTGCAGTGGAGTTTGTGCTTCGTCGTTTTGAATGTTAAAGAGGCATGGATGTGGGGCCATGCGAATAAGAGCAGCTACGACGTCCACATAGCCAGAGATACATGCCAGATGTAGTGGGCTGCAAAGGGAAACACAGTAAATATAAATTGCAGATGCCAATGTTCATAAACACTAGCAAAGGTAAAACAAACAAGGCTGACTATGGTATATCCTTGGTACCTGCCTACAGGTAGGTACTATTCTGCGCTTTAGCAATCAAATTGCATTGATGCGAATAGGCACCTGTTTGTATCACTTCTATTTAATGAGAAGACATTTTTGGAAAAACCCTCAAAAACCTGTCCAGCTATAGTTGACTGAATAGACATAAAGCAAGCCCGATGCCTAAGTCGCTGCTGAGCTACCTATTGTTGCTACAGCATTTCTCGAACGCAACGGGAGCTCATCCAAGCACCTGCCTTCTCTTTAGCACCCGTATCCTTATCAAATCCCTAGGTTTGCCTTTGATTCTACTACGCAGAGCGGGTTTTACGAAGAAATCTTAAGAAGTATATATATAACTGAACAGGTTATATGAGAACAATTATTTTATGTATGGATTTGATCGGTTAAGCTTTTTTTTATGGTACATCTAACATATACTTGTTTTCTAGGATCCTAGAAAAGAAGTATATATTTAGTTCAGTTAATGTATTTAACTGGATTAAACTTCTAATTTACTAGCTGCTACAATTTTTTGTTTGTAATGTAGGTGAATTATAAAATTATAAAAATATAGTTAATAAATTATATCACTTACGTATCTCCATCATCATTTTGCTGATAGAATTGTTCCCATGCATTTGAAGGAGTTAGATTTGCTGTTGCTATCGTCGAATTTGTTGATGTATTCGTAGCAGAATTTCCAGCTGCTTGTTGTTGTCTACATTGATTATTATTGCCAGCATTAGGTGCTGATCGTCGTTCACCAACGCCGACTGAATCTAAGTTATTCATTCCTGCTGCTGCTACCGTCGGTTGCTCTTGCTGAGTGGTCGGCACGTTTTGCAAACTAAGATTGCAGAACCATTCCGACATGCCAGCGTCAACATTCTGTTTCAGAATCATTTGGTTATCTATGGCGGTGGTTGCGGCTGCTGTGACTGTAGCTGCAGCTGTTGTTGCAATTGCACTGCCAGACAAATGGGAAGACGACTGCTTGACTGCTTCGTTTTCTTGTTCTTTATTATTCTGTTTTTGTTCTGCTTCGTATTCGTCTTCGAGTTCTTCGTCGATACAGCCAGAGTCTAGCACAGTTTTCTCCTCCTCGTGTTCGGCAGCTGCGATGTTCAACAAAACCTTGTTAACTGTTTTTGTTGGCTTATACTCAGACTGTGCTCCTGCGGATCCACCTTTTTGTGATAGTTTTGACTCGTCTAATTCGTTAACCACTGGTCCGGAACTGAATGTGCTTGATTGTGGTCCTGAAATAAATCCAGAATCTCCTGCCTCGGTCGCTGATACTCCTTCTAATTCTTTTTCCTTAAGAATTTGTTGTTGTTGACGGTGGTGGCTGGCGTTTGGCTTTGAATCGTTGCCGCCAATCGAGTTAATGCTGATGTTACTGTTATTCTCACTGAAGCTGCTTGTTGTTGCTGTGTTATCAAAAGTATTCAGTTTTTGTTGCTGCCTTGGCGCCACTGTTGTTGTTGATGATGCAGCTGCTGCACTACTACTACTTCCGACTACAGTATTGCTACTCTCACTACTACAACTACAATCGTCTAAGTCTTCCTTCTTCTTATTATCACTTGTTGAGCTCCACATTTTGGTATTTTGATTTTTATTTTTTTCAAATCTTGAAAATCTTTTTATAATGTTTATTTTCCCGTATTAATTTGCTGTTTTGCACTCAGGGATTTCTAACAACTGTTTTGTAATAGTTGTTGTTTTTGTTGCCCCCACGCTTCTCCAACTGGGGATTTTCTACAGGAAATTTTTAATTTGGGGTTTTTGTATTAATTTCACTCCTTTGAAATAAAAGGTTATTTCCTGCAAATTATTAAAATTATTTGTTCTGGTACGAAACTTTGGGGGTTTTTTCGCGCTCTTTATTCTTATTGCAAAACGTTTATTTAAAAATTGACGTTTTATCAGTCTCAAACAAAGTCCCAAGGACAAGATGGAGCGAGTTCTAGAGCATTTTCCGAAAATTAACTACACAGAGTTGCATTTTGATCTTTTTATAACAATTACACAAGATATAGTTTGAAAATTTCTAGGTGAAGCCTTTTTAAAACAGGTTATCATGTGTACTAAGTGGAATATAGATTCATTTATAATAATTTTATTCATAAATTCAGAATTTTATAGATCAAATGAAGGGCAAATATAATTTGCATGTATGTCACACTTATTTACCCGTTTTTACAAAAAATACTTTTAAACTAATTACATTATTTATATATTACTCTGTTGAACTGATAACCAATTAAAATATTATCTCGTGTACAGTAATTTTATTTAAACAATTAATGCAAATTGGAAACAGAGACAGCATTCTTCATATCGAAACTAAGTGCTCATATACACATATGTGCATAGCATTAAAAAAATGTATAACTCATAGATTTGCGATCTACATCTGCTCACCTCTGGCAGCTCTCTTCACAAAATCAATTATTCCCACCTTTGACACTTGCCTTCGCCCCACTGCTATAACAGCATCAACAAGTGCAATTGTGTATGTGAGGTTGTTTTGTGACACACTATACCGCGTCGTTCTGAATTATATTTGCACTTGTGCCCTTAGTTCGCAAATTTTCACGCAATGAAATAGTAACTAAAGCAAAAGGTACGAAATTTGTTTGAGATAACCATAGAAATCGATCAAAATACAATTTTGTGCAATTTTAATTGGATAAAATATTTTGGGACTGTGTTAGTGTTCTGAGTTATATTTCTGAAAAAGCACTCTTTTCTAATCGAAGCGAATTTTCAATATTTCCGATCTGTTAGTATTTTTTATTTCATTCTGTAGTTCGAATCAAAATGGCCACTTGTTTATAATTTCAATAAATTAATTTTTCACTTCTTTAATATGTATAATTCAATTTCACTACCTTTTGAAGAATACTGATAGAACTTCAAACTTTTCGTGATTTACTAATTGTCCAGATAGCACATTTACGCGTTTTAACTCGTGTTTTGCGTTTTGTTGATTGATTTTATTTGTACATTTATTGTTTGCAACCAATTTGAATGAACACGTCTCAAATCGTTCGCTTTCTCGTTTAAACTGAATTTTGTTAAATGAACTCTTCGCATTTGTTGCTTTTGTTCGCCTCTGTTTCCCAGACAGCAAATCGGAATGTGGTGAATATCAAGTATACCGAGGTGAAATCTATTGCGTGTTGTAAAACTGGGATGTGTTCAATCGGCCGCATTAACCCTTTCGTTTGCTTTGCACTTCATATTCTTGAGAGACTACCGAATTTTTCGAATCATTCGAGAACTTAGTTCAAGTGATAATAGGAAAGAGAAACACACCAAATATTTTCTACTATATTCAAAACAATAACAATATACATTACAAATAATATGCACAATATACTATATTGGAACAATAAACAATACATTAAAATATTGACTTACGTATTGTATATTCCCATTATATTTAGTATTGAAACTCTGTTGGCTATCAGTAAAACAAACTTGAAACGCTTTCGAATATTTTACTGAACCATAGGTAGCTATATTTTCTTTTTTCTATCCACTCGTATCACAATAATCTCGATTTGGGCGTTTGGACGAATCGAAAGACAAAAAGTGACTGATTTACTCAAATTGTCTCTCTGTCCCTCTGAGGTGTAAAATACTTTTACACGTCCGTTATCGACGTTTGACCTAACGATGTTATCAACTAGGAAATTCCGAAGTTTCTGAACTCTGTATCTTAAAATCGCTGATAGAGAACTCTGCAGCCACGAAGACATCTCATTCGAGTTGCAAGAGAACGAGATGCAAGACTAGTTCCCTTTCTATGCGCATACCTGCTTCAGCATCTCTATGTAAAACGCAATGTCAGTATGTATATTTCAAATTTTATTATCGGGCATGGGATGAAGTGGTTTGTACAATGGTTTTTACAAGACTATATAATCTGATATATAACTCCAAAAATATTGCATTTATTTTACATATGTCGCAAGTATCGTTAGCGCCATGCGTTTGAATGGGATTCAATACATTTATTTTGGGTTTCCTGCTACACAAGCGGGTTATTCTCCGCGGACATTCGCAGGGCAACAAAATGTAATGCCTTGAGGTCATTTTAACGTTGACAATATGGTTGCTATATTGAAAATGGAAAATTAAGAATTTTGAGGGTTTACCGCTTCATTTTGAAAATCTGAAGTACATATGTATGTGTACGTGCTAGATACGCATTTATAATATTGATATATTTGCGATTAAATCTTTTCTGCATTTTCATCGTATTTTTCAACACTAGAACAATCCCAGTGAACGCTCCCATCTATACATCACCGCTCTCTCTTTTACTTTAAATCATCAGCTGTTTGAACTGTCATAATTAATTTCTCTTTGCACGCGATTTTTGTTTTTTCTATTCTTTGCTTAAAAGAATAGAAAAATGTTAAAATTATTAAATAAAACCAAGAATGTTTTATTTCCCACAGTGCGAACCATAACTAGTAGCAGCACTTCGAAAAGTCAAAATAAAGATGTTATTGCAGAGACTGCCCATGTTCCCGTGTCAGAAGATGCTTTAATTTTACCATATAATTTTGTCGAGGAACCCATGAACAAAAAGATTTGCCGACAAGCATGGATTGAAAACACAGACTCAGTCGAGGAACGAAAATTGGGGCTAATTGAATTGCATCCTGATGTTTTCGCTGCGCAGCCCCGTGTAGATGTAATTCAAGAGAACATCGAATGGCAACGAAAATATCGTTATGTAAGCTTTGCGGAAGCTAAAACTCGGGCCGAAGTGCGTGGAGGAGGACGTAAACCATGGCCCCAAAAAGGTCTTGGGCGTGCTCGTCATGGATCTATTCGATCTCCACTTTTCAAAGGAGGTGGCGTTGCTCACGGTCCCCGCTCTCCTACAACACACTTCTACATGTTGCCATTTTATAAGCGTGTCATGGGGCTTACTGCGACATTATCGGTTAAGTTGGCACAGGATGATCTCCATGTAATTAAAAACGTGGAGATTCCTAGCAAAGATCCGCAATTCATAAAAGATCTTATTAAGGAGCGCAACTGGGGACCATCGGTGTTGATCGTGGACAAGTTAGTATATTTATGGAATATTGTAAGTCGATTTCTCTAAATTTATGCCTTTCGTTTAACAGGAATGACATCTTCCCAGAAAACATTTGCTATGCAACTGATAATATCGGCTATGTCAATCTGATGCCGGCATATGGACTTAACACATACTCCATGTTGAAACATGACACATTAGTCTTAACTGTTGATGCCGTAAAGCATATTGAAGAGAAGTTATTATATCAGCTTCATCGAACAGATGCCGCCAGTAAATGTGGAAAGTTTAAACTGGATCAAGTTTAAGACCGAATTATAAAAAAGTGCTATTCAAAATGAAATAAATTTATAAGTTTTTCGAAATATTATTTCATATTCAATAATTTTTTGCGTATTTGCCAACGTATTTTCATGTGAGGAACTACACCAGGTTGCTTAAATTTTTTCCACTCCTGACGATAATATTGACTCAGATGAAATACTCCGTTCTTAACAGTATTATTTAAACGTTTTTTTGCTGCATAAGAACACTTTTTAATAAATTTCAGTTCCATACTAGTCTTCTAGATACTTACAATTAAAGTTTTTTATTATTGGGCCTTTCTGTGTGGATTCGGCACAGAAACATGATGATATGTTTAACCCTACCTCACATCCCAAAATAGAATTAAAATTGTTTCTCGAAAGAGTTTTATAGACTTGATTCAGATTTGATGAATTCAAATTAAATGCCTCGTCGTAATTTTTTTCAGATTCTATTTTTTTACTCATTTCTGATCCTTTATGTTATTTGACTCAAAAATATCAATTTCGAATTTTGATTATGAAAATGTATGTGTATTTTCAGAATGACCTAAATTTCAATCTGCCAGATAAATTATGATATTTCAAAATATTTATTCATGCAATTTATTCAAAATTATCCATTAAAAAAAAAGAGTACAAATGAAAATTGTTCCTGAGCAATCACTGTGGATCTAGTAACTTTTGACGTATTTGCCAGCGTAAGTCGGCACGTGTGTTTTCGGTAGGAATCTGTTTCTTGAAGTGCTTCCATTCATTTTGATACCAATGATAAAGTTTCACCGGGTCATTGATACCAGATCGGTCAGCTCTAGTTTTTTTACGTGGAAGTGGAACTAGAAGAAATGCATATAAAATCTTGAATTAAAAACGAAAAGAAAAAATAAATAAATAAACTCACTTATAGTTCCTGAAGAACAATAACTTCCTGGTCTTTCCATCCCACGGTCACTGCTCGGTCCCCATGATGGAGAAGATTGTCGTTCCCAATGTGGGGTATGAATGTCATTAGATACCTTTCTTAATATACCAGTAGCCGGAGCGGAACGTTGTGTCTCGCGTTCTATACGTTCTTTTGGTCTTGCTCCCTTCCCTGTTTGTACCTTTATGGGAAAATCTAATATATTTTCATCTTTACCTTTGTTTCTGTTATGTTGTTTGCTAGAAGTTTCTTCTTTGTTTGATTTGTAAATATCATCGAATGATAGTTCTCCATGACTCCCTTGACTCTTTTTTTGGAATACTTCCTTGCTCTGAACCCGGTTACCTTCACTGAGCACTTTAATCTTGGAATGCTGTAATTCACTGTGCTTACTATCAACATTGGAGGATGAGCTCCGATTTTTACTCAAAGTTGACTCTTGTATTCCAAGTGGTGCGTTTGCTTTGGCTCTAGTCGCTGATACCACTGATGGATTTCCGCTAAGAGTTTTTTTAGACTTCCCCATCGAGTTTCCTTGTGCCCCTTCCTCTATTGAATTTTTCGCTTTATTGACATTTTCTTTGTCCACCTTAGCTCGGTAGCTTGCAGTTGTACGACGGAAAAGGCTCTCGAAATAGTCGTCCTGATTAGCATTGGAGCCTAGGCGCTCTTCATATTTTATCAGTTTTCGGAGATCTGTTTTGGAATTCGAAAAGCATATACATACATATGTAAGTTTGATACCAACATTAATTTTGAAGTTTTATGGAATTTAAACTGTCTTATTTACATTTTTGATAATATTCTCATGAACTAGATACTACGTACTTCAAAACCGTATCTAGGATTTTTCAGTTTCTTGAGTAGAATTCTTCAAATTTGAAACTTTTTTTTAGTATCTACTTCTTACTTTTTTTTAGTTATAACGTCGACGGTAAATAAAACACGTTTTTGGTTTAATTAAATGGTTTTGTTTAAATTTATTATTGCATAGGGTTTTAATCATTTATCTATTATAAATTTAATATAGTTTCGTTTGGAATTTTATATAATTTTTTACTGTTATAGTGATCTTCAATTTACTTATATTTGCTTATAATTTTAGATATCTTAAGTTCGACTTTATCATCATATTCATAAGATGAATATAGCAATTACAGTAATTCTATATATTTTGACATATTTTCTATTATTTATAAATCAATTAGTTATCGTTTTATAAATATGCTACTTAACCCTCATTAAAAACAAAAAACAACAAAGAAAAGGCATTCACATTGGAAATAAAAAGCGGATTTTATTATGAAAATATACTTAAACACGTAAATACATATATTTATACAAGTAGAAAATATCGGATTTTACACTATTTGAAATTATTTTAATTCATTACTTCAAGTTCAAATTTTTATTTTTATTAGAAAAAACAGTTTTACACTCTTTTTTCTGGTTTTTGAAATTATTCTATAGCTTTTAGATCTCATACACATATAATAAATACAACAACTATGGATTGATCGTGTGGGTGTGCTTATTTGAAAACAGTTCTATACTTTTATTACAACACTGCACTGTAAAATTACACCTTTCTCTTATTACAACTCTTTAAACTAGTATTAAAACAAGAATTTACAAACAAAAATGATATCTAATATCGACAGCAACTTTTTCTCAGAATTTATTCCAAAATCGGTATCAGAACAAATTTCCCCTTTCCCTACCTCCGATAACGGAAACGACGAAATGGTGCTCGTAGTCGCCGACATGTAACCTTCACTTCTTTCTTCAGAAATTGAGAGATGGCCATTGATTTGGCTGCCGCTGTTGCTGCTTCAGCTGCACATGTGCTGGTTGCTGAATTTTTGCTTGCATATTTGGCTAAGTCGTATTTTCGTTTGGGCGTGTGATTCGCACAAAAATCGAAATGCTGTTCGTGGTCTTCAGCACCCTTAAGTTGTGAGTGACTATTACTTAAATCCAGATCTGTATCCAATCCATCGGATGAGACAGTGAAAATATCAGAATTGTCTCCAGCTTTCTCACTTGGACTTACACAACTGCCTAAACTTCCGTTTAGTTGGGGAGTCCTACGCAAACCGCGTAATAACTGAGTAGAAGGGGTTGAAGTAGCAACTCCAGACGAAGTAAGTAAAGGTGTCAGTTTCTCCATTGGACTTGGTATTGTGGAATTTCTCGTCCGTTTGATATTGGGCTCGTAATACTCCAAATCCTCTTCTTCTACTGCGTTATCGTCATCCTCTTCCGCCGTTACCATACCTTCTTCATCATCTTCCTCTTCCACATCAGCTTCGCGATCATCAACGGAGTCTGCCATTGTATCAGCGTCATCTTCCTCTGGTATACTTTCACCAGCATCCATTTCTGTATCTTCGGCTTCTACTTCAGCTGCTTCACAGGCATCATCATCATCGTTTATCATTTTTACTCCATCATCATCGTCGTCATTCTCATCGGCATCGCTATCCGGTGGTGTTATGACTCCACTTTCTCGTGTTTGATCTTTCAATTCTTCATGATCGATTGGTTCTTGTTTAACAACAGGGTCAGGAGGTTCGCCTATAGCTTGAAGGAAGCGTATTTTTTCATTGAGTTTTTGCTGTTGTCGCGCCGATGATTTTTTCTTTTGAACTTTTGGCCAACCTGTTCGATTTGATTTCAGACTTTTACGTTTTTTAAAATAGTTTTGTAAAGCCGATGAGCTGTATAAAGAAAATCCATTACCAGCTCTACCATCGACGGTATCTTCTACGTAGCCTGTGGCGTTTTCGGAGCATGTAAACAGATCATACAAATCAAAGTCGCTTGAAAAATAGTCTGTGGGAGGTGGTGTATTCTTATCTTCAGTTTGAGATTTTCTAAATTTCTTCTGTGCCGTCGAGGAAACTTTTATTTCTGGGCTATTTTCAACTTGTAGGTTATCAACGTTGGAAATCGCTGAGTCTAGATGTATATCTAGTTCTAAGTCCCTTCCAGCAATATCCAAATACTTATCGATTTCCCATTCTAACTGACGCACATTTGTATAATTTTTGGCATTATCTAAATCTCTTAGTGCTGATGCGTCCATTTCGAATTCAAGTACGCCTTTCTTAGAACCAGTCTTTCTTATAGAGGGGATTTTACCTTGGGCAACAGTACCACCACTGTGTGAATGATACTTATTTGAAGTAGATGTTTGAAACCCTTTCTGTCGTCGTTTACGTTTGGTAGGAGTTGTAGTACCATGATGGCTGTTAGTACTTGCTTGTGTGGTTGGAGGTACATTACGCGCTCTTGCTCTGGATGAAGTTACTATTGTTGGTGAATGATCGTATTTGTTTTGACCACGACGTAATCGCTTTACGTTCTCAGATATTTCAGTAGCAAAGCGTAGTTCTTCTATTGGAGTCACAGCGGCAGATCTCGTACCACGTGGAGAACATAATGCGCCAGGGGGTTCAGCGGGAGGAGGTGGAAGTGGTGGTTTTAATTCTTCCGCGGTATTAATGGGTGTAGGAGTTGTTGGAGGTTCATCGATTTCAGAATTAGGCTTGCTCTGTGAATCCTGCCGCTGCTTGATAATGCAACTAACCAAAGCTAAAGTTGAAGCGTGTTCACGTGGCGATTTACGTGGTGGAAGTTCTAGACTTAGGAATGATGCTTTGCTTAAGTGCTTATTGCGAGGAAATTTCTTGCTGAATGTTCCAGCACTACTGGCGCTACTACTCGCGTTGCTGTGCGTTGAACCTGCTCGTTCCAGAGGTTCTCTATCAGGAGTACTTGCTTTGCTCTCATTTTGCCTTGCGATTGATTGTTTCATCAACTGATCCGTATTTACCTGTTCCTCTTGTTGCTTCTGCAGCAACTCTTCTTGTTCCTGACGATAACGCTGCAGCAAGTGAAGCTTTTTATGCGTGTAAGTGGAACATGAAGCGATCCCAGTCTGTGATGATGATGTTGTGGGCTCTACTAAGGGACTCGTTGCTTCAGCTTTTAAAATTCTCACATCTCCTTTTGATTGGTTCATGTCGATATCACTTTTCGTTGACTTTTTGTCTTCCATTTCAGAATTTTTAGAATCTGTAGCACGAGCTTTATTACATAACTCACAACAAATACCATCAAGTGTTCGATTAAACGGTATTGGTCCCATTTCATATGGTAGTTTTCTATAATTAGTCGATCCGTAATATTCGTATATTTGCTCTTCGCATGCATCTTGCCGGTTAAAGACTTGATACCACAAATCAGTTGCTGGTAAACGTTCAAAGGCGAAACGAATATTCGACAAACATTCACTTTTATTTATATCCAAAGAAATTTGTGGTGCAACCACTTTTTTTCTTGAAGGAGGGCCTGTTTTGATTTTTGTTTTTACAAGTGGCTTGCTTTCTTTTTCTTCATCGCTCTCAGGTTCTTTAACCATCTTTCTAGTATCACGAGTAATTGCTCTGTGCTCCCTAGTATTAAAACGCTTTTGCCGACTTAAATTCCCGACTGACTTTTGTTTCGCAGGATAACCACGAAAATTCCCTACATAATCTTCATCGTCGTCATCCTCTTCGTCGTCGCTCTCCTCATCTTCCTCGTCGTCATCCGCATCATCTTCTTCCTCATTGTCGTTATCTGTTTCATCTGTATCGGGTTCATCATTCTCCCCCATCCTATCCTCCAGTTTTACAACCGTCTGTTTACTTTGCCGAGTTAATATAGTAGCTGTTGTCGCTGTTGTAATGCTCGACGATGTTGTTGAATTTGTTAACAACGAAGAGCAGTTTTTTCTGTGTGTAGCTGTTCCTAGGCGATGGTTGTTCTTTGCCGCTTCAACAGCGGCACGCAACAAACGACTGCTGGTAGTAGCAGCCGTTACGATAGCCGTCGCAGTACGACTGCTCTTGCGTGTTGCCTCAGGAAGCGTAATACTTGACGCTACAACAGCAGCGGCCGGCGATCGCAAACGTTTTAATGCAAATTCTGGCTGGATGGGGGCGGTTGGAAAGCTCTGCTTTCCACCCGGTCTCGCTTTTCGCCGCTTCCCCACGGCGATTGCCTTGGTCGAAGTGGTTCCAGAACCGACTACTTGTTGGATGTCGCCATTCTCCATATCAATATCCATATGCTGCTCGCTGGTACTATCTAGACTTGTCGATGACATACTCACACGAGTATTCTCTGATGTTGTTTGTCTATCCGCGTCTGTAGGTAATTCGCTGGAAGAACGTTGTTTAGGAAACATGAAGCTCTCTGCTTCACCATTCAGAATTGATAATTCCGTTTGTCGCACCTTCTTAAACTTGACAATCAACGATGGAGATGCAACGGCTGTATCGTCCAAAGCATCTCGTGTCTTTCGTGTTGGCGTGCAGACTTCTTGTGTTTCAACCACTTTGTACAGGGAGGAGGGTGGTAGCATGGCACGTATTGGCGGAGATATCACTGATGCACTCGATGGTTTCCTACGCGTTGTTGGCGTAACTGCAGTAATGGTTGCATTGTCTTTTATTTTCTGTAATTCTAGCATACTGGACGAAGCGACCAATTTCTTCTGTGGACTTATAGCCATTGATTTTGGTGGCGTCTTTGGTGATGATTTCGGAGTTGAGAGATTTTGAAATTTCTCTGAAGAGTGTTTTCCTTTCGTAGTACGTTTGGACTTTTCACGCAGAGAAGGTGATTTCGTTTTATGTGAATTACGAATTCGGTTTTTCTCAGAAGATGACGAATGCTTTTGCAGTTGGTGGGCTTCATTTTCTAAAGGATCTGCGGCATTATTACCCAATATAGTCTCTTCTTCCGCCAACTCCATTTCTTCCAATTCAGACTTAACCTCGAGTTCTTTATTCGAATCTAAAAATTTATTTACATCTGCGCTGGCATGTATCAGTGTATCTAGAGCGATAAAGTTTTGAGAATTCTTTGCAAAGTACTCATGATCCTTCGTTTTAAGGTGAATGGTTAGTGTGTCGTATTCGATTTTACAAATCTCACAAACTCCACACTGTTTATCACTGGAATCTTTTGCCTGTTTGCACGCAGTGTGGGCTGCATTAGAGTTTGGTTGAGCACCAGCATTGCTAGACTTCGTTACTTCACCTTTCTTCAAAGCTTGAATTGCTGGAGGTACTGCTGCCGTAGTTTGACGTTGAGACGATCGAGAGCGTGACTTTCGGGTCATTTTTGTTTGATCGAACTCCTTACGCTGGTCTTCTGGTTCTTTCTTATGTTTTGGGGAGAGACGAAACGCACCGTCCTCTCGATCAAGCTCAATTTTTGGCCACTCCGTTGGCTTGCGAAACAACTGATAATAAGGTCTCTGATTTCGTTTTATGGATTCAATTTTAATGAAACTTCCTTTAAGGCTTATGGGTTCAACTGTGCAAGACGATTTCAGGTTCAACTTTTTAGATTGCGAAGCTTCCAAATAATCCTTCAGATCGTGAGATACTTTTTTGAAAAAGCGTAAAGCGTACTCTGTATGCCAAATGCAATACGCATGTGTATGTTGATGCTGGAGTGCGGCGTTTGACACAACAGGTGTTGATAATAAGTGGTTATTAGGTGCTGGATGCTCTTGTGCATATGGAACTGCAGAGCTTTGATGTCGGGCTCTATTTAGCATAGCATCCGCACGAGATTGTTTCTTGACATTTGTAGTTCCGCCATTTGGAGTTCCATAAAGAGCACTACCAGCATTTCTTGTACTATCGTAGGGCGAATGTTCATAGGAGTAGGGTGTTTGTGGAGTGCTGGGAGTTGCGGGTGTTTGTGGTGTCTCAGGACGACTACTAAGTGTGTTGTTATTATTACCAACTGATGGTGGCAATACCGTCTTGTCTGTTATGAAATGTGTAACGCTTTGCGTTAGGAAAAATTCCAAAGAACCACCTAGAGTTGTTATGTTCTGTTCAATTTTCTTAGTGATTAGATGGTCTCTTATATCCAAATAGAACTTAAAGTGACTCAATGGCTTTTTGCCTTTAATTATTTTTGGTGAATATTGTTTGCGGTTTTGTTGATTTGTAATCGCTGCTGTTGTCGTTGGCAATGATTGCTGGTTATTGCTACTTGTTGTTGCTGTTGCTTTTTGTTTAGTGTTGATTTCCGACTGTGGTTGCATACCTTTAGAAGCAAATTAGCTGTTGTAGCAGCAGATGAGATGAAGTTTTTGTTGGTTGGAGAGGACACCAAGAAGTAGAAAAACAAAAACATATAAATTTTGTTTTATATTTAAAGCCATATTTTTATATCAAGATTATTAGTTAGTTTAAACAAAACTTAAAAAAAAGAGTAATAAAAACTTTGTGAAACTACCGACATCCTGATGATAATGAAACATTAAATAATGAATTACATGACCAAATATATATTTGTACATTATATACTCAACAGATATTCCTTCAATTGATATGATTTACTAGAATAATTTGTATTTTTGTTTTTTAAAGGGTCGAAAAAAATAAAAAACTTGAGTTATCCAAAATGCATACAGTTCAATTTAAAATTATAAAGTTTTCAATGAACGAGAATTTAAGTTAAATTTTATTTGGCAACTCTGCGAATGTCGTTCAATGTTGTCATAGTTATACTGCATTGATGCACGATTAAAATTACAAATATGTAAACCAAAGGTTCATAAAATGGTTATAAGGAAATTTTATGCAATTAAATTTTAAACGTGTTTGTTTTGAACAATTTAAGTGTTCATTACAATGCCTTCAAATTGGGACTACAGACCCTACAACTACTAATAGAAAAAGGAGAAATCCACAAGCCACAAGTATAGTAAAAGAGGAAAAGACGAAGGCGATGATTATAAAAGCAAAGAAGAAAAAACAAAAATACTGTTTGTTTTTATTATTAAACATGTGAACGTAAGTTAGGAAGCGAGGTTTGTTAGTTGTGAGAGGTTTCGTAAAGAGAAAACAACAATTTTCGACATTTTGTATGCAATGAACGATATATTAAAAAACTGTCTCATACTTTCAGTGGGTTTTATATTTTGCTTTTGTCAAAGTAGAAATCGAATGCTCGCTGGGAGAGTGTCGATGGAAGTCGATAAAAGTGCTTGAACGCAGAAAATGAACGAAGCAAAATGGTGTAGAATAAAACAAAGTATAGACCAGAATGTTTTTTATGTGTGTATTTTCTACAATATTGTGTGGCTGTTTAGCAGACAGACATAAAAAGAGGCAAACTGACTGACAAACTGAACAACGAACATTTAGTTGTGCTGTGGTGGCTGTTTCAGTTTGGTGGATGTTCAGCTCGAATTTGTGTTTTTGTTTGTAAATGTTTGTACGAGGCAGCAGCAGAGGTAGCGGCAGCGAGAGTAACAACAATAAGCTGAGAAGATTCACGTAGTGGACTGTCACCTCCACGTTGCTAACAATCTCCAGTGTAGTTGTTGTGTCGTGTTCTTTTTCTTCTTTATTATATTTTTCAGTTCTTTACAATGTATTTAGGTATTCAGTTTTTCAGCCGAGAATGGAATTGGCTCATGATGTAGTGTGTATTTAGAGTGAATTCGTTACAAAATTATTTGACGACTCCACTTCTGCTTCCACTTCGATTGCTCTGAACTAAGAAAAAATATTGCTTACAGGAGGTAGAATTGAATTGGAGCTCATACATGGGTCGTTTCCCCGTGCCGTTGTTCAAAATAAACACACACTCAGAAGTATTGCCATACCAGAATGTTTTAAAATTATGATTGGAATTTTTGACAAAGCAATCCTGGAAATCATGAGGGTGTTTTATTTAAAAACAAAAATTTTCATTACTTATTAACAATTTATTAACATAGTATATGTCCATTTCAAAGGAAAAACCCGTATATGGCAATACTGTTGTCA
This sequence comes from Coelopa pilipes, assembly GCA_947389925.1. Taxonomy (NCBI): domain Eukaryota; kingdom Metazoa; phylum Arthropoda; class Insecta; order Diptera; family Coelopidae; genus Coelopa; species Coelopa pilipes. The sequence goes on along the minus strand of OX376696.1, from coordinate 66,889,298 downwards.
ATCATTTGACAGTGGCGCGCAATCAAAATCGGGAAGACAACAACAAATAGTAATAGAGGATTGAATCTAAAAACATCGAAAGAATGTTAAAGTGAAAAGGCCGACTACACCACTGTGGATCCAACAACAACAGCAAAACAAAAACATCAAGAAACAGCAACAACAAAGAATGAGTGCAACAACAAAACAAAAGCAAATGCGAATGTTGTGTAAAGCAGAGAACAGCAACTTCGACTGTGGCAGGGGCATGAACAGCGAAATCTACGGCAAGCAGTGGATGGCATGGAATCGTTGGTCGTTGAAGCTACTGACGGTTGGCGTAGTGGATGTCGATGAGCATAGCGCGGTCGAGGCACAGCGACTGGTAGTATGGCTGCCGACAGAGAGTACAAGTAGAGGCTGAATGTGTATTTGAGTTAGCGATATGCAGTGGGAATGCTTTTTGTGTTATTCACAATTTCTTTCAATATAATTGTTTTATTTTATTTTTTCGTATACACTCATTTGCTGAGCTCACTTCATCTGCTACTGTAGGCAGTACCAGATATAACAAAATCCACAAACAGACAAGCAACGGCAACGGACAATGATTATAGCAACGAGAACATTGCTTCTAATGTAAAGAGACTTTGCAGTCATCACATAAAATTAGTTTAAACGAAGAAAACCGAAATAGAAATTAAACAAATGAAATTATAACCGATACATAAGAACACCAAATGTCAAATGTTTTCTTATGAGCGGCCGAGATGCGAAGTTTTTCTACACGTACCTTTCATGAATTCCTTGAGTTGTTCAGCGCTTATATTCCTGTATCCCAATTCATTTAAATACTCCAGTATTGCACGAGCGTCCAGTGACAAATGAGACATTTTTCATACCATGCATTATCTGCCTGCTTCCAGGAATAACATACGCACAATTGGGCTTTTTCTTTTGTTGATTGTTCCACTATCCCTTTCCTCCCTTAACGTTTTTGTTTAGTAGCTCCGACTGTGTTTCGCTGTAGCACAAACACTCACAAGTCACTTGGTCTTCTTTTTGTCTTTGAAATTCTAAAAATTTCTTTTCTTGATTTTCGGTACTAGCAACAGCGAAAACCGAAATAAATTTCAATTGAAATTAAAGTAAAAAAAAAAAACTACGAAAAGTAAAATGAAATGAAAAAGTAAACGTAGGTGAGAAAAAACCAATCTCAATGTTGGTCGTCTTTATGCTGCCTCGGATATTTTTACTCTATGTTTTTTTCCAGCTAGTTTTTTACAATTTTTCTTTTGAAAATTAGTGATCTTTATTTTTATATTAAAACAACTGTACTTTAAAATTTAATTTTTTCAAACTTTAATAAACTAGATTTTATTTGAACACCATTTTTTCTTAAATTTTCAGTCAGCGTTGAAAATTTTCTGGCACTTCGTTTCGTTAACGACGCTCGGTTTCGCTTCGTTTTCGTTCTTCTTATTCTCAGTTGACGTTCGCTGCCTGCGGTCGCTGCTTGGTTTCGTTATTTGTGGTGAAGTTGAAATGTTTTCGTTCACTTCCGATTTTTGACATTCGTTTCTTTTATCCAATGTGCCCCTTTCAACATTAATTTCAAAATTTTGTTATTATATATTTAAAAACAAAACAACTAAAATTATTTAAAAAACTTTGATAACTATCATGGCATATTGAAGTAATTTTCCTAAGTATTGAAATTGCAAACATCCACAATAATTTTCATTTGAAATTATTAGTAAGTCTGGCAAGACTAAAATGCGAATGAAATATGGTGAAAATAGCATTATAATACCTCAATATTAAAATGGCCGCAAAAGTATGATTTTAATTTCAAAATGGAATTACGGAATATTTAAAAAGGGGGTTCGAGTTAAAGGGCAATGGTACGATTAGGAATTGAGTCGGAAGAACACATATCTTTGATCTTATTATATTTTTGATTGGTACTTATTATCTTATTGATACCATAAATATTATTATTATTATTCTTATATTATTATTATTATTTTTCTTATTCTTATTCTTATTCTTATTCTTATTCTTATTCTTCTTCTTATTATTATTATTATTATTATTATTATTATTATTATTATTATTATTATTATTATTATTATTATTATTATTATTATTATTATTATTATTATTAATATTACAATAAAATTATTTGTATTATTGTTGTTATTATTATAAGTATTTAAATACTTTTAAATTATTTAGATTTAAAATGTTCCTTTATTCTGAGAGTTTAAGATCTTCATTTTATTATATTATACTACGATTTAATAAAATTAAATACAAATTATAGAGTGCTGTTTAATGTAGTGGCCACGCCATAGAATGTTGAATACAAATATGTGGTGAACTTGAAAACTCAACAGTGCCAAAGTATGATACAAGATGATAAATATCAACAAACATCGTAGTACTCTTGTAGAAGGAATAGGATAAAAGGTGGATAATTATTACAATCCACGTTTTCTCGATCTTGTGCTTGTGTTGAAAAAACAACAACTACATCGAATGATGTGAAGCTGCTCTCATCAGTTTGACACTTTTTACCACGATTTTGTGGACCATTCATTTTTCATTCATTTCGTTTTTGGTTTGGTGTGTAGAAGAGAATTGTAAATTAGTGCAACCTAACAGGTTTACTTTGCTTACCGTGGTGTATCTTTGTATAAAGTTAACATTAAAACAAACAAAAAAATAAAATAAAATAAACAGGATATTGCTTATATTATTAGTTTTTTTTTTTGTATTCTAAGTGTAATTACTCATCACAAAATGTTGAAATGCTCTGTTTTTGTCTGCATCGTTATTTTTAGTAAGCATTAATTCTCTAGTCTTAACCAATAACTAAAAATCTATATTTTCTACCTTTACTTTGATATATTAGCTCTTATATATTGTCCAGCCGTACACGCTGGTCGTACCAGTGGGTACAATGGACGCCGCGGTAGTTATTATATGGGGCAACCGCAGCAGCCTCCGGTGACACAAACCCCACCACAAACACCTAAGGAGTATTTAGACAATAAATCTGGGTTTTCGACTTTTGGAATAATTTCGATTATATTTGCTGTGATCATTTGTTGTCTAGTTTTCTACTACGGCATCGTGTGTTATCCATTCCTTTGTAAGGATGAAAAAAAATACCGCTTTATGGATGTGTCATCAACCATTACTGCGGCTACTTCACGTTCGATACAATCAATCGAGAACTATCCGGTGGATCAGAAGCATTAAATATGTCTGATAAAGCTAATTACAACCAGGAGAATATTCTATCATTAATATTGATATAATTTATGTCTTTTAATTTAATCTTCACTAATTTTAATCATCGTCAGCTCAACGCAAACTCACAACATTCAAAAAACTTCCTAGGAACTCCAGCATTTTTTTAAATTCTCACGAACTGTAACTGCTGTAATAGATGTAAATTAAGTTTCAAATTCCCTTGTTAACCTCTCCAACGCATACATAATCAAACAAAAATCGCTGCAAGCCCAGAACAGAAAGAATGAAATGAGAAATTGATGCAGCAACAATCATTACAATGGCAGCAAATGCACGTCGTCTTTCCGCTTTTTCGTCGCCCATTACAGGTAAATTTCAAGGTATGCAGAGTATTTGAGTCATTATTCCTTCACATATTCACGCGGTTCATATTTTACACGACGACCATACTTATTTTCATACCCGGAGTCATTTCAAATTCAGAAGAATTTCAAGAATTTATTCAACTTTGATACTGGTTGTAGACGCCCACAAATGGATTCAGATAATAACATTTTCATAAAATAAATAATATTGATGCAATCACATATCGATGCAACAGTTTATGTACAGATTTGTATTACGGATTTGTGTGGAAACACATCAACACAATATTTAAGAGTTCTGAATGAATAATTTTGCTCATTACCTGTTGTCACTAAAAGTTCTTGCCAAGATATTCTGTTGATGAAATGATAGCGCAAAACTAATCTAACTGCCATTGCAATGGATTCTAAAGACACAGCATAAGCTGTATTTTTAACATCTAATATTGAATTAAACCTTTTGTGATTTACCAATGAAACAATTTGTTTCGATGTTATAAGACATATAAATTGAAAATTATTCTGAAATTTATATACTTTTATATAATTCCATATTTAAATTAATTGGGAGGTCTATTGTACTTAATGCGGAATATATCCATTGTATAAGGTAAAACGTACTTAATTAATTCTAAGTGGTAGACTTTATATTTCAATATTTTTAGATAAAATATATGTTAAGTGATTTATACACATGCAATTTAAATGTAAATGAAAATAACTTTTTCTCAAAAACTTATTGTGTCTCTAGTGTAAGTTTGAATTGTAATTTTTGATAGCATTTTTGCAATTTTGAAGTATCGAATAAAATTTTTATACTTTTATAAAAAAAAAAACAAACAGCGTATAGTATATTCTCTTTCTTCTAAATGAATGCGTTTAGTAAAATAGTTCCTACGGATACGGATCCGCCGGACCATAATAAATAAATTCAAAGTACTTATTAATAGATTCACAATTTTATTTTTTGTTTTATAAAATTTAAATTACTTTATAAGAGTTTTTTATTTAAATTAAATCCTAGTAGTGTTTACTTAAATAATTGCCTTTTGCGGTAGTTTGAAAAATTTGCCTTTTTATAAAAAAGTACATACATCTGAATCTTGTTTTTGGTGGCTGATAATATTTACGATAACTTCCTGCTAAAAGAGTTTGTATGAACAGTCTTAAATCCTAAATGACATACTACACATAGTTTAAAGTTCATCCTTAATGTCATCTAAATCTACGTCAGACAAATCGATATCTTCTTCAGTTGGCAGTTGACCATCTTTGCCATCCCATGGCTCTACAGTTACAATAATGGGCTTCTTAGCTCCACGAACGGGAGCTGTATGACCGCGACCATAAGAGATATCACGCAAAAATTCGTTGATGCCATCGTTTGAGAAGGATCCCTTAAGTACAGAGAATTTCATTTTCTTGAAGTTAACGAGAGCCATGGCGGGATAGCCAAAGCCTCCGATTTCAAGGGATTCTTCCAGTGCCACTTGTGATCCACCCTCGGCCCAAGCCCAGCCCCACATCTTCTTCTTGAATTTCTCTCCCATTTCGCGAAGTGTGCTGAGGAATGCATTGCGACACTTGGCATCGCAGTCGAGAATGTGTGGTAATACAGACACAACACACAAAGGTTTACCTTCGCACGCAGTGTCAAAGGAAGCTTCATCGACGATTTCAATTAGCTCGGGAGCTGGAATGCTTTCTGTATGTTTATCCAAAGCCCATGAAACGATATCCGATGCAGTGCGTCCGCCATCATATTCCTGAGCGTCACTTGAGCTCTTTTTGCCTCCGGGGAAGAACTTAATAGTTGGGTAACCTCGAACACCGTATTCCTAGAGTCCGCACAAAAATATGAGTAGTTAATATTGTTGAACTGACTTCGAAGGTATTTTCGACTTACAGCAGCCTTTGATTGATGAACCGTGGCATCCACTGCGCCCAGTTTGACTTTGCCTTTCAGTTCCTTAGCAGCCTTTGCCCATTCAGGTGCCAAATTCTTGCAGTGACCGCACCATGGAGCAAAGAATTCCACCAACCAAACATCCTCAGACTGCAGAACCAATTTGTCGAAATTATCTTCAGTAAGTTCGATGACATCATCACTTGAGCCAGAACTTGATGATCCGCCTCCGCTACCTCCACCTAAGCTAGCTTGCACCTTTTTCTTTGCTTCAGCAAGCGCCGCCTCCGCAATCGCCTTAGCTGTACGTTGGCCATTGAAATCGGTGGGTGAACGTTTGTTTGCGCCAAAGATTTTTATTGTAGGAAAGCCACGTACACCGTACTGGCCACCAAGTGATTGATGTTCATCAGCGTTGACGGAACCGACTTTAACGACACCCTTCAACGCCTTGGCTAATTTTTTGTATTCGGGAACTAACGATTGACAGTGTCCACACCATGGTGCGAAGAACTCTACCACCCATATAGCATCGTCATTGATTACGAGACGATCAAAGTTGGAGGGCGTCAACTCAACAATATCATCGGAGGGAGAGTAGAAGCCAAGAGCGGTAGGCGCAACAGACAGTAACGCCACCGGCAGAAGTAGTGAAGCTGCGAATATACAAAGAATATCAGTATTGAAATAATTATTTGTTAAATACCGTAATCAGCTTACAAATGGTAATCTTCATTTTTCTATACTCTTTTATGTGAAGATTCTTCCAGAAGCCGGTGATTGCTACGTGGACAGTTCAAAAAAATGTTCGGTTCTATTCAGGAAAGAAAGTATAGGATATTCTCTTGGGGACTAGAATCTCGGTTTATATTTCTAAATTGTAAATAAATGCAAACTACATTAACTCTAGGAAGAAACACAATTCTTAAAATTTCGCGATGCCGTTCGTTTTGTACCTCGTATAAGAATGTCAAAAACTTGCGCTATTGCTTGCTATTTGTTTTCCGCCTTGTTTGACATTTGGTGGTACATTTTTCGTGGTTGCTTCTGATTGGTTAACGTGGCGGCGGAATTATACAGAGTTTCGTGCGACATCTAGTGACAAGTAGGGCATGAATTAATTTCGTCCATCAACTTGATCATCTGTTCAGAGATGGCGTAATAAAATTAACATAATTCTGCTTACACTCTGGTATTCACATTAATGGTTTTTGTCTATTCTATACTGACTCCAATTTTATTATCATTTTTGATTTTGGTGTGAAAATACGTTTCTCTGCCTTTTTATTAAATAAATAACTGTATTGTGCTTCTTGGAACATTGGACTAACTCACTGAAAAGAAGACGGTCAAAAACAGGAACTAAAGGCATCATCAATTAGACATTGAGAGGACGGCGAAACTTTTCCTTAGCATCCAGGGAAACATTTCATCGATTCTTTCAATGAAGGGTCCGTGTAACACACCTTCAACAACAACAATAATGAGATTTCGAAGACAAAAGAAAATGAGACGGAAGGTGAAGTGAATTAGTGTTCGTGCAGCCATTAGGTGGGAAAACATGTGGATGAAGCGTTTTCGAAGAAGTCGTCGATTGAACCCGGTGGGAGGAGATTGATGCGGCGTGGGTGTCTACCGTGTTGTTAATGTTGTTGTTGTTGCTATCTTCCGATATGCCGCCGCAGAAGTCGTAAGTTCTTTCTATTCCTTGTTTAGAGGTGAGTGGAGGTGGCAACGCCCCCAGGCCCGGGCCCCGTTCGAAAAGAGCAAACGCGAGAGTCGTGATGGGAACAAGCAAGGACGAGTGGCATCACTTGTCACAAATAAACATCATCGAGAAACGAGTCCCCGGGGCTGCGGGGGCGGCATTGATTCGGGTCCCCGGGTGTCGCCGCGCCCATAAGAGCCGTGACGACATTGACGAGGCCAATTTGCGCTAAAAGGGATTTTACACTCGACGCGGCCGGCTGGGTCGTGTGCGAAAAGGGATAAGGGAAAGGATAACGCCGCGAAGAGCAAATAAATGTGTCGCCGAGCCATGATTTCTGCACTCGGGCAGGGCCAGGGGTGGCGGCTGACAGTCGGCGGACATTTATTTGTTCTTCACGCCACCGACAACCCACGATCTCGAGCATTGAATGTTTATGGCCGACATTCGCTTCGCATTATAATTCAATAATCATAAAAGGATAACGCGCCGCGTCTCGGCAGCAAGAGCAGGAGCGACTTTTATCGGGCCCAAATGCACTCGCTGACGCGGGGGGTGGGGATTTTCCATTTTATATGGGGTCCTTCGAACGTAAAGGCCCAATAAGTTCACCTCTCTCACTCTCGTACTCTCTGTCTTTGATGCTCGGCCATCAGGAAAACCCTTTCAGGATCTCGTCGTTTGCACCGATCATGAAACCCACATCGTTTGCCAACGAGGGTCGTGGAGGGAAAGCGCAAGAACGAAACGGAGGAGTCGCGAAGATCCACGCCTGGAACGGCAGGAAGACGGCGGGAGTCGGACCACACGCCCAGCGGGCCAGTGGGAGAAGGGGCGGTGCGAAGGTGGATGTGGCATCGCATGTCGAGGCCAAGCTTCCACACCATCCTGCGATTCATGTCCAGGGCCATAAATTCCGGCACTTGTCAGCCGCAGATTAGCTCCGCGTCGGCTCTCGCTTTATTTCATTTCGTTTGCGACGAGTTTCATTTGTTTTCCTTTGTTCGCTCGCACGGCCCACTTTCGGGCGGCTGCCCTGGGTGTCTTCGGGCTCTGCCTATCGTCGCCGGCCACCCGCGCCGACGTCGCCGTGGCCCGGTTTTCGGCGTTCACCGTCTTCGCCACTTCTTCACGGGCTCCTCGGCGGGCGCGGCGGTACGGGGCGAGACCATGGCGTGGACCATTAGATAAATTATGTGGTCAATTTGGCTTAATAGGGTTTAAGCCGGTCTCGTGTCCGGCTGCCACAACTCGATATGTGCCCGGTGGTGGATCGCCGGGGCGAGGCCGAGGCCGAGGCCGATGCAGTTCGTTCTCGCCCTGTGTCCGCCGAGAGATTTATTCGAATTCGATATTGAATTTCGTATTTATTTCATTTACTTCCCAGGGACCTGCCATTTTTTCGGAAATGTTGCTGCTGAAACTCGATTTATTGGTCACAACCTGAGCAGTTGCGTTTGGGAGCTTGCGTTAGGAGGCAGCGTCCTTGTCAGCTCAAAGTTTCTCTGCCTCCCACATCGCGCCTAATGCCAGTTTAATTAAAAACCGCATCTTGATAGCTTTTAATTGTCCTCCGATCGGACCCTTCAAGCACCCCGAACAAGCCGCCCGATGTCGTCCTTCTGTACGGACCACAACTTGCGGGCGACCCTTCGACCGTTCGGCCTTCGCCAAGGAACACTTGGCAATTGTAATCCTTGTTCGGCAATTTATTTGCTCTTTTAGGATATGAAGCACATAAATCACGCTCCCAATCGCCGGCCAGGTCACACCGCCAGTCCCACCCCCCCCTCAGAGCCGCAGGAAGCAACAGTTATCCTGGCCATTTGTTGCTGCTCCGCACGCAGGGACTCCTATTGTTGGCGTCGTTGTTGCTGCCGACCGGCTGCTGTCGTAGTTGTTGCCGCATTGTTCGTCGCACTGCTCGTGGATTCATTTCGAATTAAGGACATTGGCTCAGTTGATAGCGACGGGCAGAGGAAGCGTAATTTGCTGCCGACTTGCCGCGGTATGGGAAACGGGGTCAGGGAGGAGCAGAAAGAGGTGGAGGCTCGGAGCTGGCCTTCACTTCACTTCATAACCACGCTGCTGGAGTCGTTCTGAACCAGGTGCAGGATTAGTGGAAAAGATGAGAAGGGGAGAATAGATGCTGAAATTGAAATCTGAAATCGAAACGTCGCGATCTCAGAAATTCTAGCTTGGTCGGCTTCACATTGACCCGATCTGCCGCCGTGTGGACAAAGGATGTCCTCCTCCTGCAACGGAGAGCCGGGTGGACTCCTACAAATGAGATAACGTGTGCCTCGAGAACTATTTGACAAACTGTAATGGACTGCCGGATGCTGACGCCAGCTCGAACTCGAGCAACTACGCTCCGAACTATGCACGGCTGAAGATTAATATACATAATACAACAACCACAAGAACAACAACAGCGTCAACAAATATACCCAGTACCCAGTACCGAGGTCGAGGACGAGGGAGAATAGCAAACAGGAAAGTTTCTCAGAAGAAGCATTTAATCGCAACAAAACGAGTCCCGAACGCACGAAGGTCCTTTTAATTGCCATTGGAGACAATTATTTTTGTTGCCCTCGAATGTGTAACATGTTTGCCGGAGTAGTGGCAGTGGTTGTTGTTGCGATATTGTATTTTCCATCAACAGCAGTTGATACAAAAACGAAGAAAGTTTCCAAACACTCAGGGCTGCTGTCTCCACCCCTGACACCGAAAAGACACCGGAACGTGATCGCACATAATCAAGGCAGGGATTCATTACCGACCTCTGAGAGTATTGAGTGGCAGGAGTGGGCAACGGACGGGAGCCGGGCGCCCGGCGACCCTCTGAAGACACACAATACGTAAAACGGGAGAGAATTTATGCGAGATTTAATAAACAACGAATTCTTACGAGTAGTTTCGCTCGTTCCTTGAGACGAGAAACTAGATGGAGGCGAGGCGTGGCGAGGAGTGGAGAGGGGAGGAGAAGGACCTTCGCTGCCTCCTTTTCGGACGGGCGAAAGGGTTTCCGGTTACAACTGCCGCTCCTGGCTACTGGTGGACGCCGTTCCGGGGGTCGGCAAAGCCATAACTCGGCACAATTACAGAGATAATGACTCCAAAATGGGCCCACTCTGTCTGTCCGGGAAGTGAAGCTCGGGCTCTTGCCATTGTCTGCATTGTTGTCTCCACTGGCAACAACGCGTATGGATGGGCTCAGTGTTTGTTGTAAGCCTTTTGCTGACGCCGCTCAAGTCCTCGATTGGTTCTCACCGGCCTGAGATCGGCGCACGGTCAGCTGGAGTGAGGGTTCTGGAGGATGTGGTGACAGTAAGACGATGAAGAGGTCCTTAGGGAACCGACCAGCATGTGGTGACCAATAACTAGGATGAGGTTTCACAGTTTTACCTACGAGTTCCTCAATCAATCGTTGAGCAACGGTGGAAACACACTAGAAAGAGAAATCATAATTTGAATGAGATTTCGCGTTCTTGTTCCACTGTCCGGCCCAAGAAGTAGTCGTCGTCGTCGTCGTAGTTCTTGCCGTTGTCGTCATCCAGCCGTCCCGAACTTATTTCAAGTTTATCTCTTTGCTATTGTTGCTTCTTGTTCCTTGTTGCTTGCCTTGTTGTTGTAGTAATTGATTTCCCGTCTGCCGTCCAAGGCAGTTGTGAGGACGAGGGCCGAGGGTTGGGGCGAGCATATGTTAAGCAAAATCGAGATCGCAAACAATGGCCGAAGTTTACACTCGAAATTCCCCCAACAGTCGCCGGCGATGGGTTTTTAATGTCCCAGGAGGGAATTGCCAGAGTCGACGCAGGACTCGGACCAGCCGGGCAGGCAGGGGGCAGGGGGCAGGACGGCGACGTCTGCAGGATTCGAATGCGACTGCGGAGGCGATGGAGCCGGTGATTTGTTGTATTGATTAGTTTGGACAGCGCCGGGACGGAGGCGCGGGGCACGAGACGCACGCCCAGGATGCGCGGACACATTGTATGTGTGCAGGGGAGCTGGGGACTGAGTGTGTGTTTGAGGGAAGTAAGGCGAGGCGAGGTGAGGCAAATGAGAACCCAACTCAGCACGAAGCAGCTCGAAGATGCGAAGTTTTCAAGTCGCTTTTGTTTGATGAATATTTAATTAAGCATAAGACGGCCGTGGGGCGGGGAACGTGTGCCGGAAACGAGTTGGGGAAATTGTTGTAAAGTTTTCCGGTGCTCGAGTCGTTGTGGCTCTTGTTGTTGCCACTGCGGCCGACCCACTCCCACTCTCTCTCCCACTCCCTCTCCCTCCCGGGGTAGTTTTTATCGGAAGATACAATATTTTCTTTGTAACTGGCGGCGGGCGGCACGCGTTCCGGATCGTTGCCAAGGAACGGGGCAAGGGTTGCGGGCCGAGGCCAGCGAGAAGCCCGAAGAAAACGAGAAGAACAAAAGGAAGAACAAACCGAAATCAATTAACGGGTTGCAGCCAGAAGTTTCAACGAAATAATGAAAAATATGAACGCGAAAAATGAAAACAAAATAATTAAATTTTCACCTCCGCCGCGACCTTCGTTGCCCCGTACCACCCTCACCACCATCTCTCTAGCCGCTTCTGTTCGGGGCGGCAGCGAAGGGACAACGCTCGGAAGGCGCGCCACGCCCCGAGCGGTCGATCGGCGAGGGTTTGGCGGAGGTGGAGGTGGAGGAGTAGGATGAGGAGGAGGAGGAGGCGGAGGCGCCACCGAGCGGACCCGAGAGTTCGAGAGCTGCTCACTTTTTCCCTCGGCCCCTCCACCGGCTCCGGCGCTGATTCTTTTGAAGCTGCCTCGTGTTGCTGGTGCCGCTGTGGCTGTGGCTCTGCTGCTGATGTTGTTATTGTTGTGGTGGAAGAAAATTAATTAAAAATTAAATGAATAACGTGGATAATGAGCCCTAAGCGGGTTTTTTGTTTTTTCATTGGGCCCAGAAAAAATACCAGAGCTGGGAGCAACAAAACCGGCTTCTCCTTCTCCTTCTTTCCTTTCTGCTTGTTCTCCGTTTCTCGTTTTCGTTATCGTCACCGAACCTTCGATTTTTTCAATCAAATCATGAAAAGGTGCTTTTTTGGTCCACCGACCCAACACAACCCACGACCTCCCACCTCGTCATCGAACTCGAGTTTTCTTTTCCAATCAAAGTACTTCGAATTAAGGTTTTTCTTTGATATGCAGTAAATTATGGGAATTACATAAATAGAAACTTTTCGCTTTTGTGCAAAGATCGAATTTTAATGAGATTCTCAGACTGTCCTTAATTTGGATACAACACAACACATCCCTTAATACAAATCCTTCCAGGTGATATCATCATATCTTTGCATTAAAAATTGCCAGTCCGAATTGCCATTACGAATTTACAGTGTTTTTCTTTAAGGGTGTAAAAAGCGTAATTTGTTTAATAACATATTTGTTAACAATTATAATTAAAACTCAACAGAACCTCGTCACTTTACGCCTTACAAGCGCACAATTACTATGTTTTAACATTAAATCTTAGTTCAACAAATATTGAAGGGAGTTCCGAGCCATAAAGAAACTAACGGCTTTATTTCCTACAATAGTCTTGGCCGAGTTCTGTACAGTGCAGAAAAAAAGGTTACGATGGTAACGCTTGCCTTTAGTTAAACATATCTGTGCCAATATTGAGGAGGACCTTAAGTCGAATGAACTAAAGTCGATGTTTTGTATAAAATTCACATCGTTTGGTTTTGTATAAAATGTTCGGTATAAAATTCACATCGTTGGGTTTTTAAATCGATTTTTTATGTGGGTTTTGTGCAGGGTTCCCCATGTCCCATGAAGAGTTGCCTATTGAGAAAAATCATTTTTCTGATTAGTTTTCAACTGGCTATTGATCATTTTGGCTAATGTTAAATAACAAGCATCGGCTATCGGCTTCGTTAGTGGTCGCAATCTTTGGGTTTCTTTAATTCATGATTTTTGTGATGTTCCCAAAATACTGTTCATATTGGTGATATCAATTATCCAATGCCTTAATTCCAATAAAACACATTTTTTTCGATAGTGGGATATAATTTTCCAAATTCAATTTAAGATTCGCGATAAGTGAGCTCTACCTGAGCAGAACTAGAACGATGGATGATGCCGATCCGTAAAAACGCAGCAACGAAATGCAACGCCGGGATGACAGCGGTTCCTGGCCCAGTTCGGGTGCCTGCTCAAGTTGCGTACAAAACTCTCTTTTTGTAGTGCTTGTTGGTGAACGGCAGTTCCTTTCCATAGCAAATCATTGGAAAACATTTACCAGACACTGCGAGAAATCAGGGGCGACTGTCTGTTGATCTTTGTGGTATCGCATACCATATAAGATGTGTACAAGTTCCTAGCAAAAGATAGAAAGTTTGCGAACTACATGCAGGACTGTGAGAAGTTTCTACCGCCATTCGAATTGATTCCGGATCCTTTCATTTCTTTCTCTTATGACGGCTTTGAAAACTTAAGAAGTTGATAAAAACTGATCACGCTTTAAATATTATAATAGTAAGTTGGAGTTTTTGCGTAGATTTCATGAGTTCGCAGAGCAGATGAACCTGCGGTGCACACCGAGTATTTATAGGACTACAGGTTTGCCGTCACCTACAAGTTGATGATGGCCTATGGACAGAAACCAAAAGGAACTTCTGAGTGCGCTCGAATGTGATGATATTCATATAGCATTTCAATCTCCTATTTGATATTCATAATAATAATCGATTGTGTTTTTAATATGGGTAACAGCGAGTGATAACTATAATGAAAAGCCTGTGTGGCAATTTTGTGTTTAATTCACCAGATTGCGTATATTTATGTAATCATCTGTTGATTTTCCACAATCGGTATTATCATTCACGTAAAGTGTAAACATTTTCCGTCTGTTGTGCAGTACCTCTGATGTTTGTTAAACACCATTTTTCTGTTCGATACTGCGATTTATTGTGTGTTTATTACATTAAGAATTTCCAATCAATATGAGTTCATATTGTGCCATTGCGCGATGCCAACCACTATCTGCAGTAGTATGCAGATAAGGTACGATGGTAAAGGCCGTCTGATCGACATCAGCTGTGGGCTCCTAGAATAGGATTCCTAGAAATCCTATGATAAGATAAGATAAGATACTATTATTATAAAACCTTTCTACCAATTAGATCCACAAAAGTATTAAAGCAAATTTTGAACAAAACTGTTCTGCAGATTTACGGCGATCACAAGCGCCGGTACTTTTCCTATTTAAGTTTCGACGACCGACAATTTAAATACTTCGCGACCGAGAAGCTGCGATTCTCCGATCGAGAGTTTTTTTCACTATTTCTCCAAGTGCCCAACTGGGTCGATGGATGTGTTTGTGAATATTACATTTCCGAAAATTACACGCCGAAATTGGTTAATTAACACTAAACAAAACCAGAGGTTATCAGAAAGGGACGCATGGAGAAAAGCGTTTTGTATAGTCTTCAATTTGTAAATGGAAATCAAAATTATAGTGAATTTTTATGTAATTGAATTAAACCACCAATAAAACACAGACTCGTCAATTAATTACGTCAATTAGTTACACGTTATTAGTTACTCGTCAATTAGTTACACGAGACCAATAAATTTCTTAGTTAAACATATAAATCGCATTTGAACGAACATCGAGCAATAAAAAGAATCTCGACTGGTAGTCTGGAATGGTAGTCTGAGTTGAGTCGTCGTGCAGAGCAGTAAATTAAAAGGTTTGCCTTTAGTTAAACATATCTGTGATAGCATCTACAAGAACTTTAAGTGAAAAGGACTAAGTAGAAAGTTCAGATTCGTAAACGATTAGTCCGTACTTGCAGAGCCAGAACGATGAACGATGATGCAGCCCTGTATAAACGCAGCAATGAATTGCAACGCAGGGATGCCCAGCAGATACTGGCCCAGTTCGGGGGTCTGCTCCAGTGGCGCGCCGACGGACAAGACCGACTTCTCGACGTCGGCTGCGGCACGGGCGACGTGCTCATGGACATCATCAGACCCATGTTGCCAGAGAACTTTGAGGAAATTGTCGGCGTCGACATCGCCCAGAACATGGTGAACTACGCCCGCACAGCGTATGCGGATGCGGACCGCACGGAGTTTCAACTCCTGGACATCGAGTGCGAGTCCCTGCCGCAGCAACTGCGGAGTCGGTTCGATCATGTGACGTCCTTTTATTGCCTCCAGTGGGTGAAAAAGTCGAAGTGAGTTGAGATTCTCCCTCTCTGTCGTGGTCAGGTTTGGTGAACGACATTTCTTCTACAGGCAATCCCTGGACAACATATACCAGATGCTGCGAGAAACCGGGGGCGACTGTCTATTGATCTTTGTGTTATCGCATCCCATTTACGACGTGTACAAGACCCTAGCAAAAGACAGAAAGTGGGAGAACTACATGCAGGATTGGGAGAAGTTTCTACCTGCATTCGCGTCGAGCCCGGATCCTTGTGGCGACTACAGTGCGATTATGCAGCAGGCTGGTTTCGTGGACTGCAACGTTCAGTTACTAGACATGAGTTTCTCTTACGAAGGCGTTCAAAACTTACGAAGTTGATAAGCACTGATCACGTTTAAAGTTTTTTAATTATAATTCTGAATCTTTGCATAGGTTTCACAAGATCGATAAATCCCTACATCGGCCGCATTCCCCCCGAGCAACAGGAGGACTACTTGGACGACCTCGTTCAAGTCGTAGAGCAGATGAAGCTGAGGGAGTACGCCGAAGATATAAAGGACTACAGGTTTATCATGAACTACAAGTTGTTGATGGCCTATGGACAAAAATGTGAAGGAACCAGGGCCTTGTGAATGCGCTGGAGAGTGATAATATGCATTTCATCTTTATTCTTCAGACTGAAACCAACTATGATAGAAGTCTATATAATAATATCTTTTTTTTTGTTTTGATGTAATCATTCAAATATTGTTATACAAATACTAAAATACTTTTTACAAACTATATAATTAACGATATCGAACACCAATATTTTTCACTCCACCTAGGAGATGAAATTGATAGGGAATATTTTTACCTTCTCAATACTTAAGTATCCATAACGGAACGGTGGCGGACCAATTTTTATTTAAGTTTCGCTATCGACAGACCTGTATTATCCGATGGAGAGATCCCTTCACGCGCTGTTTCCCCAAGTGCCCAACTGGATCGATGGAGTGTTGGTGAATGTCGCTTTCAATTCGTTAGAGGGGCTCCGGCTATTTTTTGCCGCGAGGAAGAACAAAGAGGTCAGAGTGAATCCCGAGCAACGAAACACTGTGGGTCGTTGAACCGCTCGCACGGTGGCATTGCTCAGGGGATCGACGGCTTGGATTGGTTTCGATCATGTCGTGGTCGAGAGAAGTGAAAATTTAATACAAAATCCCCACTAACACGTACCCAATTCGCGAATACAGTTGCGAAGTCATTGAAGTGAATGGTACGACGCTCTTATTCCATTAGACTGTTGTCGAGCACGATCCACACAAGTTCAAGTTCTTTGTTGTGATTGTTGGTGAACGGTAGGTCCTTTCCATAGTATATCACTGGAAAACCTTTATCAGATGCTATAAGAAACCGAGGGCGACTGTTTGTTGATCTTTGTGGTATCGCATACCATATAAGATGTGTACAAGTTCCTAGCAATATACAGAAATTGGGCGAACTACATGCAGGACTGAGAGAAGTTTCTACCGCCATTCGAATCGAGCCCGGATCCTTTCTTTTCTGTCTCTTACGACGGCTTTGAAAACTTAAGAAGTTGATAAAAACTGATCACGTTTAAGTATTATAATAGTAATTTGAAATTTTTGCGTAGATTTCATGAGATCGATAAATCCCTTCATTGGACGCATTTGCTCTGAGCATCAGCTGGAGTTCGTGATCGATTTCTTTCAACTCTCACACCGTGCACACCTAGGATTTATAGGACTACAGGTTTGCCGTGACCTACATGATGATGGCCTATGGACAAAAACCCAAAGGAACTTTTGAGTGCGCTCGAATGTGATGATATTCATATAGCATTTCAATCTCCAATTTGATATACGAAACAAGTTCAAAACAATGATTGTATAAAGTATAATAATAATCGATTTTGTTTTTAATATGGGTAACAACGAGTGATAACTATAATAGCAAATTTCAGTTTAATTCACCAGATTGCGTACATAAATGTGGTACCGGAACGTCAAATGAAACACCGTAAATTTATTAAAATTAAAAATTAGCTTTATTGAGCTTTATGGGTACTGTCTTTCGTCGGTACTGTCTTTCATTCTTTGCGAATCATGTCGCTGCGTTTGTTTTTTGAATGTTGCATAGTTTCGTTATAGTCACATTTAAAAATATCGTCCGCTTCTAGTAATTTTTCCCACATCGGCACCACTTTTTCATATACTCACCAACTTTCTCAACATCATATCGATCATGGTTGAGTTTCTTTACTACTCTGTATGGACCTAAATACTTTGGCTTCAACTTTAGGCTTATGCCATTAACATGGCACTTTTCGTCATTAACATTAAAATTAGTTTCTATCTTACGTTTACCATCAAAACATCTACGATTTTCTTGTTGGATCCGTGCAATATTTCCTTTAGCTTCCTCTCGAAACTGTTCTCTATCTCTATCAAAGTCGTCGATCGCAGAGTCTTAAAAAATTTCAAGTCTGGAAAATCTTTCAAACGCAAATCGCAGCCAGTTAATAATTTAAACGGCGAATGTTTCGATCTTCTAATTGGCGTACTGTTTTCGATGCATCCTCTCACCTGGCCATTCCCTCACGGAACCCCTTTTGCTATCAATAAGTGCTGTACCCCATTTTTCTCACAATATTCCGAAAACGCATGAGAGGTAAATGCTGCACCCCTATCTGTAATAATTCTCCGGATTACCAAATAATGCTTGCTTTGTGAGTCTATCAATAACTGCTTCTGACCCTGTATATTTGGTGGGATATATATAATTATATTGTTTATTCGTCATCATCATCGGACCGACATGATCGATATGGTAAGTGCCAAGCGGTCGAACTTCTATATGAATTAGTTCGTTTTCCTTTTGTTGTGGTACTACAACCGACTCTTTCAGTGGGTCTTTAAACAAAATACCATACTTCATAAAATAACCACATAGTCCCCGTTTTCTAAAATCTTTAAGATGACTTTGGTCCATTCGTCTGAAATTTGCGAAATCTTATCATTCCTTCAATCTAATGCGCAAGGATTCATCTAAAAGCATACACTCTGCTTAGAGAGTCGACATGGCGCATCTTTGTCCCTGACCTATAGAACATAAGTAAGGGACAAAGATGCGAAAGCAATTTCGTTGAGGAACATAGGCCATCACGACACTCTTAGTGGGACATCCGCTTTACGCACAGTCATAGCAAATGCGTTGCAGTATGTTACTTTGGTCCTCTGAGTCTTTTTGCAGTAAAACTGCCCCGTGTATCCATATTTGCTAGCGTTGGTTACTGTACTATGATTGACCAACTTAAGACTGGCGCCTGAAATGTCTTTCAGTTGTTGAAATGACAACACCTGTTCATCGTTTATCTTAAATATTACGGCTTAGCTATTATTGCATAGTTCTGAATTAAACGTCTGAAGTAAGCTGTGAGTCTTATAAAATGAGCTTTTTTGATTTCTGGTAATGGAAAATGTTCTACTGCCAGAATCTTTTCCTCGGATGGACGAATTGGCCATTCTCAATTATGTACCCGAGAAGAGAATTGATTGAATTGTTTCTCTAAACACTTTTTCAAGTTTCATTACTGACCGGAATAATCAAGTCGTCTATATAGACAACAACAAAACCTAGGAGAGTTTGTTTTACCGAAAGGTACGTAATTAAATTCTGCGTGACATTTTTTCTTACATATATGTAGTCATCTGTCATGCATTATCAATGAATTCGCTATGTGTAAACATTATCCGTCGATAATGAAATTTATTGTGTGTTTGTCAGATGAAGAATTTCCAATCAATTCAAGTTAATAATGTGCCGTGGCATGATGCAATCCACTATCTGCAGTAGTATGCAAATAAGGTTCTGGAACTGGCTCCTAAAATTCTTAAGATATTACTATTGTTATAAAGTCTTTCTGCCAATTGGATCAATAAAAGAATTAAGGAAAATTTCCAAACCAATTTTTGAACTGATATTTTCCAGAGACAAGCGCCGGTACTTTTCGTATTTAAGTTTCGAAGACCGACAATTCCAAGATTACGTGACCGACTATTGGGAGATTGATTACCACTATATGAAACCGGAGGTTATCAGAAAGGCAAGTATAGAGAATATCGTTTTGTAGAGCAACTAATAGATGGAAATGACAATGATATAGAATTAAACGACCAATAAAACAGAACATTGCCAATTTATGTGTTATAAGCGGACAATAAATTTCTTTGTTAAACAATAATGAGGACAATAAAGAGACTTTCGACTTTATTTCTAATGGTAGTCTGAGTTGAGTCGTCGTGCAGAACAGTAAATTAAAAGGTTTGCCTTTAGTTAAACATATCTGTGACAGCATTTACAAGTGAAAAGGACTAAGAATAATTTTCAACTCGGATTTTTGCGGAAATATTTGATGCAAGAACATCTTCCATGTTCCGAAAAGCGATTCTGATCCGACTCGATTCTGATCTCGAAACTGAGAAATCGAGGTCCAAAATTTCCACAAATCCGGTGAAATAACCATAGCTCCTTTACTAATGTATTCTTGATTCTGAGTTTTAATTGTTCAAATGGAAATTTTAGACACATTAATGTGCAGAAAGTTCAGTTCGTTAATGATTAGTCCGTACTTGCAGAGCCAGAACGATGAATGATGCAGCCCTTTATAAACGCAGCAATGAATTGCAACGCAGGGATGCCCAGAAGATACTGGCCCAGTTCGGGTGTCTACTCCAGTGGCGCGCCGACGGACACGACCGACTTCTCGACGTCGGCTGTGGCACGGGCGATGTGCTCATGGACATCATCAGACCCATGTTGCCAGAGGGCTTTGAGGAAATTGTCGGCGTCGACATCTCCCAGAACATGGTGAACTACGCCCGCACAGCGTATGCGGATGTAGACCGCACGGAGTTTCAACTCCTGGACATCGAGTGCGAGTCCCTGCCGCAGCAACTGAGGAGTCGGTTCGATCATGTGACGTCCTTTTATTGCCTTCAGTGGGCGAAAAAGTCGAAGTGAGTTGAGATTCTCCCTCTCTGTCGTGGTCAGGTTTGGTGAACGACAGTTCTTTTACAGGCAATCCCTGTACAACATTTACCAGATGCTGCGAGAAACCGGGGGCGACTGTCTATTGATCTTTGTGGTATCGCATCCCATTTACGACGTGTACAAGACCCTAGCAAAAGACAGAAAGTGGGCGAACTACATGCAGGATTGGGAGAAGTTTCCACCTGAATTGGAATCGAGCCCGGATCCTTGTGGCGACTACAGTGCGATCATGCAGCAGGCTGGTTTCGTGAACTGCAACGTTCAGTTACTAGACATGGGGTTCTCTTACGAAGGCGTTAAAAGTTTACGAAGTTGATAAACACTGACTACGTGTAAATGTTTTAAATTATAATTCTGAATCTTTGCATAGATTTCATAGGATCGGTAAATCCCTTCATCGCCCGCATTCCCCCCGAGCAACAGGAGGACTACTTGGACGACCACGTTCAAGTTGTAGAGCAGATGAAGCTTCGGGAGTACGCTAAGGATTTAAAGGATTACAGGTATATCATGAACTATAAGTTGCTGATGGCCTATGGACAAAAATTCGAAGGAATGAGTGCCTTCTGAGTACGCTGGACTATGATGATATTCATTTCATCTTTAACTTCTTTTTATGTTTTGATGTAATCATTCAAATATTATTATACTAAATGCTAATACTAAAATACTTTTTACAAACGATATAATTAAACTTTCGAACAACAATATTTCCCACAGACGTACGGCGAACACTAACTCCACCCAGGAGATGAAATTGATAGGGAATATTTTTACCTTCTCAATACCTACGAATCCCTATCGATAGCTAGCGGACCAATTTTTATTTAAGTTTCCCTATCGACAGACCGCTATTATCCGATCGAGATATCCCTTCATGCACTGTTTCCCCAAATGCCCAATTGGGTCGATGGAGTGTTGGTGAATGTCGTATTCAATTCGTTAGAGGGGCTCCTGCTATTTTTGGCCGCGAGGAAGAACAAGGAGGTCACAGTGAACCCAAGTGCCCGAATGACATCCCAAGCAACGAAACACTGTAAGGTAGGTCGTTGAACCGCTCGCACGGTTGTATTGCTCACGGGATCGGCGGTTTGGATTGGTTTCTATCATGTCGCGGTCGAGAGAAGTGGAAATTTAATACAAAATCCCCACTGACACGTACCAAATTCGAGAATACAGTTGTGGTGACGTCGGTTCCTGGATCATGCTTTGTTAGAGACGCCTCGAAGTGAATGGTACGACGCTATTATTCCATTAGACTATTGTCGAGCACGATCCACACAAGTTCAAGTTCACCCGCAAGGGAAGTAGCGTCGGGGGCTTTGTTAGAATAGACACAATAGATCTGTGGATAAGCATGCAAAGTATGGCGCAAGTTAAAAGGTTGTATGTTTTCGTTCAAGAGCAACAATTGTCTGGTCGAATCTGTCAATGGTGTGCGGATGTCGGTAAAGAAGTGCGTGAGTCCGGGTGCGATTACCGAGTTTCCGCCAATATCCGCGTATGGTCGTCTGATATCAGAAGTCTATGGGGGATCAGCGTAGTTCTGTGCGGTGTTGGGCCTCGTCGTCGTGAAAATGGGTCGATGCCACGGTCGGTTGAGTATGTCTCGGTAATAAATTACCCCATAAACTCACGTCGATATTGCCGTGTGCAATGGGGGAAGACCGCGGCGATCGCCGCGATATATCGGTATATTTATTTAAATATAGTTTCCCACACACGGCCCAGCAATTTGGCTACGGTTGGGCTTCTTGAATAAATTACACGATTATAAATATCCCACAAACGTAGCCAATAGCGAGATGATCTTTCGAATTCGGAACATTTTGGAGGGCTTCTCGTACCATCTCGCTTCGCGTGCTCCTCGCCCTGTCGTTCGTTCTCTCTCGCCACGATTGCGCAGGGCAGGACCCGGAGCTCGAGCTGGAGCCGGCTGGGCAGCGAAGTCGTTGGGGCAAACTATAAATGTTCGATCGGCCCGGTGGCGGCTCTACAGACTTCGTCGAACCACTCGCAGGGCAGCCTCGTCAATTTAGTTCCCGATCCAGTTCTCGGTCCAGGTGCCGTTCCCAGTCCAGTTCCCGTTTGATTCGCAAAACAGAGCTCGATTCCTTCGACCGATCCTCTCGAATCGGTGGGTGGAGAAGTTCCAGGACCCGCTGCGCCAGATGAACCAGGCTGAGCTCTATCAGCGCGCCAACCATGTGCAGCGCCACGACGCCCGCCGCGTGCTCGATGAGTACGGCAGTGTGATCCAGTGGCGGCCGGACGGACGCGATCGGCTGCTGGACGTCGGCTGCGGGTCCGGCAACGTCCTGATGGACTTCGTCTACCCACGGCTGCCGGCGACGTTCGAGCAGCTCGTCGGCACCGACGTCTCCGCCCAGATGGTCGACTACGCCCGCCATTGTTATGCCCACTGCGAGCGCACCGAGTTCCAGGTGCTCGACATCGGGGCCGACTCGGTGCCGAAGCACCTGCGGGGCCGCTTCGACCACGTGACGTCCTTCTACTGCCTGCACTGGGTCCAGAATCACAAGTGAGTGTCGGATCGAGGGTGGTGTCGTGTGGTGAGGTGAGATGAGGTGAATAACGGCGGTTTGCTTTCGTATCGCCGCAGGAACGCGCTCCAGAACATCTACCAGTTGCTCCGCAGCAGCGGCGGCGACTGCCTGCTGGTCTTCCTGGCCAAGAACCCCATCTTCGAGGTCTACAAGACGCTGACGAAGCTAGCCAAGTGGAGCGCCTACATGCAGGACGTCGAGCGCTTCATCTCGCCGCTGCACCACAGCGAGGACCCGCGCGCAGAGTTCATCCAGCTGTTGGAGGAGGCCGGCTTCGTCGATTGCAGCGTCGCCGTGCGCGACGAGGTCTACGTCTACGAGGGCGTGGCCAATGTGCGTGGTGAGTGCGAGATCAGCAATCAGTGACAGTGACCCCTGACCATGTCCAAGTCTTCTTCTCATCCTCTTCTTCTCCTCGTTGCAGAAAACGTGAAGGCCGTGTGTCCGTTCCTGGACCGCATCCCCGTGGGCCAGCACGAGGAGTTCCTTGACGACTGCGTCAACACGGTGGTCAGCATGAAGCTGCGCGAGTCAGCGGCGGACACGACCGACTACCGGTTCATCTCGCCGTACAAGCTGGTGGTCGCCTACGCCCGGAGGAGCGGCGGCTTCGCGGACGCGGTGATCGGGGGGGCGAGCAAGGCGGGGAAGGGCGCCAACTGAGGGGTGGCCGACGACCCGGGATCTTCCTCTGTGTCTATTCCTGTTCCTGTTGGTCACTTGTTTTGTTATTACTGTAAATATATCGAAATTATATGCCAGATCCATCGACGAATACTCCACTCACTCTGTAGGTGGCGGAAGGGGAAGCGGGAAGCGTATTCGGCGGAGCAGTGGGGGTTGGGGGAATTGTCGAAAATGAGCAATTTCTCCAGTGCCGTCGAAACGTCGCTGATTCTGACATAACTAATTATGGAGCAGGAGCGACAGCCACAGGACGACGACATCCGCCGACCCGAAAGGGTGCGCGGGGCACCGGCGGAGTTATGAATTCCCAATATTATTTCTGACAGACATCCCGGCTGATGGCGGGACGAGGGTGGGAGTGGAGATTGGGGAAGGCGAAGGAGCGGTGGCGGCGGCGAGGACCCGGTGTCGAATTTGCTAAATAATTATTTCGCTCGAAAGACACAGAGACAGTTTGCGCCGCGGCATGTTGGAAATTTCAAATTTCGGAAATACCTGAGTCTGGCATCGCTTGCTCGCTCGCTCGCTCGACGAGGACCAGGGCCGTGCCGTGTCGCGCAGTCTAAAAAATATTTTAATTGTTTCGGAAAATGCTTGCCGCGGAATCCGAAAATGAGTTATTATCGCCGGGCGAGTATGCAAATTCCCCGGATCCGGAGCCCGAAGTCGGAGCACGAGGGTTGTTCGCCATCGTCATCCGCTCCCCTCCGTAACCCCTCGCCACGTTCTCAGCCACTTCTCCGGATGCTGGTTGTTGTTGCTGTTCAGTTGTACTGAACCCTAACCCTTGCCTAAGCGCCGCTTCCTGTCAACACGAGGCCGACTTCGCTTTCCCCGGCTGCCGCCTCCCGCCTCCCTCACTACCACGACGCCCGGACGCCTGCAAATGCCACATGCTGTAACTGGCGCAGAGCAGAGCGTATCCTGCGTATCCTGCACTAATGTTTGTCTTAATCTTTGATTTGTTTTCAAATGTAAACGACAGGAATTAATTTAGATAAATGATTTTTCGAGAGCTCCTTGCGAGTCTTCGAGCCGTCTCTTAAGGATTCCATCCGTCCTCTCGCTGTCTGAGGCTGAAGTTTGTCTGCCGAATCCATCAAAACATCAGCCGTGGCGACGAGGCGTAGTGGCGTGGCGTGGCGTGGTGAGCGATTTCCCGTTTACTCGGCCGGTCGGGCTATAGGGAGTGAGACCTTGGGAGTGGGTCCTTGCAAATTGTTCGTACAAATGGCTTTACACAGTGCCTCGGCATTGGGATTTGATTTATTTGTTAATTTGTTTCTGATGATTTCTCAAAAGCGCTTCCCGCTCCTGTGTCTCCGTCTTGGAAGAATCCGCCTGCCAAATCTGCTGGAAAATCTATTCGCAGGCATTTAATTGGCTGTAGACACCGCATTGTTGTTCTTTTTGTTCCTGCTCTCGCCGCGACTGGAGCGGGCCGAGCAAACAGATCGCAGTCGGCTGCCGTCTCCGGCCTGGGTTCGAGTATTTGAGCAACTAATTTTCAAGACAATTTGTTTTCTTGTCTGTTTGATGTGGCGCTGCGGGGCTGTGGATGGGGCGGAAACTGGGGATGGGCGTGAAGTGAGTCGTAAACAAATGAAAAACGACTTCGTCCCAGTTGCTCAAAATGTAATTAATTCGAAGTCGGAGCGAGCCGGATTCGAAGTCAATTCAATGACGATGGGGGACCGGAAAATTCCACAGAAGTTCGATTGATTTTTAGTTTCGAGGGCCGGGCCAAGGGGATGGCGTCCAATTCCAAAGCCGGGCCACATCGACAGGGCTGGACATCCATTATCCAGGGTAGAGCCCCTGCCCCACCCTCACCGAGTCGACCGAACTGCGAGCCATATTGGGCCACATACCTGGGGTCGTTTAAAACCAACCGCAGGTGTTGCATTCGCTCGAAGCGCCCTGCATTAATTATGAGCTGGCGGGCGACGGGCGGCCCAGACCGGGGCGGTCGGACGACTATAACGAAGCTTTGCATACGGAAACTATTTGCAGCACTTGCTCTCGAACTCGGTCCCAGTCTCGTTCCTGTACCTGTTCCTGGTCTTGTTCTCGGTCCGTGCAGCCGGAAGTCGCAGCCGTTTCCTCGCCACCGGAAGCGGCTGCCTCCTTGCAACCGGCAACATGCGGTCCAAGTTCCTGACAGCAGCATCTTAAGCGAAGGATTGTCGTCCATAATTTGGACAGTGGCGGTGGCGGAGGAGGATGTGACGGAGGGGGAGCTGGGGTCAGGGTCTGCTCCATGGCGGAATAAACAAAAGCATACTTTTCGGCGCTCCCTTTGCTGTGGCCATTAAATTCAAGTCTGCGCCACGGACTCCGAGTTTCCTCGTTTCCTCGGTGGTGGTCGGCTGTCTCGGCGTGTATGTGTGGGTGAGAGTGTGAGTGTGCTTGTATGTGTGTGCACTAGTTGGGTTTCATTCGGGCTTGACTGCAGTTCGGCTAGAAATATTACTACT
Source organism: Coelopa pilipes (assembly GCA_947389925.1). Classification (NCBI taxonomy): domain Eukaryota; kingdom Metazoa; phylum Arthropoda; class Insecta; order Diptera; family Coelopidae; genus Coelopa; species Coelopa pilipes. Next base: position 66,863,095 of record OX376696.1, on the reverse strand, counting down.
ATTATTTCGGCGTCGTTGTGTGTGTGGGAAACTATTAAATTTCTCCGGAGACAGAAATATGATCAGAAATTTAAATCGATTTATTAAAATTTCGCAACGTTGAGGTCAAGTTGGGTCGGTAGCGGGGTAGTCGAAGCATGTGTGGCAACCTGAACCTGAGGCCATCCCAATTTGGTCCGGAGTGGTTGCAGGGAGGTCTGTGGAAATGCAAATGAGTGCACCGTGGAACGGACGACGAAGTGAACAAGGATTGGAAGACAAACCTCGAGGTAGGGCGAAGTTTGAACCGTTGACAGTGGGCATACATTGAGGCCAGCATCTGAGGAAAATAAACCCGGTTTGGTCCCACCGTGTTGGTTTCTTTTCCGGCCCACGACGCCGCGCACCCGCATTCTCGGACTGTTGCCCATTTATTGTCTAGACAAAAACTCCAATTACCTGATCCGATTACCAGAAGATTTTGGCTTGGAGTGCTCTCGCAGAGCGGACAAAAAAGATTCCCCTGAGCCTCGCATCCCCCGCAGGAGCCCCGAAGGTGCAACGGTAACACTTAAGCATGCCTCAAATGGCCGAGGACCGAACTCTCCAAGACACCTCCTCGTGAAGAGCTTCTCGGCGAAGGGTTTAATTGAAGCCCCACGCGCGGGCGAGTCCCGGCGAACAGGTGTAAAGTTGAATCATAAAATGAAATTAAAATAAATGCCGGCCCGGCAACGGTCGAGTGGAAAGGGGAGGGAGAAAATGCGGCACAGCTGCTGGTGCCGGACGACAGGACGACGGAAAAGGGTTGCCGCGGAAGCCGGGTATCGTCGCGTCCGGCCCTCGGGTTTCAAACGCCGAATCCTCCGAGAGTTCCCGGCGAGCCCCGGGCCTGTTATTCGACGCTCGATTTCCAAATAACTGGGAAATTGTTTTGTTTTTCTTAATTAGCCCCGGTCCGGTCCAGTCCAGTCCTCGACGCGTCTCGGTCTCGGCCCGATCAAACCCGGCAGTTGGACTTCGGGGAAGAAACTGGAGGCGGTCCGGGGAGCAGTTTCTTGAAAACTGAGCAAGTTCGAAGGAAGAATTAAAAATTCATGTAATTAAGAGATTTGACTTTCGCATTTTTCGCTTCTCCCTCTTTCTCTCTCTCTCGATCTGTCCGAGGGAGGCGGCCGTGAGTGAAGGGTTGGGATTGCTTGACGACTACAAGTTTTCATTTTATTTTCATTCAGTTATTTCCCGTTTTCGAGACTGGCATCTGCGATGCGTCCCACCGTGCGTTCGGCGGTTCGCGACCGAGGGCCGGACTTCGGGTGAAGCATTTTGCGGTTTGGCCGGAGTCACGCCCTGCTCTGTGACCAAAGTGTGTAATTTTCGAAATTACACTGCGACAAAGTACGAATGAATTTCTAGCGAAAATATTCATTAAACCAAATGATGGCGAATAATTTGAAATTTTATGAAAAATTCAGCCCTAACGAGGGCTGCTTTGTTTCAGGCACCTCCCTTTCGCCTCCCCTGCTCGGCACCGCGGTTCAGAGTTTTCCACTTTTCCTCCATTCGCCAATTCCACGCTTGCCTTGTCCTTGCCCTCGTCCTCCACGCTGTCCTTGCGGCGGCTAATAATGGAAACAGGAATTTTAATAAATAATGTTTCCGTTTCCTGCTGCTGTCGTCGTATCATCGCCTCGTCGTACCATGGCCGTGGTCGTCCTGAGCTCAAGCCCTGCGCCACGCCCCCTTAATGCGGTTTAATTTCGACTTGATGCAATTTGCGAAGGACTGACTCGCTTTGTCTACGCCACGCCACGCCACGCCATGCCGCAGAGGTCGCCGGAACCGCAAGATCCGATGGCAGACCCAGCCAAACGGAAACGGAACCGCCTCCGTGGGTCCATCTTCGTCCAGGAACAAGGACGAGCCCGAGCGTGAGGACGAGACAACACTTAATTAGACTCGCGACTAGCGGCGGGGAGCGGGTGGGAGTCGCTCAAATGTAATTATTATCCTTTCATTTGTCCTCTCATAAATAATGCGCAAAAAATGTAATTTCTCTCGTATCCATGTCCGTGCCTGCCAGACGCGCCCAACGTCTGTTCGTCCGTCAGTCATTCTATCTATCGCTCAGTCAGCAGTTTATCCTCTCGACGCCGCCTTGGACTCCTCATGTGTGGAAACCGATCTATGAATTAGTGGAAAAGGACAACCGGGAGACTCCAAAGGGCTGCGTAAACCGTCGACTCCGCACTTGCTGTAATTGCCTTCGCCACGTGGGCCCTCGTCCTTGTCTGGTCTGGTCCTCCTGCATTGCTACATTGAGTACTGATGTGTTTGTTCCTTATTTTCCAATTTTTGAATCTTTTTTCGAGTCGCAAACACAATTTATTAAGGAAATTGTATTGATATTACTCGAATTTCGTCACGATAAAGAGTTCATTTAAAGTGGAAATCACTGTAGTTTTAGGGGGACATTTAGAGAATTCATGGTATTATCTGAACCGCTAAACTCCTTTGATTTGTTAAAACTTCGCGATCATCAACCTGCATCCTCCATGAAGTCCTCAGCCACGAAGTCTTCGTGTTAATTGAGTGCCTTCCGCAGATCTGGCTGTAAAGCAACATTAACTCATCACTCGGCACCCACGGCCACCTCGAGGAGATGAGATCCTTGGGCATGGCACATGATTTTAATTTAAATTCAGAGCGAGATAAAAACAAACACTTTGATATTCAAATGATGTGCAATCAAACTTTTGAAGCATGTTGTTCGGGCCCGAGCCCGGGGCCTGGGCTGGCCTGGAACCTGGGAGCCGTGTGTAAAAATCTGGCAACCTCAGCGCGAATGCACTCGGATCGAGGACAGGACCGAGGAGCCGAGGCAATGAAAGAGTTTCGAAAACACAAAATTGGTATGTAAATAAAACTTGGACGTTTTGTGATGTTTCATCGCGGCGTTCGCCGTGCCGGTCGTGTTGTTGGCGTCGTTGTTGCAAAGGGTTAAAAATCGAGATTTTCCCAAACGATTGGCAAGAGCAGGAGATCCTGGTGACGGAGTGAATCGAGGTGGAGCAGCGAGCGCGGTGGAAATTTGCATTTAAATTGCTTTTCGGTTCGGTTTGGCTCGGTTCGGTTCGGTTTGGTGTGGTTTTCAGTCGTTTGATCTCGCTGGTCGAATGCCGGGAAATGAACGCATTTTGATTGAGAATTATTTGGAACTCAGTTTCGGCATTTTTCAAAATTCCCTCCCCTCATTCCCTCGGCCAATGGACGGCAACCGCGCGTGGCTGGGGCTGGGCGGAAGTTGTTAAAAGGACATGCAGCAAGGCCTGGCCAAGCCAATATGTTCGACGAATCACGCCCCGGCGACCGACGACTGGCATATGGCATGAGTTGCCGTGTCCAGTCCACGCAGGACCTCCCGTGTTGTTGTTGGTTCTTCGCTGTTCGCAAATACAAATAAACAAATGCGGCCGGAAACACAAACAGCCGACAAACAGGCGGGGCGGTTTCGCGACGGGTCGGAGTCGGGCCGTGGCAGGGCCAGAGGCGGGCGAGTGGCCTCCGTAATGATTGAAAATTGCGTTTTCCATTTGCTAAATGCGCGGTTTCAACCCCACCCCACTCCGCACCGTCTCGCCATGGACATCCCAGTCCATCCGCCACTTCCGGCGGAAACGAGCGTCGACGGGGTTCGACTGCGGACGCCATCTTCGTGCTGTTATGCGGACGTGGCTGCCCGAGTGCCGGTGTGGGTGTGGGTGGGGGTGTGTGTGTGTGTCCGGAGCAAATATCGCGCGGCATCAAAGCCGGGACTTTATTGCTGACCATCGTCGGCGTGCAAGGTGTGGGTGTGAGTGTGAGTGGGTGCGTGTGGGGCGGCAAATAAACAAATATTTAGTTAGAATCAGGTAAGAGCGCCGAACACAAACGCACCCACATTCACACGCACCAGCACCCAAAGCAACTCGGGCGCTTTATTGAACTGCGGAGGGCGTTTGGGGGCGCGTCCTGTTTGTGCCCATCGCTTTGACTCCTGATTTGATTGCATATGCAAATGCGAGCTGACCATTGGCCACGCCGAGCTCCACGTAGTTGTAGTTGTGCTCTCCGTGTGTCTGTGTGTATGTGTGTGTGTGTGGATGTTCGACTAGTGGTCGAAGGTTCGCAATCAAATCGACGAAATGAACTTCTGCTGTTTGCCGTTCGACCCTCAGGCGGCCAGAGGGACGAGGGTGTGGTCGTCGGGCCGACGGATCGATGGGGAATCGGAATCGCTCCGAGGAGACGCAGTCGAGGCTCCGTCGAGGCGAACGAGTTCGTCCCGAGGGTGTTTTATTTGATTAACAAGCTCGTGATTTGTCGTCAACAGTGTTCGTTGTTGGCGACTTTGTTGACACCTGCGATATGTTGTTGCTGCGATTGACAAATCAATAGTCGACTTCTTGCCATCAAATTTCGCTCAAACTTGTCGTTATTGCTGGAGTTGGGTTTCTAATTACAGAATTAATTGAATCGTTCATGTTCTGCCATTTCCATTTCGGTTTATGAAATGATTTTGAGTTTTGGCTTATGTCCGGTTCTACTTTGAGTAGTATAATGAAGAAGTTATCCATGCATGATCTCGCATAAAATTTACAATGATTTTGGATACAATACATAGTTTCCTTGTTCCCAAAAGCCAAATGAATCGTCCTCAATTCTACCGTCGTAAAGGACTCGATTCCACTTCCAAAGGATTCCTCCCTCGAGCACCAACCATCCAAACTACAGTTAAACATTAAATTCGTCCATCTCTGTAATTTCTCGTTTCCACCGCATTTTCCTGGGCTGCGCGTCTGCTTATTTGGATTCAAACTATCCGTGAATCTGACCCACTTTCGGCCGCATCCCCTTTCAGAGCCCTCCCTCGAGCCCCCTGCCTGTGGTGCCCGGAGTCCCCCCATCCTCGGGCGAATTAATAATTTAACACCTTCAAATTTTAATGAGGTCCTTGATGAGCAACGAATGCGATTTAAATTCAAAACGACGTTAGTCCTTTTTCATTTCCTGCCCTCAGCGAGCCCAACAACAACTCATGAGTAGTTTCATACACGGCACACACACACATGCACACTCGCTTCCACGGACGCATTTAATCTTCATTAAGAACCGGTTCCCGCCGAAGCCGGAGCAGTTTTTGGGACGAAAATCCAAATTCGGCCCTGGCCCAGTAGGTCGTGAGCGAGCGAGCGGAAGGGAGAGAGGATATTTTCCTTTGTATCGCATACTGACACACACACTCACACCCACATGTGTGTTTGTATGTTTAATTATGCGCCTCCGCATCCACTGAGCGACGCAGGAGGCTGGTGTGTCTGTGAGTGAGTGAGTGAATCCGTGTGTGTGTTTAATGTCCGCTAAGCAGTTGGGACAACAAAATGCCACACAACAACAACAACACAGTAACGGCACAACAGCAACGGAAGGAGTCAGGGCGGGCGAGTGGCCGCTGTTAAAATTAAATATGCACGCGGTTTGCTTTGGCGCAATTTTCCGCCTCACTTTGCGCCTTCGAGGAGCCGCCGTCGACCCCTGCCCCGCCCGCGGCCACTGAAGCCTTTAGAAGTTGTTTACGCGGGTCCTTGAACAGGATACACTGGGGCTTGTAGGAGGAACGCGAACGAGTCTTTTGAGTTTCTCTGTCTGTTGTCGTCTGTCTTCTGTTGCCTGTCCGTCCGAGTGTGAGAAGGCATTAATTCGACGGCCCCGAGAGCGCGGAGTCCATAGCGGGTTCAAGGATGTTCGGCTCCCTTTGTTTCCCGACGAGAAGCCACGCTGGAAGCAGGTCCCAATCGCACTCGTGCGGATTCCGAGATGTTCCCTCACCCACCACTGCGACCCATCCGGCCAGCAGTTCAATGGAGATTCCGTGGAAACGCAAATAATGGAAAATGAAAATAATAATTAAAATAATAATTTTCGCGACTTAAGACTCTCGTAATTAGATTTGAGCCCGAGTAATGGGCGAATGGCTGGCTGCGCCCACCTTGGCCCGGCGCCATCCACCGCAGAAGAACCACAAGCGGCGTCCACTGGAATCGAGGCGAGGCGAGGCGAAACTCGAAACCTCGAAGGGAACGCGAGGGTGCGGGACGCGTCTGCGGGATTAGTTCTTGAAACATTGTAATTAGACATCGGACAGGTATCCGAGTGTAAAATATTGAAAGGAAATAATTATTACAGCAACAATGAGGGCGGCGAGGTCTTAGGGGTGGGTCTGAGGCCGAAATAAAAAGAGCTCCGACCGGTTTTTCGCGCAATTCAAAGTGTTTGACTTGAAAGAAACCTCGCCGAGATCGATTTCCGAGAAGGCGAAGGACTCGCGTGGCTCTTGAAAGGTTATTTCAAGGATTCAGGGGGGTGGGGGGTGGCAGTTTTGTATTTCGAAACTGTATTAATTGAGATCCTTTTGAGTAACTTTCAAGTAATCGATGGAGCTCCTCAAACTGCTCGAGTAAATATTTAAAAAATTCCTCATCTCGGCTTCTTCTTCGCTTTATATGTGCGATATTTTTCTATCAACTATCATTGCTTCCATTCATCAATCGCACAAATTGCATTCTACGCAGTCGCCCCTAAAAACAGGCTGCAAGCGTTACGTTTGAAACGGCCCTGAAGTATGCAATTTAATGTTTCCCCTTTGTACATTCTCATCATTTCATCCAACAACGAAATTTTGCAATAACCGACTAAAATTTACAACAAAACAACACAGTAAACAATGAAGAGAATGAAAACAAAATGAAAAGAGAACGAAAAGGCAAAAGGAAGAGAACGAAAAGAACTCTCGGAAATGATAAAAAGTTTCCAACTCATTGACTCTCATATTTTCCGGCTTTGACGATTTTCCCGCTCAACTGCCGCCCCTCCCTGCCCACGTTTTTGATTATCCCGGCGAGTGCGTTGTGTGTGTGTGAGCGATTCTTTGTGCCGTGGTATGCGTAACATTTTTATTTTCGTTCAGTTAATTTTTTGTTGCCATATCGGATGTTGTTGGTTCTATTGTTTGCATAAAACACAAGCCACGAGGAGGAGGACGAGGCGGTGGGTCGGCCTCGCCACCCTTCGACTCCCCTCGCCACTCCTCGCCGCCATCGCCTGTGGGCGGATAATGGAATAACGAACGCTTGAATGATTGCCGATTGTTGTTCCTATTAATATTTGCGTTGTCGTTGTTGGTGTTGCTGCTGCCGCTCGCAGTGTTGTTGCCAGCCACGTCTTCCGAAGCAGCTACTTCCACCACCCTCCCGGCCCCCACCCGCAGGCCGGAAATATTTTTAAAGAAATGCGCAACAACGTCCTGGCTCCACACACAGACACAGACACAACGCAGGCCAGGACACCGACGCACACGAACCCACCGCCGCACCCAGAACTCCTGACTGCGACACAGCCGGAGGGGTGCGGAGGGTGAGGGGGTGCTCGGGCAAATCGGATGAATGTTTATTGAAAAGGCATAAAATTCGTTCTACCAGAATGAAAATATGCTTTGATACAATAATTGTGCGTTTAAAAAAGGTTTCCGCGCCACAAAAACCCACCCCAACCTCGACTCCGTCCACCCCTCGTCCTCAGCTCAACTCAATCGAGCCCGCCCCGAGCCTCATCCGCACCCGTCCGCCCGGCTCCGGCCCCGGAGTCCTGCACACACACGCACACCTAGACTCAGACACATGTCCTCCGGCACCGCCGACTCCCAGTTGTGTGTGCGAGTTATATTTTTAAATTTGTTTTCCATTCGAGTCGAGCCGAGCCGAGCTCCTTCCTAGCATTTGCCTCTCCCGCACTCGCACTCTCTCTCTCTCACTCACCCTCTCCCCGAATGTCTCTCTCTCCCCATCGCCTGCTCCTGCGGTCGTCCGTGGCGTTTCTTGCGATAACAGGCGGCACAAACGCCTCGATTCGCCTCCTATGGCGTGGAAAAATCGCACGGCGCGTATTCTCGCCATTAGCATACGAGGTCCTGGAGCTGCTGATAAGCTGAGGGCGGAATTGCGAGTCTCAGCCGGGAGATTGACTCCAGTTGGGTTGCGGTTCTCGCTGGGACTCGAGCACTGGAGCGAGCGAATTGGAGTCGGGAACTTCTGGGGTCTGCTGGTTTTTGGTCCGAATGTGAGAATTAGAATACTACGAGGGTAACCCCGGTTAACTTCTACTAAACAACTGCAAATAGTCCAAGATGAGTCAATTTCGGATGTCAGTTCTAATTTTATGTCCATCATTTCCTGGGCACAAATCGAACTGACTTCAGCGGAGACAGCAAAGATCGTGAGCGATAAAGAAAACAATGGAAGGCGCAATAAAATAATTCATTTCGTGTTCGGCACTTCGGACGACGGGAAGGAATTCAATTCAGTTCGGCAAACAGCGGGGCGAACTCGATATCTGGAGCGAATACAGAGCACACGTGATAAAGTCTTGGCAATAAATGGAAATGGGAATAAAGTGTCAAATCGGCGGGACATAAATCTAACGTCCGTATATGATTTCATTGCCCGCGATAAAATCTGCAGCCATCGCTGGGCGAGAACTCGTAAAAGACACGAGTTATCAACGCATCCGGGCGCTGTGATGAACGCTGCAATCGTGGACAGGATGGGGCAGGACACGAGCAATAATCATCCACACTCCCCGAGCACTCTTCGTATTTATGTCCTGCGTCCGCTGCGAGCAGGACCGAGGCGACAGACAAGACAATTTCCTTTCTAATCATTTTTATACACTTTCTCCTCATCGTCTGTTCTCGCCTCTCTCAGTCACGGTCCTCGTTCGCTTCGCAATACAGAATCCTTGCCGTTTTAATAACTTTTATTTCTGCGTCCATCTCTCGCATCGTCCCAGTTCTCGTTCCGTGCCCTCGGTTCGTCTCTCGGGCGGCCCCAGGCGAAATAAATTCCCCGTTTTATTCGCTCGACCGGATGTCCTGCTGGTGTTAATCGCGCTCCTCCGGAAGTGTCCTCTCCGGGTCGTGTCCTGTGATAATGTTGTTGTAATAATCATTTTCGTTATGTTCCGCCATTTATTATCAGAGCCGACCTCCACACGCCGGCCACTGGCCCGCGTCGGCCCCCGCCTCGGTCACGGTCAACTCGCATCGAGAGCTCGGTTGATTGTCAAAGTTAGATTGGCCGAAGCCGTGTCGGCGGATGCGGGCCGACGAGGTCGGCACTTAATGAGTGTAATTGAATGTCCAGAATGTCCTTGGCGTTTCCTTATCACTGCCATGACTTGCCCAGGGTATTAGGGCGCATTAGGCGGGAAATAAGTTCCCAACTCGCAGGAGGCAATCAAGAATCGGAGAACTCTTTAAGGGGCGTTTTCTAGATGGCACATGGACACATGTATGACGCATGGAGCCATCCACAGGTAATTGGCGATGATTTTCCACTGAACTTCAGATCGACTCGCAGGTCTCTTGGGCTTCCACTGGTTTCCTAGAAGACCACCGATTGAAGTTATTTAAACCTTGCCTTGACAATCCAACAGATGCAAATTCAATGGGTTTATTCACGTCGAACTCCATGATCCAGATCAGAAGATGTAGTTTAAGAATGTGAAGTTTATCATTAAAACATTACGTTCTCATTAAAACCGACTTATGGAATTCAGACAGGGTATCGCCCAGAATCGAAAAATTCTAAAGCTCACATAGAGCGTTTTCTTACTGCAGTGGATGATGATTGCCACGGGTCTTGGACCCCGGTCCCTGGTGCCACTCAATTAGCAGCCGGATTCGACACGTCACGATGACTCGCCAGATGAGTGGCTGCCACGACGAGGTCTCAATTTGCATGTCGACGAGAGGACAATTGGCCACACCAGCACGAGCAACAACGAAAACCTGCTGGGGCAACATAATTACAACCTCCCGATTGAAACAATCGGGCTCGAAGTTTGGCAAACAGCGGTCATTCGATCCAGGCCAGCTAAGTCGGCGGAGGGAGACGAAGACGGCGAGTCATCCTGCGGCACCGAGCTCTGCCTTAATGACAGAGGGACGGACGCATCGACCGAGCTGCAGCGACTTCGCCCTGCACCCGGCGACGACATCCTGCCAGGGAGGAGGCGTCGACCCGCCCGCCACCTGTCCGGGCACTTGTTAAAATGTCATGTCATCTGTCGGACGGCCGTCAGCTCGTCGCAGGCTTTTCATCGGCACAATAATTGAAATGTTCCAGCTGGGGCGAGGGGCGAGCGGCGATGGGCGGAGGACGACGACTCAATGTTCGATTGATGCAAACCTCGTTAGGGCGTCCGATGGAGCGGTTCAAAGGGGTGGGTCTGTGGGTCTGCGGTCGCCGTCATCCGCTTGACCGCAAAACGGAAGCCTCGCCTCGGGAGCCAAGTGGCGAGGCAAATGGAAACAATGAAATTTCGGAAATATTGAGCAATGCTGGCCAAATTCGATTTGAATGCAATTTCGACCTTCGACCTCAGGCAGTCGAATCGATTGCTCGATATGTCCCATATGTGCGGCAACAGAAACAGGATTCGAAAGGCGATTCGTTGGCTCTAATCAGGTGATCTGCCGACCTAGCGAGGACCCAGAGTCACCGGGTTGCAAAAAAAACGTCCTGATTGTCCTGCTCCTCCCAAGGGCCACCCGAGAACCGGGGAAGGGGATTCATTTAAATTTCAAAACGCTTCCCGCGAAGTCGGCCCGTGGCGAAATTCGTCCGCGGCGGTGAAAACAAAACCCGCGTAGCGATAAAAAATAATGTCAAGCGTCGTCCTGCGTCCTGTTGCCACTGACAAATGAACGCGGCCCCCAACGCGACCTCGTCGTCGCCGCTCCCTCGAACTCCGAGCGCGATAAGAAAATCCTGCGAGACCAGAAACGACCCCCGCCCGACCCATGATGCTGGGAGGGAAAAAATCACTCGCCAAGAAAACATTCTTAAAACCTTGCCACGACATCCCTCTTGCTCCGCCCCTCGGTCGCCACAATCAGTGCCGGCAGCTGGCGACGACCCTGCTCGTTCTGCGGCCGTCTGCGGGGCTGTCGACGCCGCCCCAACCCCACGCCCATTACGTTTGGGCCTCCCCGTAAAGTTGCGGAAAAATTGACTCCGGCAGCGAAATAAAAGGACTCTGCTGTTTGTCGTTCTGCCGATTGTCCTCGGCTTGTCGCGGTCTTTAAGTGGTGTGCGCGGGGCGGTGCGGTACGGTGCGGTAGGAGGAGGCCGAGGTGGAGACCGAGTTCTCGGGGCCCCCGAGGCAGGTGTGGGTCCCCCGTGTCGGGCGACATTAAAGGTATGCTCCGTAGGGGTTGGGAGCGACGCGATGCGGGGCAAGGTCGCTGTTGTCATCGGCCTGAATTGGTTTTTAATGCTTCCGCCGAGATAGCTTAAGAATAATTGTTTTGTTTCTCTTTGCTTTCTTCGCCTCCAACCTCCCGGCCTTCCCTCGTTTCTCAATCTCTGTTCGAGCGCCCACAGGTGTTTCGGGAGGCTTCCCGAGTGTCGGCGGGGTCGCTTAAGGGCCCCACTCAACGAGTGCCCGCTGGCTTTATTGCCAGGTTGTTGTTGTTGTTATTGTTGGGGCAATTAGAACGAAGGTCTCCCCATAAATGACGCCGAGTGTATCAGATTCGAATCTCTGAAGAGGAATCTCCGAAGTAGATGACGTTCGAGGAGGGAGAGAGAGTTCTTTAAAGTGTGAGCCCGAGGGAAGGCGTAAAGGATATCTTTCCATCGCCGTTCCCTAGCTCATGCTCGCTCTCCCTCTCCCTCTTCCACTCCTTCTCCCTGGCTCTCTTTCTCTGTCCCGTCGATTGACAAGCCGCATGTTCCGCTCTTAATTAACTCCGCTCTCGACCCTGCCCCTTGGAGCCCACCTGGCGCCCACCCCACCAACCAACGACGAGGCTCCGCTGTTTGTCTTGTCGTCACTTCACCCCACCTTCCCCCGACCCCCCTCGGCCCTGCTCATTACGGCCGCTCCCCCAGAGGGCGTCCGGTCCGCTGCAGCCAGGATGTCTTTTCAAATGCTGGCCTCGACGAGTTTCGCTGTTGTTTCGCTGTTCGCTGTCGTTCTCGTTCTCTACAAGTCATGTTGTTGCTGGGCCATTGTTGTTGCCACTCTCCCATTGTTGTTGTTGTTGTTGTTGTTTCTGGCGCTGCCGTTTCTCAGCGATTCCGTGATTCTCCTGACGTGTCACGTGTGCACTTTCAATCAGCGTTATTTGCCTCATTCGCAACATCGCCATCATCATCGGCATCCTCAGCGTTATCATCTACGGGACAACAACAAATAGGACAACACAGAGGGTAACAACAACAATTGTAGCAACAACAACGGCATCGACGACAGCCTCATCGACGACGACAACGACAACGACATCATTGCGATCGACAGCAACGTTCCCGAGCTCGTCCTCATAATTTCCATTTATGACAAATTTTTATATTTGGTCAACAGTCCAGAACCGGCAGCAACAACGCCAACAACAACAACTACAGCAATAATAGCCACGGCAAGAGCAACAACACGACGCCGGCAATAGCAGCGGCAACATCATCCACAGCAACCGTCATCAGCAGCAGCGACGAGGGTTCGCTGGCCATGACTATGACGACAACGGGAGGGAGACAACGAGAGGGCGAGAGCGAGAACGACGATAGCTCTGACAGCAACATGTCAGCTACGACAACAGCGAATTTTTAGCGAAATTGCTGGCGTAATAAAGACAACTGCAGCATGTGCCTTCGCACAACAACAACAACAGCAACAACAACACTCGCTAACAACAGCATCCAGCGAACGCGTTGATTTCCGCAATTACCTGCGCCATGTTGGCCGCCATGGTTGAGATGTCTTCCTGGCGCATTCTGGCCAGGCTGGCTCCACCTGACAGCCACACACACACACACACAGATGAACCGGTGGGCAGACGGACAGCCGGCGGAATTGGATCCCGTAAATGTTTAGCGATCAGGGAATAAATATTTTGATGGCGATGCTGTTGATGGGAGATGCCGCATTTGTTGTTGCTGGTGCAGCGGAGGAAATGTTTTCAGCTCGATTGCAATTTTACCATCGGCCAAAGGAAGGGCCCGCATTGTCCAGGGTTTCCCGGATGACAGGAATCCTCTCGGTGGTGCCGCGTCACTCTGGACACCTCCTCGACGGGGTCCGCCAGGCTCGTGAAGAATGCGTTCAATGCGCGTTTCAAACCGGCCCATTCTCGAGAGGTGTTTGGGCTTGAATGTGGATTTAGAGTGTGATTTCAACAAGTTTTGTAATGAGGTCCAAAAGAATAGGAACGAATAGGAGCAAACTAAAAATTAAATATTTTTCACTCAGAAAATCTCGCAGTCGCGAAAAGTGGCCAACGAGCACTTTAAATCGCTGTAGAGCTGAAAAGAGAAGAGAACAAAAATTTTGCTTGGTTATTTCTTGGTTCCCATTTTAAGAACTTTCCTTATGGTTAGCATTCGTCCCTCCTTCGCCTTGTCTTCCGTGTAGATCGTGTATCTGACGAGAACATACTTTGGCCAACTTTATCTCGCAGTTCCAGCAACATCAAAAGGCTTTCTCCGAATGCTCTGGCTCTGGTTTCATCTCTGGCAGCGAGTTTCAGTTCTGAAGATGGAGGAGGGAACCCTTTGCACGCCCCATTAAATGCCATTTAATATCGGGGCCAAAACTCTCTGGGGAGTTAAAAAATGTATTAACAGTTGGAAAATGAAAATTTATTACAAATTTAATTTCGACTCGAGAGCTCTTTCGGCCGGAGCAGCGTCGGGAAGGGAGGGGCCCGGACACAAGGCACAGAGAGAACGAGAGAGAGAAAAGAGTGAAAGTGGGAGAGAAAGAGAGAGCATGAAAGAAACTCATACGCAACAGGAGTTAAGGACTCGGTGCTTCCATTCGCAGCTAACTTCATTTGAAATTTAGAAATTTCACATTTACGATTGTTGTTGCTGTTCTGTTGCTCCCGGTCGCTTGCCGGTTGTTGTTGCTGGAGCCCGAGCAACCAAATTGAATTCGGATTCAATTTGAACTTTTCAATTTCACTCAGTTCAGAGCGGGCCCGAGAAGAGAGAGAGATGGATGGATGGGTGCGGCCCAATACAGTGGGCTCGCTGGCAGGTTCTCCTCATTTCCAAATGGAATTCGAGGATGATGAATTATGAGGAATCGTCGGGGACGTGGGGGACGTGGGGTACGGGTGCAGGGAGCGGAGCCCCTCGGCCCTGCTCAGGTCCTGCGAGTGGCCGCGGGCGTCGCCGCCCCGACCTTGTTTCAACTGCCACGAGGACGAAAGTCGTCGAGTCTCGCCTCGTCTCGTCTCGTGCGATTCGAATGCCCGATTGTTGTTATTTTGCCTCGCTTTGATGGATATGACAATCGGCGTGTTGCTGCTGTTGTCGTAGTTGTTGCTGTTTTAGTTGACGTCGATGCCTCGCGGGCGAAAAGGATGTGTTTTGACGACGACAACAACAAGAACGTCGTGTCTGAAGTGTCGTTTTTGACACCCTCGCCGCTCAGGGGAAAAAAGGCCGACCAAGTGTTGATGATGATGATTGTTGTTGCTGTTGTTGTTCCTACCTACGATCCTGTCTGTCCTCGCCGCCGTGGTTGTATCGCCCCTGGGTAGGTCTTGCTGTCGTCGAGCTGTCGTGTTGTCGGGTTGTTGTCGCTGTCGTTGTCGCTGTTGTCGGCGAATGTCAAGTGGGTTAAGCGTCAAGTGCTGCAATCAGATTAAAATCGGCTCGGAGGCTTTGTCTTCGAGGCGAGGGCGTCCGCATTTGAATTTCGCATTCGAAATAGAATTCGAATTAGAATTTTAAGTGGGAAATTATAACGAAATTTCATAAGCGACAGTTATGGCGTTTCCAGGGTCTGAGTTCAAAGGCGGCCCTCGAGGAGTTTTCCCCGGCCGAATATTGAGAGACTTCGTGGTGGTTGAGGGAGAGAAGAGGATTCATGATTGGGATCCCATCACTGACAGTCGTTAATGGTTTCGAGATGTTGACAAGAGTACGAAATGAGTAGAATTCGTTTGAACGCGTTTTTGATGTGAATTTCACCTGAAGCCCAAAAGTATGCACCGTTTAATTCTGAATATTCAGTCGTGATTCAGCCAAGCGATTGGCATTCAGTAAGGTTTTTTCTCCGTCCCTCGACTCCATCCCTCTGTGACACCGTCTCCGGAACCGTCCACACCACGCGGCACAATCGGCGGTCCGTCGCGCACTCCACAAAAACAGCCAAAAATCGAGAACCGACTCCACGACAACCTCAAATATTTCCGGAACAATTAATTTGTCGGTTAAATTTGTATTTATGCAGCAATGCCGTTCTGGTTGTTCTTGCTGATGGTGTTGTTATTCCAGTTGTTGTACTTCTGATTGTTGTTGTTGAGCAATTTGCTGCCAACGGAAATTGCAGCAAAAATGCATAAAATGCAATGATTGCAGCCGGTGCCGGTGCCGGTGCAGGCGACGACGTCACATGCAATGCGATGCAATCAGAGCAACAATAAAAAGCCAACAACAACGCAACTGGGTAGGGCAACAAGGACAAGGACGACAACAGACAACAGAGAGAACGGAGAGAGCGGAGAACAGACAACAGGCTGCAAAAAAGCATGTCGACCGAGGCTGTTGCAGGCAAAAATAATATGAATCTCATCTGTTGTCGTTATGTTTTACGACGCCGACGACTGCAGCAGCAACAGCGACGAATGCAACGAAAGCAACAAAAGCGAACAATAACAAGTGCAACGAGAGGACCTCCTTTTTCGCTTTAAATGTTTATTAATGTTATTGGACAATTAATTAAACGGATGTGGGGACGGGGCCGATTGGACGAGCCGTTTGCGTTGCAACTGCAGCAAACGCCTGGGAGCGGCAGGGGAGGCGCAGGGGCAGGAGGGGTGAAAATTGCATTTGCATGAACTCCGCGCCGAGCTGCAGGATGCGCACAGCCTGCCTGGATGGGGCGCAGGGTGGCGACGTTGCCGGATGTTATTCTCAAATATTTATGTCGAAATTAAGGGACCGCAAAAACGACACGATGAGTTCATAACGACGTGAGCCCAGTTGTTCCTGTTGTCGCAAGGGTTCCACCGGTTGGTTCTGTTGTGTTTGTGTTCCCCTGTGTGTGTGTGGGTGTGGGTGTGTGTGAGGGCGTGTTTATTCGGGGCGAGAGTGCATTCAATTATATTGCACTTGCAGCTATTTGCATGCAAAGTCCCCCGCTCCCCGTTCTAATGGCGAAAGGACACGACGAGGACATCGAATGATCGGCAGCCAAACGGCTTTTATGCCGCAATTAGCGTTTGGCAGGACATTTCGGGGATTTTCCCTGGCAGCCACGACCGAACCCGGGTCTCTCGGGGGTGGCGAACCCCGATCGCCCCATCCCCGCGAACGGAACCGGGTTTCCGCCGAATTTCACAAGGACAACACAAGTCAAACACCTCTCAAACGTCACCCTTTATCCTGATCCTTAAAGTCGAACCCGTGCCCGGCTCGCCTTCTCCCCTCGTCGTCGAGGGCTCGAGTGTCAAAAGGATATTCAACAAGTTCGTTCGCTCGCACCGCTCTTGAGAGGCGGAAAAGGCAGGCTTTCAAAAGGCACCCGAAAACACAACAAAGCACACAAAAACACAAATAAACCCACGAAAAGTCTGTGAAAAGCCGAGGACGAATTTTCCCAAAAATATCCCCTCGTGAAGTGTCGTCGCAGCGAGTCGAGGGTGCGCCTCGTCCTGCGCGCGGTTTCGATTTCTAAGCACGAGCCCGGCCACCCCGAGGACAATTGGCTGAACGGCGGCGGCGGCAGCGTGGGAGGTCGCGTCAAGTGCCGGGTCGCGAGTGGCGAGGACGAGTGGCAAGTGGCAAGTGTGTCCCTGTCCTGCGGTCCAGGGGCTGGGGTCGGTCGTGTCCGAGCTTCTGCTCCTGATTCTGTGCCTGATGCTGATTCCCGGCCGGCAATTTATACGAATTTGAAAATGATGGCAACTCACGTTGCCTCCCTGCAACGTCATCAGTTGCGAAGGGACTGGCGCCGGGTCCTGGAAGGACGCTGGGCCCGTGTTTATTTAAGCATCAATTTCAATTTGCATTCGAAAATATTTGCTGCATTTTAAAATTCGCACACGAACCCCATGCACGGGCAAAAACAACGCAAAACCGTTTATGGCAGCGAAATGGAAATTTTTATTTGTTCAAGATTTCGCCTTGTTTTCCTTCCTGCTTCCCCCGTCTTCCGTCCTTGCCGGTGTTTGGTCCTTTTGCAATCGGCATTTCGCACATGCAGGACATGCGTGCTCGGGGTGGATTTCGCTTCTCCTCGGCCACTTCAGAAGCCCTCGGCCAGCTCCTTGTGAACGCTGGCGATGACACGCCTGAGTCCTAAAATTCGTCGCCCTCTGATATTTTTTATACAATCTCGTATTCGTTTTCTCCACAAGCCACTGTTCGATTTCTTGGTTTACTCAGGTGCGGTGCTCGTTTTCGAACTCGTCCTGCCAACTCGAAACCATCTCCATCTCACGCTCGATTTCCTCCTGCAGCCAGTGCTCAAATTCATCCCATCAGGACGTCGCTTCAACTTGAGTTCCCGCCCCACTTCTGAGCGCCCGCTCTTCAAGGATCTGCCCGGCGGAGAGTCGAGTCCTTGCTGCATTCCAAACTCCACAAACACTCTTCCAATTAATTTGGCCAGTTCGAGCTCCGGCTCGAAAACAACTCACATGACTGAGCTCATTCCCAGTTGGCAATTATCCTGACGAATCTTTCCTGATCGTCGGCAACTCCGACTCGAACCTGAACCTGAGCGTCATCATCATCAAATTTAATCCTCAGATTGAAATCTCCGAAATTAATCATTTTCAAACGCAATTAATCCAACTCGAATGGCTGCCAAACGGTCCATAGTCCAAAGGAAGCAGGAGGCACAGAGTCGAACGAATCCTGCAATAAATCGAGCTCGTGTTAATTTGCAATTCCGATTTCAATTTCAGTTGCGCCCTCAGCCGAACCGAGGCCGTCCGCCCGAAACCGCAATCACAGTTCCTGATTCCGCCATCAAGTGGTTTCCGCTTCCGGCCTCCACAGGGGTCCCCACAGCCGACGGCCGACTGTCCACCGTCCTCCCGTCCATCCGTCCGTCCGATGGTCGTCTCTCCGCCCGTCTGTCCGTTTGCCGATCCATCTATCTGTCCAATCAGCCAGGCGTGAGCCGAGCCCTCCCGGATGACACACATACGACTGGACCTGGCCCTGGCTCTGGGTCTGGGTCTGGCAGCGAATCGGGTGTGAAATGGACTCGCACGTTGCGGCGACCCCGACTTCCGCCGGTGCCGGGCGCCCCCGACGTTGCTTCCGTGACACATGCAAATTTCCAGATGCTTCCGCACCCGCCGGCCACCAACGGCCACCATCAGGATCGCCCTCGCCCTCACACCTCCGTCCTCTTCCGGCCCAAGGACGAGGCGACCGGGCCGACTGGGGCGACTCCAGCGCCGGCGGGGATTTATTTATGCGCCGTAATTTGGCGCTGATTCGCAATTTGAACTGACATTCGGATTTGATCAATTAATTTGGCAAACACCGGCCATTTATCACGGCCATCCTCAACGTCAACCCACCACCCTCTCCGCCCTCCGGAAGGGTTGCCGCGCTAGGGTTCGTCCTTGCTCGTGTCGTGCGGCCTTTTTTCCTGCCGCCGCAATATGAATTGTTTGGCTTGCGCTCGCTTAATCCCTGTTTGAGTGACTTCAGTTCCGAGGCAGCCGAGCCAGCTCCGCCGAGGGCTCCGGCTCTCGTTAATGTGGATGATGGTAATCCTCTAGGTAAGCCTCATTAGGCAAAGCGATGCCAGTCGACGTCCACGTCCTCGTTCTCGTCCTCGTCGGCACCGTCGAGATTTTTCATTCTTTTCATTTGAAACTTTCGAAAAGAGTTTCGAATTCGCCCCAGAAGAGAGGGAAAATTTAATCCGCGAGCGTGGACGAGGACGAGTTGCTGGACGATGGCTCCAAAAGAGCTCGACTGGGACACAATGAGGCGAATTGGAGGCAAAATCAAGGGGATCGAAATACGAGCAGACCAGGATTCCTCAAAGGAATCGCAGTGCAAAAGTCGGAACACAAACGGTTCCTGTCGCGACTCGGGTAGGGTTTCGTTCATTTTTTCATTTCACAAATGTAAATAATGGAAATAAATGCCACTCGGATTGACTTCGTCCCCGGCCTGCTCCCGCCGCTGCCTTTGTCGTGTCCTGTGGCCCTCCGCCGGTGGGGGCGCCACCTTCTGGCTTCCAGGCCCCAAAGTTCCTTTGATAAATTATGTGGCATTACGTTGTTTCCCCATCGGCCCGGGAAGGTCGAAAAGAATCGCGCGGTGGACGCAATTTTCCACCGAAAAATTCTTCATATTCCATTTGTGCTGCGGTTGTTCGCGTGGAGGGAGACAACTAGACGAGGAGTCTGGTAACTTATGATCCTATCATGTTTATTTCATGGTAGCATCTGCTTCTGTTTGCTCGACGTTATGGAGGCAATTTTTCTAAAACGAAGTCGGACTTTTCCCCACTTCGGCAGGGAGTTGTGCAGAAAGTTTCCCGACCTCCTCCCCTTCGTCCTTTCCTCCTCTTGAGAGTCCTGCCCCATCGATGGAGAGCGGCTCAGGAGTATCGAGGGCGACGTTATCTCTCGCTCGGAGTGGTTCCCGGGACCCCGGCCCATCGACATCCGGGTGATGGATCCGTGCCGATAAATAATCCCGCTCTCGATGTCGTTGACTCCTCAAAGCAACCGCCGCTGGAGTCCTGCCGCAGTTCGGACATGAAAATCACTCGCTGACAGGTCGACGCAGGCTTCCTTCCCTCTTGCCTACCGCACTTTCCGCCAACCTCACCCTCATCGACGGCGGGGGCGTGAAGAAATCTCTCCATCGTCTTCGGATTTCCCGGCTAATCCGCTCAATCTCTGAGAACTTCCTCGCCCCACATGCGGACCCCGCACGACCCGCGCGGCGGGCACACACCGAGGGTCGGCCGGCAGGACAAAAACAATAACGCCGTGGCTTAGCCGGGGGCGCCGGAGTCCCCGCCCAGCCAGTGGCCAGGCTCGTTCTTTGTCTCTCCTTGGTTTCTTCGTACATTCCTAGCCCACCGTACGTCCGGCCGTTGATATCTGTATCGGCTTTGGACGATTTGTACATCCGGGCGCCAGCGTCCGGGCAACGGCAACGGCCCGACATCGGTATAAATATTCATTTTACGCTACTTATGCACGGTGCATGAATTTCATTTCGAGGATATTCACGCATAAAAAGGATCAGCCCGAAGCCGGCGGGAGGCGGCTGGCGTAAGGCGGACGCGGCGAGCGACAGAAGTAGAAAAAATTATTACGGAATATTATTTTTATGTGCGTCTGGGGAATTTTTGAAGATATTTTCGCCTTCCCGTGCCGTTCATTCCGAGTTCGATTCGGCGTCGATCGAGCGAGGGCGTGAGTGAGTGAGGGGCGGTTTTTTATCGCGCTCTCAATTCACTGGTGGATTCGTCAAAATGTGGCCCGTTAATAGTCCGACGTCGCTCCGCGTCCAATCTTCCCTTCCTTCCGCCCTTCCTGCCTGGCCCGACTGACTGCCGAGGCCGTGTCTTCGGGCGGCCGTCTCTGTTTGCGGATTTTATTAGCTTCGATTGGTTATTGATTTAGCTGCTTATCGCCGCCGCTAAGCCGCCTCTTCCCGGCCGGGGGAGGGTCGTCCTGGGCGCTTGGGGGGCCCTGGAATGGCCTCTAACGGTCCTTGTTCAGTCCAGTTCATTGTTTCCGGTTCCCATCGAATTTTTAATTAATTTCACTCCAATGCTCCGGACGTTTGTTATGAATTTTCTGAATTTTTAGGGCCACTTCCTTTTGGAGAATCTTCCTCCTTCCATGGATGAGATTTTTTCCTTCCACACTCAATTTCTGGATGATTAAATATGGATTTGGGCAAAAATTCTTATCTTGAACCACTGAGTATTTCTTAACATGAACACATTCCATACTTCAGAAAATTATTTCGAGTAGGTTTTACTTGAAAACTCAATATAGTTCATGAAAATACATTTTCTATTAGTTATATTTATACTATTTTAAATACCAAAAAGCTTCATTATTTGCAACCAATAAAACTTATATTGCAATGAAGATTTGTAAAAATTTGTTTCAAAATGTTAGCAGTTATTAAAAGGCTTTGTATTTGGTTGTTTAATGTAAATAACTTGGTACTTTTATCGATTTGTATTTTTTCAATAATTATGAGTAAATAAACACAACCTAAAAATATTTATTTCAATTTAAATGCATCATATGAAGTCGTATGAAGACTCCATGGCCAAAACTCTCATGCTCTACATTGCAGGTCCTTCGTGTGGGTTGAGAGAGGTGACGGCCACGCCCACTCCATGCGACTGCTTCCCCAGTGTGAACTGCACATTTCTGGTTATCCACCTTCCGAACATGATCCTGTGTCGATTCCGAGCCACCAACTGCGGATTCCCCGCCCTCGTCCTTGGTTGGCGTCCTCGTAATCTGCCATAAAAGTAAAGTTTCTCCCCTTAATTTCTCCCCACGGATGCATCACTGTCACTTCCATTCTTATCAGAGGACTAGTGAGGCAGCTGGGAGCGGGACCAGGGACCGGGACCGAGGGCTGGCGGAGAGCGCAAATTTTATTAACTGCAAATCTGATTTGCATGTTTATTTTGTTTTTATTTCGCGAGCGGAATTTTCTCCTCACGCTCCCGTTGGCGTTCCAGACTCCTGCCTCCTTGGTGAAATTCGATTTCTCGACACCGAGGCGAGTGGCGGAAAATCACGACCCTCAAGACCTCACCCTGACTCCCACCCTCACGCGCTCCGCCCACCGACACAATTAGAAGCACCAGCGCCGACTGCCGCCGCATCGTCCTCGTCGTCGGCGTCGTCTTCGTCGGAGCAGCGGAAACGGAAACGAATTTCACGCTCGGCGCCGCGGTTTCGCCAACAGAAACAATTTGCATACGAAATCATATTTCAGCCGTTTGACGAATAAAAATATGGCCATCCGGTGGCGGGGGCGCCAAAGTGGAAGACGTGTTCGAGCAACCGTGGCGACCCGACTTCCCCGGTCCGGGCCCTGCGACGACCGCGCGCGATTCGTGACTTCGGACGGATTTGGGTTTCGATTTGATCCGCGGTTGATCGGCGTCTTAGCGACACGGCGGCGTGGCCAGATCCGGGAGGGCGGGCGGCCTGCCAGAGTCAGAGCAACAATTATCCGCCGCCACCCTCGAACCGCGACCCGCGACCCCGGCGCCGTCCTGGGCCCCTGCTGAGCGTGTCAAATCGTCCGATGGCAATCAATACGAAATTCGTTTTCGCTCGCGATTTCATTCCCTCCCCTCCCCCACCTCGTCCTCCGACGTCGTCCTGCGGCGTCTCCCGCGCCCTGTTTAATTTTCGAATTCATATTTCATTTCGCATAAATTTCTGTGTACACACTTTTTATTGAAGCTGCCTTTGCCGGCGTTGTTGTTGTCGTTGTTGTTACTTTTCGATTGTTGTGGACGTCGAGTTGGATCGTTGTTGTTGTTGTTGTTAAATGCGATTATCCTGCCATAAGTTGCCAACACGTCGCCGCTCGAGCCTTTTTATTTTCCCCGTCAAGAGAACGTCTGTCCGCCCTGTCTGTCTGTCTGTCTGTCTGTGTTCCTGTCTTTCTGTGTATCCGTGTGCCCGTGGGTGTATGAGTGTGTGTTGTCCTTTATTTACATATCTGCTGGTTTAATTTTACGCCTATTGGTTTTCGGCAATCGTCTGCGAAAATACGAGTCAACACCGATAAGCGTCACTTCTCTCTCTCTCTCCCTCTCTCTCCCCCTCTCCATCTCTCGTGCCTCCGCCTCTGTCGCGCTCATCCCCCGTTCCTTTCGCTTACCATTTTTATTTTTAAATAAATACAACTTGAGTGGAAGGCGCAGGATAAGCGCCAGGACACCTTTTGCCGCTCGGCCGCGTTGTTCGTTGTTCGCCTGAAATTGCAGAGTTGTTCGATGGAGATAACAATGTTGAGGGGCGGGGAGGCGTGTCGGGAGGAGGCGCATCGAAGGCATATCGAGGACGGGGCTATTGGTTTTGGAATTTACGGGCGGGAGGGAGTCGAGTCGAGTCGAGTCGCAGAAGGAGTGAAGCGAAGGAGTGAAGTGTATTAGGATCCGGGTCGTTTAGAGGATCTCTGGCTGTAGCAAATAGCAACTGATCAATATAGATAGAATGAATAAGGCTTGTATTCTTATTCCGTCACCTCCATTCATATGTGGCCAAACATCGGCCCGCTTCCCTGATCTAAATCCCAATCCCAGGATGTGCAAAGCAGAAACATAATTTTAATTTCCTCTCATTTCGTTTGCCCTCCTTTGGGAGCCCAATCGTCAAGTGGTTGAGGACTTGAAATGGAAATCTCAGGTGCAAAACGCGGCTCGAGACACATGTCGCAGTCGTCGTCGACGCTGGGGCGGCTGCCGTCATCGCCGAGATCGAGGCTAATAAAAACGCCTTTCGTCCCGTAGGCCGCGCAGCAGCTGATTAAAAATTCAAGTGCTGACGACGCGACGGCGACAGCGACGACGACGATGATGAGCCGCTGACGAGGCGTCGACGGCGGTGGCTGCAACTAGGACGAGGCGAAGGAGGACGGCGGGGGGGGGGGGGGGGGGTGAGAGCCACGTGTAATGAGCACCAGACAGAGACAGAAGCAAATGCGAGTCGTCGCATTTCAACCACTTGAGCCCCGGCCTGAACTCATTGCGAGAACAATGCGACGTTCACCACCCAGTCCGGCACCTCTACCCAACAACAACCTCATCGTTGACAACAACAACAACAATGGGGATAACAACAATATTGAGGGCCAGGACATCAACGGTTGTGGAAATGGTTTCTGCATAATTTATTCGATGATTATTACGAAAGCTCGTAAAAAGCACAAAATTGACAAAAGCCGTGGGTCCGGGACACGGCCTACCAACGACCCAATGGGAGAAAGAACAACAACCACAGCCACAGGAAGAAATACAACAACAATGAGAAGAAGAAGAAGACCAGGCACAACGGCCGCACCGAGAGCTCAATAACAAGAGGCAGAGATGCGAGTGAACAAGTACTTTGTGCCGCTTTGATTGCAATTATTTTATTACGACGCACGCGAATTCGTATAAAAACTCACACACACACACACACACTCGCCCATCGACAGGACTCGCTCACATATGAATATTTCTCCGGCACGCCCCCGACTTCCGCCCGGCCCTCGCAAAGTGGCCCGACGTGAGCATCTGCGATTATCCCGGGCGACACCCGTGCTGCGAGTCCTTGTCGTCGTCCCCAACCTGTGATTTCCCGCTGCTTGGCGTGCTGCCTGGTGTGTTTGTGTTTCCGTTTCCGGTCCCTTGGGCTGACGTCGTCGTCGTTGTCGAGTTGTGGCTGTCCCGGGGGTGGGGCGTCGAGACCTTCTGCTTCTTCGCCTCGCCACTTAACAATGGAATTTCTTAGTAGCTGCGACTTCAATCATATTTCCACGACTCCTTCCCCTCGCCTTGCTTTACGATTATTGTTTTGCTGCTCGTCTGCTGTCGTTGTAATTGCCGTTGTTTCTGTTGTTGACGACGTTGTGGTTGATCCTCGCCTCACCCCAATGTCTCCGGCACATTTTGGATGAGCCGGAACGAGGCGTCGACGATGGAAGGAATCGGGGAGAAGACGAACCCAACTTCACTGAGTTGTCCTGATGGCTCGATTTGAATCCACTCTGGAAATTGACTGCAACAGCTCAGTAAAAGAGTGTCCAAGAGCTGTCTGAATTCAATTAATTTCTCAAGTTTCCGCCCTTTCCCAGACGGGAAACTTGACGGGGGTCCAAAGTGGAGGAATCGAAACGAGAGCCGGAGCCAATCGGACTCGAATCCATCATAATTTATCACTTCGCCCGCAGTGGTCATGGCGTTTTTTAACTTTTCCTAATTCATTCGAAACAAATTCGAAAAAAACTGATTCGGCCTCGGTGCCGAACCCAACCCAGCCATCAATCACCCGGCCTAGCGCGTCCTTTTTAGTCTCGAAATTAAAACGAATTCGAAGCCGACTCTGGTCATTATTGATTATTTCGTGCTCGCCCGAGGAACTTTAAAGCGCGCTCTCTAGGCCTCCGCTGGCGGGGCGGGGGGAGCTCGCGACCCACCCACCGAGCACTTCCGGGCATCGGTCTCCATTTCCGCTCCCAGCGGCAGGAGGGTTCGGGGTCGGGGCTCCGAGTGGTCTGAGTGCGTAACGAATAATTGAATTCTTCTGCTTCGTGAGCACGGCGATTGATCGATCAAACGCGCTCGGCCGGGTTTGTCCATGTGTGTGTGGGTGTGGGTGTGGGTGCGTGTGTCCGTGTGTGTGAGTGCGTGTGGTTGCGAAACAAAAGCATCTCCTGGCGCGGGGCAGCGCCGACAGACAGAAATAATTCAATTACGAATCCTGCTCAAATTCAAAGTGAGTCCTTGCTCGCTTCGTGGGAGGCTGGGAGGATCCCCTCAAGGCCGCAAACACGCCGCGGGACGCGCGCCAAACGACCAGCGAGGCTGCGAGGATCTTTACATTCGGTGCAAAACACTACGATAGACGAGTCCTGGCCTCGCTTGGCCTGGCCTTTCGCCGGACCCCGCCGCTTTCATTAAGCCGGCGATAAATCATCGAACTTAACTTCATTAGGGGCGATCAAAACCAAATGGAGTCGTAAAGGCGAGTCATCACTCGGAGCGTTTCGCGCTGCACTCGGTGTCGATGTCCTTGCAAGGGCCGGCGGTGGGGATTGAGGCAGAAATGGGGGCTGGGGCCGAGTGGTGAGCGTTTAATTAAATCGTAAATAAAGTGAGCAGCGAGAGCGCAGCGACAATGGGTCCTGATGCAATTAAACAAACATTTAAGGACTCGCACTCACCCGCCCGCAGCCGCACTCACGCAGGACACGCTCGCCGGGCACGCGCAAGGACAATGAAAAGCGCAACCGAACGCAATGCAATTGAAATCGAGCATGCGAAGAAAAACAAACACGGAATTTAATTAACGGAAGAGCCGGCCAGGATGCACGGGAGCGAGGACAGGCACGAGCACACAGACACTTGCCCCAGACACACACACACCTACCCGCACCCAGGAGCTCACGCACAGACACCGGTGGACATCGGCAGAATAAAAGCCAACATTCGAACCAAAATATTGTCGTTTCTCCGGCGGGGCAGGCGGGGTCCTTAATAGTCCTTCAATTGGCAATTGACACAGCCATCAGCCAGAGCCGCTCGTCCACGTTCAGGAGACCCCGGTGCCCTGTCCCCTGCCGCCTTCGGCCTTCCCACTGCATCCTCATCTCTCCCTCGGTGCTCCGCAAGAGCGCCCGGAATCCAGGCCGCGTGGACGCCGGTCCTGCCCAGCGCGCAGGCCAACTATATCACCGTTAATGCGATGCAAGGCCCGACGGACGGAAGGCACCCACCACCCTCAACCACCCCCCCGTCCCTCGGTGCCGCAGTCGAAAGCCATTTGCACTGAAATAACATTTTCGCCGAATGATTACGAGCGGGCGTTTATGCCGACGTACGTGTTGACGTTGGACGCAGACACCGACAGGTCCCCCGACTCCCGCCACCCTCACCACCGACCCGTTTACGTTGTCCGCTGTCCATCGGCCGTCTTCTGCGCGCCGTCCTCGATGGCCCTCAGCAGCCGCCCGGTGTGCTGGCCATTGTCCTCGACTGCAGGACTGCACTCGACCATACCCTAGTGGGGAGCTCAGCGGCCTCCGACTGTTGTCATTCCTCGTCCCCACCTGAGGCCTCGAGTCCCCTACCCTTCGATTCCCGGCCACGAGTCTTCAGCCTTCACTCATAACCACAGAGATCCCGCTTTGATTCGGTTCCGGCGGCCCCGCGCTCGTGTAGTTCGAACATCCTTTGGCCCATTCCCTCGCTTCCGGATGTCGATGTCCAGATCCACTTCAACCTCCATTGAGTTCGGTTTGTTTTGCCTGCACTACGCGCCTGTGTGCGTCGGCTGTTTGCGTGTGCATGTGCGTGTGCGTGTCCGGCCCGGCGTTGACGCGATGCGGCTGTGTGAGTGGAGGGGCTACGTGCACTGTAATTACATTGGACTCTATCAACGTTTATGCAGGTAAAATTGTCCAAATACATTAGCGGACAAATTGAATTATTCGCTCGAGATTCAAAATAAACACGGCCAAATGTCGCATGAAAATAAACAATCGGTCGACTATGGAGAGGGGGTGGGGACATATGGGAAACTGCACATGGACAAAGGCCTTTGGGAAGAGCTCCATGAGAGATGGGAGCCGTCCTTTGGCCAGGACGAGTCGGGAGGAGGCCTTTGGGGGAGTGGGATGTTGGACAAGAGATGTGGGATGACGACCAGCAGGAGCAGGGCGAAAGTGAAAGCGAATACGATGTCAAGGGAGAGCGGAATTAATGTTTGGTCTTGCGGAAAGAAAACGATCCGGCCGAATTGAGGAATCCTGTGGGCCAGAAGACAGGAGAATCATTAGGATAGAGCTCCAATTGGTAGAGATCGGCGGCCTGTGATGAGGCCACGGGCGACTAAAAGTAGGAGACAATGGGCGAGATGCATTGTGGGGATTTCTTAGAACTGCGAAACGCTACGAGGAGGCTCCTTGTGCTTCCCAGAATTCCTGCCGAAGCCGTGTACCAGGAACAGTTTTAATTAAAACCGTGGAAAAGCACATAAAAGCAGGCAATGAAAATAAATAAAAACGAGAAAAGCAATAAATAATTCAAAATAATTGCTTAATTGCGATTGTTGCCGGCTGGCTGGTGTCGGCGTCGCCACCGTTCTCCGGATCTCCGCGTTTGTCGTCTCCGGAGAACAGGGCGGAACATATTGAGAGACGGCCGGTCTCCGGAGATGGGATTTCATTTCCCAGCACACGACATCGTCGGGCCGGGGCCAGGGTCGGGGCCGGGACAACTTAAGGAATTAAAAACAATGAAAGAAACGAGGCCGCGGCCGACGGGCGGGTCGGGCGGGCGCCGGGACAATGGGTGCGATGAGACCACGAGCGGTTGGGAGGTCTGAGAACGTTTGGAGGAAAATTAAAATTAAAAATTGAAAGCGCGGTTAACAAGTGCTTGGGGTGGGAGGACGGGTGGAGGGAGGAGAAGGCGGCGGTGAATTCGGGGCCATAAATCAGGCAGGTGACAAAAGAGCAGACGGCGACAGGAAGCGGGATGGGGCCGGGGTGGGAGTCGGAAGGAAGCGCTTAGCACGACGTGGGCGGGGGAGAGCGAAGGAAAGAAGGAGCGGGAAAGGAAGGAAGAAAGGAAGGAAGGAGACAAGGTGACAAAGGACCATCCCTGCGCCGGCGAAAAGGACCCAGGATGTGCGTATAATTCTCACCTCGACGACGAGGAAACCTCCCCAAGGCGCCCCGCCCACGTCTGAACCCCGCCCCCTGCAGCGTGCGGCGTAAAATAACATTGTTGCCGGCAACACACACACTCTCCCATACTCACTCTCACCCGCACAGAGCCGCACATGAGCACTTCCACATAAGACACAAGACATAACCATAAGAATGAGATCTCGCTCGAAATTCTTTATTACAATCTTGCTCTTCCCCTTCGTCCTCTGCACTGCAGGCGAGGGAAAAGTAATTAAATTCAAAACTAGCTTCATAAGAAAATTTCATAATTATTCGCGACTGCATGCGCTGCGACGAGCCGCGCCCCCCGCAGAGCCGCCCACGCCGCGAGCCGCGAGCCGTGGCCCGGCCGCCCCGTCACCCTTTCGAGGGCGAGAATCAGAGCGAGGGAGATGGGAAGAAGACGACGGTTTCGTCGTATTCCAGTTTCTTTGACGTCGCTTCCTCCTGGTCGTCGGTCGGTGGGCGACGGGAGGCGGTTTCGGGCGCTCGTTCCTGTTCCTGTCTGCGACTTAATCCTTTTTCCATTATTATTTTCATAATTCTTATTTACATTTTCCTCGCACTCGTCTCGCCTCTCCGTCGCCACTGCCTCGCCGTCCTCGCCGTTTGCGTTGTGATTTTTCCTCTTGTTTCCCTTCCGCCCCTGCTCCTGTTGTGTTTGTGGTTGTTCTGCTCCTTGATCACACCACGCCCACCGCCCACCGCTCACCGCCCTCGGCCGGTCGCTTCTCCGTGTTGCTGTTCATCTTCTCGGCATTAATATTGCTGTTGCCCGCCGCGTTGTTGCTGTTGCTGTTGCTGCTCTCGTTGCCGTTGTTGTTGTGATTTTTCTTGTATGTGTAGCGGAAAATTATTTTCTTATAACTGAATTATTCACAGATTACGCCGAACGTCGTCCTGCCGGGGAGGACGAAGAGATGGAGCGCGCTCGTGGCGCCTGCCAACGAGGGCCCGCAACTTATATGAGAACTTAATAATTACAGACGAAGGGCTGCGCCTTTTAATTGAAAGCAAAGGGTTCCGGGCCTTTGCCTTTGCCTTTGCACTTCACTGGATTTTCGAGATGTTGTCAGAGGTCTCGGGGCTTTCACGGTGCATTGGCTCGGTGAGCCTGGGCTTCTGCGACTCAGCTTCTAACTCGGAAATACCAGCGAAATATCCTCTGGGCCTTCGGGATTCCGAAGAATGGAAATATGCGAGAAGTAAAGGAGATACTACTGTGAATTAAATATTTAATATCAACCAAATAATTTCTTGAACCAAATCACTTCTGCAACCCAACAATCCTTTTAATAATAATTCATTTCACTTGAATGATTTGTATCGCAGTTTCTCTGCCCTCTAATAACTCGAGGACCTGCTGTTGAAAGGTCGTCATCTGGGCAGCTCCGGAAGTCCACATGTAAATCATGCGTTGCTGCCGCCCTCGCCACCACTCGTCAATTAAAAGACCTCGCTTGTGAATTTCAATATAGAAACTCGCAACAATTTCCCCAACCCATCACGGCCGGGGCGACAAAAGGTGTCGACACAATAAAATAACAATTTGTGCAAAAATCAGAAGAAAGGCGTTTCATCACAGCAGCAGACGACACACGTGGCAACGCCGAGCGGTCAGGATCCAGTGGCTTTGACACCTCAAAGGGCCCAACGCGTTCGCACACTCTCGAAAACTCATTAGAGAGATTAAAGGACTCGGCGGCGCTGACCATCGGCCCGAGGTCCGGCAGGTCGGGCGAGTGCGGGGCGACATAATTTGGTTAAAGGATTCGAAAGTGGCGAAAGGTGTCGCCGGCCGACGATTGTCTCTCGTGCCGGGGCCTCATTCGAGTCGCGCGATTCCATTCAATTCAATTTAAAATCGTGCGCAGGGTGCGTCGGACGACGAGGGACGATTGACGAGCGCCGGGGGCCGGCGCGGACTCCGCGAGTCTTGGCCGGGCAATTTCAGCTGTCAGTAACATGGAGCGGCGCCCGCCCGGGGCCATGAATTTATGATGAATTCACGTGCTAATGGACACTTGGACGCTGGACGCAACCTTCGGCTCGCTCCGCTCCAGCGACAACGAACGACTCCGGCCCCAGCCGTGGTCTCAACTCCGTCTCCAACTCGATTCCGAGACGAGAGCCCCAGGTCGCACTCAGCCGGGCGCAATTATTTCAGGAAATTATTAAAATGTATTAACGTAGATTTTATCCGTCAATAAATGCGGATAATTGAGCTTCTTTGCATGGTCCTGAACCTCGTCCCGCCGTCTCCCCCGCCGTCCTCGAGCAGCCGCGGAGATGGCGTTTTGCAAACACGGCGAATTATTGAAATTAAACTATTTTATTTAATTAATACAAACAATACGTCGGACAGTGGCGGCGACCGGCTTCGGTCGAAAGACCTCGCATGCAGCCACTGAAGGGAGCGGACAAGTTTTAGTCACATAATTCACATAACGTCACATAACGAAGTCATCGCAGGTAGATATCGCAGTAGTTGCGCTGGAGGAGTATAAATTATGCATTAGGAAACATAATAAAAACTGAGGAATCCCATCGCCTGAGCATCTCGAGCGTCGCCTGACACGTGGAGATAAATAACGTCCTTCTATTGTCCCTTACCGCAATCCTTTCAATCCCTGCCCCGATAGTCATGGCAGGGGTGGGACTGAGTGACAGACACATCAATAATTTTGCGAACGAAATCGTCTCGAATGCATATTCGAAGGGTTGAAGGCCACACAAAAGGAGCTGCCATCGACTGACTTCGATTGAACTTCTTGGCGTGTTACTTTCACCACCGATTTCTCCCGAATCGCGGTGGAAATAAATAAAAAATCCTATCATTTTCTAACTCGTCCCGCCTCTTCTTCCCTCAGAACGCGGTGTTTGGAGTCAATGAAGAAGCCAGCGAGGACAATAACATTGGCAACGATCCAGTCATGGCAACAACCACAGCCATCACAACAACCACAGTCAGGACAACAAACAGGGTCACAACTACAAGAACAACAACGACAACGGCAACAACAAAGGCGAGGAGGCGGCAAATAAAAGCCTGATCCCTCGGTGTTTACCTTTCATTTCGAATGCATTACGTGTGTCAAAAGGTGCGACAGCGACAAACAATCGCGAGTCGCGAGGCGGCGCCGGAAGCCGCAGCAATAACTGCCACACCCCTCGGGTGTCTGCGGTGGGCGGAGACGGCGCGCTTTCCCCGCACACCCCGCGTTTAGGCGCAAATGCGGGTTTTTGTGTGTTTTTATGCGGTTTTATTCGCTCTTGCTTTCTTTTCAACGCATCA
Source organism: Coelopa pilipes (assembly GCA_947389925.1). Classification (NCBI taxonomy): domain Eukaryota; kingdom Metazoa; phylum Arthropoda; class Insecta; order Diptera; family Coelopidae; genus Coelopa; species Coelopa pilipes. The sequence goes on along the minus strand of OX376696.1, from coordinate 66,831,298 downwards.
TCACTTTCGCTTTTGTTTGGCTTCCGTCGGGTTGTTGTAGCTACCGTGGGTGCTCCGGCTGTTGTTGTTGCTGCTTTGTTGTCGTTGTTGTTATTGTTGTGGGCGGCGGCGTCGCTGGATGGTGTGCGTGAAATACGCACACATTGTCGCCGAAGTGCGGAAGCGTGGCGCGCCGTGTGTCCCCCGACCCCGATTCCGTCCCCTCGTCCGTCCGTGCGTGGCTGCGGCGCGATGTTATCGGCCCGTTTAACCCCGTGCGGAGACATTCTGCTGACATGTCGCCGCAATTTTCCGTCAACGCTCCACCCACCCTCCGCCGAGCCGAGGTCCCGGCATTTCAAAATATTTTTCCAGCAATAAAAAGCGTGGGTCGACGACGCCGGTCGCTGACGGCTCCATGCGTTTTTGCGGTTCGCTGGGCTCGGTTTATTTTCGTGGGCTTCAGGTTTATTTTTTGTTCCCGTTTTATTTGTTGTCCTTCTTCGTGGGAAATAAACTTTTAACCAATTCCAGTGCAAAGTCATTGTTGCATTGGTCACCAGGCCAAACACTAGTTGACATTGAGAGTGCTTGGGAGATCGGGGCTCCAAACCCATCCTGGTCTCGTGAGGGTTGGACTGCGGTGTTGACCCTTAATTTTCTCACGATCTTAACCAGTGTTTTTGAGTTTCTCACAGCTTATAGAAGAAGGAAACGCCCGTTAAAGACAGCAGAGAATTTTTATTCTAAAAATGAACAACTTATTTTTTCCTCCACATACTAACACAAAGGTACAAATAAATTGAATTAAATGTCTGCCACAGAGGGCGAATTTAACACAAACATTTGTAGAAGATATTTTTCAAAAGCTGCACGCCGAATATTCCGGAAATCAACCTCTTCTTCCGCCTGAAGCCACCCCAAGCCACGGCAGCCATGCGTTCTGATTGCATTTCTTAATCTGAAGACGCGAAACAAACGACCTGTGACTAATCTTCAAAGCGATTGGAAGCCAAGCTCTTCAGAGTCCCCCGAGAAGCCGCTTATCTGCCACACATGTGCTCCACACACGGCCATGCTGCGTTTCCGCTTCCGCTACTGGTTCCGCCGAGGACGACATCTCGTTCCTCGCTCATCGTCGCCCCGCCGCAGCGGTTTTTCTTTCAATTAAACTCAAAAAATCGACTCGCCGATAGCATCTCGCATCCCACATGTGCGGCGACCATATTTTTGCGAGCTCTAAGGATGAGTTTCAACCCCTCCCTCCTCCCCTCGCCTGGCCGGAGTTCACTTTCGATATTTTTGGAAATATTTTTAAAATCAGCGAGGAACAAAAACAACCCGGAGCCATAAAGGAGAAATGCGGAGCGAGATAAAAGTAATGCGAGGGCCGCCGTGAGGAGCGGGAGGCAATAAATGTGTGGTTGTTGTTGTTGGTGGTGAGCCTGGGCAGGACTTTCGGCACCAGCGCCGTCATCCCCGCCGACCTGCGTCCTGGGAGGGCTGCGTGCGTAAGAGGCGCTTCCTGTTTCCAATCGCTCATGTGCGATTTTTATTATCCTTTTCTTGGCGTACCTCGCCCGCTCCGCTCCTGAGGAACGTCATAATCGCCGATAAGTGCGGTCGCGTCTCTCTCTCGCTCACTCGGTCGCTCTGTCGCGCGCCACTCATTACAATGGCACCACCCCACTCACACTCCCGCCCCAGCTCCAACCCACAGCCGGCCCTCATCCGGACGTACCCCTACAACCCCACTCCTGCCTCCACCCAGTCGGGCATTCGTTTTCGCATATTTGTGTAAAGTATCTGTTTTGAAATATGCTTTGTTGTTGCCACGGCTGATGGAGTCCTGTTGTTGTTGTTGCTGATGCTGTTGTTGAGCGTTATTGAAAATATCGCTGACAAAAGAAAATAAATATTGGCTCTTCGCCTGCTCGTACTCGTGCTCGTGCTCGGGCCCGGCCGGTCTCGGTCCATGTCGGTCTCGAATCGTCGACAGAAGTGGAGAATTTTAATAAATTGCAAATTTTAAAATTCTCCATGAAAGGGAATTTCTGTGCCGTTTCATTGTTGTTCATCGTCCCCTCGAAGGATATCATTTACGGCCGGAGATCGGGCCGGAGCGAGGGATCAAATAGCATCAATTGAAAGCGATTCGTGGTGGGCGTGGATGAGATGAGAGTCCTGCTAATCTCGCTCTGGGCGCGGGCTTCAAAGGACGCGGTGCGGATTGACGGGAATCGAGTAGAATTTAGTGGACTTTGGGTTTCCATCAAAGCCAAGGACCGGGTCTTAATTCCGAGAGCCTCCATTCATTACCTCCATCATCGCGGAAAGCTAATCCGAATCTTGAATTTCCACCGTCGTCTCGACCCTCCCTCAAAGTTTTCGCCAAGAGTTCTCGGCCTCGACCCCTCCCCTTTTGTGTCCCTGTCCACATGTGGGACAGAAATGCACGGCATCTCGAATGGCTCCGCTCCTGGCGATGGGCGGCGCTCCGCCTGCATACCTCGTGGTCTGCCACGGGCCCCGGGGTCGGGGGAATATTTAGAGCTACTTTGATCTCCGGTGTCCCAAATCGACATAAATTGTTGGCATTTTTTAATAAACGAACCCATGGAAGGGGCAGGCGCAGGGAGGGGTTGAAGTGGGTCGAGCATGGGAGCTCGTGTGGGCTTCTCGAGGACTCTGCATGAGAGGGTGGGGCCGGGATGGAAGCCTAGCATGGGACGAAAGTCTCTTAGACGAATCTGAATCTTGTTGGGGGAAGAATTTTGCCTTCGACTGCCACGAGAAGCTCTCGCTGTGAACTGGGGAAGCGTTGGATGGCGATCAAAATGCGCTGCGTTCGAATTCCGCGCTCCAGCAACAACAACAACAACATCGCGGAATGAGCCCAAATAAAAACAATAGCAACAGTAATAACAACAAGAACAAGTAGATTCGGGACGACAATGAGGTTAACATGCATCGAGAGCCGCGAGATTCATTGATCACGATTCGCTGATAGGCTGCGACGGCCTTTCGCGTTGCCAACCAGACAAAAATCCTTAATTCGGCTGAGTTTCCGTAGAAGTCACACAGGGTTATACAACAACAACCATGCGAACAATTCCACCAAAAACAGCCACAGCAACAACAATAGAAGTTCAACCAAAACAATAAAGAGGCCTAAAACAACGACAAGAGCAGCATGAACCAAATGTGGTAGCAGCAACAACAACAGCAGGAGCAGCAGCAGCAGCAGCAGCAACTGGTGCAACGAGTCGCGACGTATAAATAATGACTTAATTAAGTTGTCCGCAAGTGGAGAGATTGTCGGGCAGAACGCAGTGGCAACGCTTGTAGATGTTATCGCGGTCCTTAAGGCGAGCGAGAGCCAGATTCAAATTTCGCAGCCGTGTCGCCGCGTCGCCGCGATATCGGCACCGGCGCGATGCGGCGAAAAGTTCCGGCAGAATTCTGGGAAAATCGTGGCAATCGCTCGCAGTCGGTCCCCGCCGTCCCCTGTGACCGCTCGCCCGCCCACGGCTCACCGTCTCAGTCGCGATTCTCCAAAACTAAGGCCAGTGAACGCTTTGAACTCGCAATAAAGTGCAAATTTGTAGAACTCGTGGAACTGGAGGAAATCTGATGAAGATATACATCGGCAGATCAGTGCAGCAATAATAGGGATTTAGTTTACACAGTTCTCAGTCAAACAGTTTACACCAAAATATTCAGGTCTTGTCAGTTGATAAGAAATCCTAAGTTATCTTCACTAAGTCCACAATTGTACAATTGTCCACAATATATCGAAGTCATATCGGTCAATCGGTTTGTCAGACCTCGAAATTTTTGTAGACACCTTTGTTCCAATAAGGAATCTTTCCAGCAACAACTCAGTCGGTTCCGCTTCCTACAGGATACAAAATTACCCTTGAGCTCCTCGGACTCGTTCCCCAAATCGATGCTGCAGTCAAAAAATAACCACAACTCCATTTACATGAAACACAATGTCCAACTTCCCAAGCCGACTCCGAGTTTCCACCTCCCTTTAATATCTGCACAGCAGGGCACATTGAAGTCGACATCGACATTAAAGTCTCCGCGGCAGGTTGGCACGAAATGCTAATGGAAAAGTTCATAAATTTCATTAAAATTAAATTTTAAATATTAAGAACATCTGATGTCTCGCGAGTCCGCGACTCCCAGCGACTTCCAGCGAGTGCGCTTGCGGTTGGCTTTGAGCTGATGGAGCGGTGAACTTCGGCACCTGGTCTCGGTCTTCGCCGAAGTACGAACGACCATCGAAATTCCGACGGGACGGCGTGGTCGACGGGGGGAGGAAACTTGTTGGCGTCTTCTTCTGCCGCGGACGGGGTCCTGGAAGTAACTGTAAATTCAAGGTAATGAACTGCCGCAGGATGTGAAAATCTGCAGGTCGCCCGCCGTCCGTCGCATCCCGGCGCAACGCAACGTTACGTCAGCAAAAAGCGTGTCGAATGCAACGACGTGTCCTTGGGCAGGACGACCGAAAAACACCCCAACAGCAGCGGCGGCGGCGGCCGCCTCTAACGACAGCTCGTTAGAAGCGGCCGCGGACCTTCCGCGGTAATCCAGACCCTCCTTCCCCTTCTCACTCTCGCCCAGGTTACTCGCCAGCGCGCTACGAAATAAAAACTGCCTAAATGCGTTTTATTTCTTTATTATTCAACAGTTCCGGCGAGGTTTTGGTGGCGGACCATCTCGGAAACCCACTGACGAGCTTCGCCTACCCCTGACAGAACAAGGAAGACGGTCTTCGGCCCAAATATTCAGAATTTTGGGTGAGGAGAGGGCATTTGGGGGAGTCTCATCACCGTCCTCGTTCTGCTCTTCGATCGGGAACCCAATATTTTTAGCTCGAGATTTTGTCCTTTCCACCTTTGTGGCCGCTAGTTCGACGCAAACACTGTACAATTTTCTCCTTGATTAGAGCCGAAGCTCCTTCCTTCGCTTTTTCAGGACAAATTCCCATCCCATCCATGGCAGAATAGTTTCCATTCCCCGAGCGGACCCTTGGACCGTGTCCCGGCTCGGGCTTCGGGTTACGGGCTGCGAGCTTCGCAAACAAATAAATAATTGCAACTATTTCGCTTTGTTTAACTTTGATATCGAAAACCAGAGCAGCTCAAAGAAAACTGTCCCCAACTTTGGACACGACACTTCCACCAACCCACCAACCAACCGACCAACCAGTCCCTCACCCTCCCCGGCTCGGTCAAGGAAAACCATTTAAATACCTGGCCAACGAGTGGCCGACATGATGCATGGGACACATGTGACTCCTCGGTGCTGAATAAATTCCAGCTGCGACGACGCCTTTTTCCATGGGTCGAGGGGTGGCGGTGACCGGTGGCCGTTGGGGTTCTTTTGAAAAATGACATTTTGTGGCGCAGATCGGGGGGTCAGGGGTCAGGGGTGGCCGTTATTTGCAAAAACTATTTTCGCAAAATATTATTTAACAAAGCTTCCGAAAAGGAGCTGAAAGCGGATACGACGTTCACTCTACGACAACAGACGGAGACGGGCGACCGGCGACCGGAGGCAAAATAACGCGCCCTGCCCCTGTAGTACCCCTAACCATAGTAGTTGCCAGTCCGTCGGAGAGTTGCCAGATCGGTGACTCAAAAATCGCCATGTCCTCCAGAATTGAGGGCTTCAGCAAGGATCGATCAATCTGAACACAGGGCGCTGAATTGAGCCTTCCTTGTGTTTGAAGTTTCCAAGATTCGAAATCATAAATTTCGAGTAAATTTGCAATCAATTTCATATGGCCACGCTGCAGAGCTGCCCCCAACCCTGGGCAGGTGGCAGCGCCGGACGAGAGCTGCGGAGCACCGACTCCTCCGATTGGCCGGGGGCCGGCGGCCGTGGGAGACGGGAAGCGGAAGTGTAATTATTTTCCGTCACCCGAAAAAGGCACGAGGATGAGGGCGGGGACGAGAACGAGGACCCGCCCCCTCCTCCTGCCACCTCGGACGCAGCGATGCAGCACAACGTCGTCGCAAACTCGTAAAAAGGAGCAAATCCAGAGCACGGCGAACCCCAGCGTCGCCCCCACACAGAGACACCGGTGAGCGAACGAGCGAGCGAGATCGTCTCACAGCCAGCGGGAAGGAGGTAGGTAGGTTGCAGGACTCGCGAACGGGGTGGCGCAAGTGGCTCGTGGATAGTGGCGAGAACCCCGAACGATGGAGACCAATAAAAACCCATTATTTTCGGGGTTCCGAACTCGGCCCCAGGATCCCAGTCCGAACCCCGCCGTCATTTAATTATTGAACAATTTTTAATGGAAAATATATTTCATGCTGGCGCAGAGGATGCGATGAATGCAGGACACGCTGCTCCACTCGGCGCTGCTGGTGTCGCTGCCGTGTCCTGAATCGAATAGTTTCCGGCGCCGAGACGGAGTCGAGATGAAGCCGAGATGGAGCTGCACTAACGACAGTATTTTAAGCAGATTTATTTCCCGTTCCGGATCGAGAGGAGCGAAGCATGAGTCGCTCCCTTAAAGGGCCCGAACCGGCCCCCGTTCCCCACCTCTCGTCGCATGCATCGGGATGGTTTTTGGGTCTCGTCTTGGCACGCTTTCCGCCGGAGCTTATTAAAAGAAGATTAGTTTCTCATTTAATTATGAGGCCGGCGGGGTGCGCGGGTCGTTCGAACCGCCACCACCCGCTCTATTTTCAACACCCACTCCTTTCTGTCCTTCTTCCTCGACTCGAGCGACGGGTGAGGTGGGAAAAATCACGCCCTTCCTGCGATGATTTGCTTACAGTTCGTTATTCCTGCATGCCGGTCCCCGGCGGATCCGGGGTCTCCGAGGGCGTTGCGAATTTTGTCACCGAGAATCGAAAACTAATCTCGTTAGACAAACATCGATTTCTCCGGAGACCTGTCGGGTGCGATGGATTTTATTGAGTTGCCAATAATTGTGTTAACTCGACATTGTGAACGGGTGCCTCACGCTCGATTCCTCGCTCCCTCGTTCTCTGCCCGTGAACGATTTGGTGGAAGGGCATTTGTACTTCTATTTCCTTAGCTTATTACGAAGTATTCACCAAATCCGATCCCATTGAAGCCGAGTGTTTTGGCGACGTTCGCGACTCCCACATCTCGATCTACACACTTCACCCATAATCTCCATTGATTCCGCCGATTCCTAAGCTGTGGCAACCATTGAAAACCCCTTCCGCCTCGCCTGTTCGGACCAGGGCTGACACGCGGGGCTGCGAGTCGTATCGAAGCGAGTCCACGCATTACCATAATTGGCTGTTAACCCCGAACCTTGGGCGTATTGAAAGTGCTCCGGAGCGGCGATTAACTGCAATTTATTAGCTTATAATTGCTACATAAGATCGCGATGCGGGTCTGCGACGAGTGGGGCCGGCGGGGGCCGGAGAGGGCGGCGGACGAAAACAAGAAATCGAAACAACATTTTAATTTAAATGTTTGCGTGAATTGGAAATGATTAACGACACAAATGCATGAGGAGTGCGCCAAAGCCATGCGGAAAAGGGGAAAACTACCGAGAAGAACAAGAGCAAGAAGTTGTATGAGAAACTGGGGGAAACACGCGAGTTCCGGGAACCGCGGCTGGTCGTGAATTCATTAGAGTCCATCGAGCCTGCTGCAAACATGCTATTTTATGGGTTGTCGTCCACCGAAGATGCGGATTGCGGACTCTCCCCATTTGTCCATTGCGGCTCCCCTGACTGCCCGCTGACTGTGGTTCGCGCCCTCTACAGTCCAGTTAATTCTTTCTCCATCCACCTTCCCCTTTCGACAAATACCCTTCAGCTCAGTCGCTCACCCTCAATTTCTCCCACCCCATGCCTCTGCCTCATCCTTCGAGGGGCGACCCGAGAACTCAATTAAATTCAATTAAGTCGCCTCGCATCTCCAAGAACCGCAAATCCGCAGATGTGCGTCAGACCGACCTGCCGCTGGACCTGCCCCGCCCCTGACCGTGTTTGCACTGCGTATCGGCGCAGTGCAGCCCGAGTCCGAGTCCGAGCCGTCTCAATTCAATGCAACGCCTAATCTTGACAGAATAATTTGCACGAATCACGAGAACCAATTGTTTGCTCGCTCCGAATTCCGATCGACGGGGATGGGGATGGGGATGAGGCGGGGGTCCCTTCGGGGAGGGAGACACGTTGGGCAAGGACCTGGGCCACAGCCCACTGGACACTGTCAATCTTGAAATTAGAATTTTCATACCAATGCATAACGAGAAAAGATTTTCTCCGACCCATGGGGCCGGCCAGTCATCGACGTTCGACGTCCGACGTCCGTCGCCCCCGGCGAGCTGCATCCGGTGGCCTTATCCTGCCTCCTGCACAAATGCAAACAAATTGACTTCTGCAGTCGTGAACCGCCCGGGTCGCCAGGGTGGGCTCCGGTGTCCGTTTCGCAGGGGTCGGGTAGGGTTGGCTCCGTTTCCGGGCGCACGGCACGCACTTCGAACGAGGCCGGGATTTGCTGCAGTCGGCCTTTGTTGGGCTTCCCTGTGTGTGCGTGCGGTCGGCAAGATTTGCAGCCACTTGTTGATCTTGCTTGAAGAACTCTCTTCGGACTCCTCCTTCCTTCGGCCGCGCGCCCACCCGCCGCTGCGGCTTTGACTGGCCTGCCTCGCATTGATCTCGAGCCCAACTCGTCCTCCTCTGCCCAACTTCCTTCCTCTTGTCCCGTCCTCGGCCTCCTTCTGGTTGCACTGGTTCACCGCCGTGACACCTCGGGGTCAGGTCGGCCGAGCCCAGCTCCGGAGACGTTGCCGTGGCTCCGCACTTCTGCTCGTGTGCTGGGCGAAAGGGTTCCGTCCGGCCTTTGTTCGGCCTGACCCTTTGTTTCGTAATCGACATTTCGCCCAGGACAATGGAGTGCGAAAAGCGCCTTCGGGGGAGTTCCTGGCGCTGGGCGGTCACGGGGGGAGGGTGTCGAGGGGGCGCCATCTAATATTCCCGGGGATCGCCGAGAACTTGGAGCGATGCGATGCGAGTGCGAGTTCGCAGGAGCAGCCGTGGATCAGGAGCGATTTTTCGATTTGCGACTTGCGATTTTCGATTTTCCGATCCCTCTCTGGGAGTGCTCTCGGTGGAGCGGAGCGGAGTCTGATTTATGTCGCACCCTATGGGTTGTCCAGGGTTGCCAACTGCGCGTGCAAATCGAATTGCATTGTCTGCGCTGACACTTGCAGGATGTGCATTGAATTTCGATTTCCGCTCCGAACAAAGACCCAAATTTATGGAATGCAAAATGCAATTTCGAGCCTGCATTGTTTCCTCTCCTCTCGTCTCGCCCTCTCGCCTTGCCCGAGTCCTCAGTTGGAAGCGTGCGCGACCTCGCAATGGATTCGCCGCTCGCATCGTTTTTGCGCTCGGGGCCCAAAATGCAATCACCAAGATTTCTATCTTCCTGATGGATCGCATGTGGCGGGTGTGGGCGGGGCGACTCCTTCTGCCCTCCTCTCAGCCTTGTGCAAATAGAGTCGCGTTTAGGGTTTCGTCGGTCCTCCGAGGTGGGCAAATAAAAGCGAAATAAACACATAACAGAACAGGCAAACTCAGGAGCGGGTGGGGATCGTGGCCAAGACGAGACGAGACAACACATCATAAAAGTATTGGATTACTCGACCAATAAAGCCAGGCGTCCGGTCAGCGCGGCTCAGGAGGCTCCTGGCCATGTCGAACGGAGGCGCTCGGGTCCTGGTCAATGGCCTTCAGCTTTCGCCTGGTCCACTTTGGTCTAGTTCGGTTTGGCCTGGTCTGATTTGGTCTGGTCTGGCCTGCTCTGGGCACCCTGTTGTCCCTGTTGTCCCTGTTGCCATGGAGGTCTTTGTGTGAGTTGTTCTCCTCCTCCTTGTCTCGGGAGTAAATGGTCATAATAGACACAAGCACACACACACCCACACTTCTACAATACACAATATTAATACACAATACTTACACGCAAACAAGTAGTTTTTTGTGAATGGAATTCGAAGGACTTTTGTTAAAAGCCGGCACGCACACACGTCTGACTCGCATGCCAGTGAGCAGACAGACAAATACACACACACAGACAGACAGACAGACGAACACATCGTGACATATGAAACTAATATTTGCGAATCTGGACTCGTGGAAAAGGACGTCTGACTGACAGGACAAATAAAAGCGAGGCTGCCTTTTGTCGGGTCGGATTTTGGCACGCGATATGCTTTTAGTCCGCCATTTGTTCCTGTTGTTAGTGCTATTTTTGTAGTTGTTCTTGTTGTTGCTGCGGCTGATATCCGCCGCATTGTTGTCATAAACTAGTTGTTGATATCATATATACCGCGGTCGTCGTTGTCGTTGCCGTTGTTGTTGTTTGTACGCAATACAATGCGACCGATTGCGACTGTTGTCTTGCTGTAACAACAACAATAAAAGAATTATTCATATAAGGATAATAATAATAATCACTACAATAATGACGCCAACAACCACTACAAGGATGTCAGAAAATATTTAGATTTATTGGCGAAGGCCGTCAGGATTTATGCCGGCTCGCCAGCGGCCACGATATCCAGAATATCATGACAGCTAATTAGCGTTGGTGCGTGTGTGTGAGTGTGTTAGTGAAATATGAGAATTCAAGATAATTAGAAGCGAGAATAAAAGAAAATATTATAATACAATGTCATGGTAACGAAGCACAACCGTCCACTTGGCATTATCCTTTGGTGCGGAGTGGACTCCGGGACTCCATTTACGTTGCTTCGATTTCAAGCTCGCTGGCTCGACCCTTTTTCGCATTGCGACGAATTTCAAATAAATGTTCCATTCATGCTGTTGCTGTTTTTGTTGTTTGTGTTCCTATCAAGTTGTTGATGTTACTGCTGTTGCTGTTGTTGGGCAAACAAAGTGCAATAGCGCGGGTTTTTTTCCCCGTTCACATGCTTGGATTTTATGCACGCGCATGTAGCATGCTCTGGTTGTTGTCGTTGTCGTCGTTGCCGCTGTTGCCGGCCGTTGCATGTGCATTCGCGGCAAAAACAACAACGTCATCGTCATCATCAGCAACATCAACAGGCCCTCGCAGCCATGTGTGGTCAACGTTTAATGAAGTCACAAGTGCACGAGTGTCCTTTGGCCTCGCTCGTAGTTGTTGTTGCTCTTGTTGTGTTGTTGTTGCTGTTGCTGAGGGGCCAGAAGTGGAGCCTGATGTGTCAATTTGTTGCACCAATGCCGAGAGCACGGGAAATAGAAAATCGTGTGGCAGGTAGCAGGAAATCGCCGCTGGAAGATCCTCAGATAAGAGCAAATTGGATTTATAACTCATCGGGACCTTCTCGCTCCTTATCAGACACATAAATCCGTAGTCGTTCATGGTCTTCTCTTTCCTCTCGCGACATCCACTAAACTGTTGTCAACCCATTCGTTCCGCAAACGCCCTCCTCCACCTCAGTCATCGCCTCTTGTCATTCCGCCGCCACTCAATCGCATGGACTTCTCTCCCACTCCAGTGCCTTGGCTCCACCTGCCCCTCCCCCAACACCGCAGCCTCCCTCGTCACGCCCGCCTCTTGGAGCGGCCTCTCGGTCAACCGCATTAAAATCTAAACTCGAAGCCAAATCGCGGTGCAGCGCGTCGGGCGCGCAAATATTTGCAATAAATATTAAATGTCGATGTCGACTGTTTGAGCAGCCGGCAGCCGGCGTTCGACAGGCGGGGCCGGGGGCAGAAGGCGGTGGCGCTGACGGCGACGCGACGGTGACGAGAACGCGTGGCTCGAGTGCGTTTTAATTAGCCAAATTGCAGTTGAAATATTGGAGCGCGAGGCGTTCAATAATTAATCACGGTCGTAATTAAAGCCGTCCGCGGCCGAAGCCCGCCGGACGCTCGTCAACGACGGGCCCGAATCGAAGCGGACGGCAATTTGGCCTAGTGTTTATGTGAGTCCATTACCTCGACGACCCCGCACACTCACGCCCCACACACCACACCCCACGCCCCTCGTCCGCCCCCGCCATCCCCTCTAATGCTTTGTGGTTTTTCCTAAAGAGCCCACACTTTGTTGCCGGCGAACCGAACCGCGGCAAACCCAACCGAGCAGAGCCGCGATCGCGATCCAGATCGCGGCCGCCTCGTACCAGGCCGCGGTCCGAACTGGGCCGGTACCCGTGATTAGCCATAACGTGCCGCCAACTAGCTACCAGCCGAGGCAGCCGCAGCAGCCGCTGATCTGCGATAGCCGAAACTCGTGCGCGCTCGGGCCGGAGCGGGCGGCTGGGCTGCGGGGTGGGGCGTGGCGCGGTGGCCCGGGCTCCTGCAGCTTCTTCAGATGCAAATTTCTTACTTTGAAGCCACGACGAGGCTACGACGAGGAGGCCGCGGCCGACAGCAAGCAGGATGCAATTTGAGCCGCCTCCCCCGCGATCCGGCCGTCGCGGGATCGTTGCAGTGGAGCGCAGCGAAGACGCCCCCATCTGGGGCCGCTCCTGACTCGGGGGCATCGCGGGCCATGGAAGATTCGTTCCCGGTGCAGCGCCAAGTGGCGGCGGCTCCCCGCTCCTCCCGCTCCCTGGCGGAATTACAATAATTTGCAGTGAACGGTGGAAAGCGAGAAGCAGCCGAGGCGCGGATCAGATGGAACTCGGAAGCGCGGGCAGCTGCCACCAATGGCCGGCCAGTTGGGCTCCTGGGCTCCTGGCGTGGAAATAAATCAAACGCGCCCAGCGATCGGGCCGAGGGCAGGCGGGGGTTGGCGTTGCCTAATGTTGCTCGAAATCGCGGCATTAATTTTCATTTATAATCCTCAGCGGTCCGACCTCGCGCCCTCCACGGCCGCAGACGCGCCGTAACAGCGCCGAGCACAAAGGATAATAAAAATAATCACTGGCAATTTGATGCTTTTTATTAATCCAATTGCAAGTGTCCTCGCCCGGTCCTGGGTCCGGCCTGGGGAGCACCAGGACGAGCTTCGAGGGACGGACGGAGTGTGGTGTGTCCGGGCATGTCCTGGAGCGGAGCAGTGTCAAAACATTAACCTAATCTAATGATCCTTAACGGCATAAAATTGGAAATTAAAAAGAAGGAAACGCAGAACACAAATATTCAAATGAAGACAAAGACGACGAGGGCGACGAGCCCTGCGCCGAGGACGAAAAGGAAATCCCCGGAAACCCATAAAGCAGGCATTGACAGGCCAGTGTTGCGTGCGACGCCCCCAACGACTCCTCGGCAAAAGGTCAGAAGACGAGGCGGCCGACAGTTGGCGCTGTCAGTCACGACGGCCGAGCAGACCTGGGCCTGGGCGGCGGGTCGTGGCCGTCTGGGCCGAGGTCTGGGTCTGGGTCTGGTTCTCGGTCTGCGTCAGAAGGGTGTGAAATCAGGAATTAAAACCTCGTGCCCTTCCGCCCCAGCTCCCGCTCGTTTCGTTTCGCTTCGCTTGCCTGCGTTTTTGTTTTTTGCCCGCGCGGGTCTTGCAAGGAATCCCAGCGATGTTCGTCGCGCTCCTCGCCCCACTCCGCGTCCCTCTCGTCGCTGCACCCCCCAATTGCGGATTCCTCTGTTTGTCCTCTTAATTTACTGGCTCCGTCTGGTCCTGGCCATTGTTCGCGCGTTTATTACAAGTTAATTTCCATGTAAATGAAGCAATAAAATGTTTCCTAATGTTTCAATTAACGTTCCCAATTGTGAGTCGCGATTTGGCCCCGTCCGACTCTCTCCCGAAAAGGACCTCCCTTTCGTCTAGTCGCAGTTGGAAGCCTAGTTCTCATCAACTACTCTATTATCGCGCTGTCTCCGGCAGGCGTTAATTACGTACTTGGGGACGACGTCTTATCGAGATCCGAGAAACATGGTTCAATCGCCCGACTTTTGTTCTCCAAAGTAGTACCTGAAATTTTATGGTTCGTTGTCTCTCGCTCTCCTGTTAATGCCATGAATTTAACTAGGATCGTGAGTAATCAGTCGGGGCCCTGGATACGTGTTGAGGTCATTTTTCATGCACATCTGGTGGACTCGAGCCCTCTCGCTTCCCACATGAGATTGTGACAAATTAAATCCCAAATATTTGGCCGCACACTTGGCATGTAGAACCAACGCCAACGTGTCCACCTCGTCCTGAGGACCACGGATTCACGCGCCGCCGAGAGCCACGAGGCGCTAACGAAGCGCGTCGCCAGGGCCACCGAAGGACCGAAGGCCGCGGGTCGCGAGGTGGGTGGCGGGCCGTCGAGGGTCATAATTATTACATTTAGTTGGATGTGGAAATTTTTATTATTAACCTTTTCTCTGCCGCAGCGAGAAAGGACAATTTGCAGGATTTTTCAGATTCCACACAGAAAGGGACAGGCAGGGTGGGCGAGAGGGCGGTGGGAGGGGGAGCCGTCATAGTTAATTAATTAAAAAAGTTTCGTAGATTTTTAGAATGTCTTTTATTTTGCACGGAGTAAAAAATGCACGAAAAATGTTTGATGGGAGAAAAATTGATGGCCAAAAAGGACAGGGCTCGAATCGGGTGGGGGTCGACTGAGGTTGGCAGGGCTGCGACACGACTGTTTAGCAGGTCGATGGGCCGCAGAATAAAGAATAATATTGTGAAATATTTAAAATGACGTTTTCGCCCCGGAGATCACCAGAGCGAGAGACAGAGAGAGTGAGAGCGATCGGATGGCGGAGGCAAAGCGCCAGAGGCCAAAATGTTACTCTATTTTTGCAATTTTTCCACCGCGTCAGGGCGGCCATTTGTGTATGTGTGTGTGTGTGTGTGGAGTTACGCAAACAACTCGCGGCGTTTGCGTTCTATTTGGCGCCAAACGGACAGAGTCAACATGTCGCGGACGAGGCATTAAAGGCTGCCACTACTTGACAGATGACACGTTCTGCGCCCGAACGGCCAGAGCCTCGCACGGCGTCCTCGCCTCGATCCGCAGTCCGCGCACTGCCTCGTCTTAGCCCTGATCCACTTATCGCATCCGAACAAATGCAATTAAATGCCAGCAGCGGCGCGGAGGCGTCTGGCCGGACTCCGGGACGACGGGACCGCTCGGGACGTGGCGCGCGGCTCTTATCGCGAAAACAATCCATTAAAATTGCACATCGTTTACACCGAAAATCAATTGGCTCAACTATTTAGCCAAACAAAGCGAGCCTCGGACCGGAGTCCGAGTCCTCGACCGAGTCAGAGTCTGGGTCTGAGTCTGAGTCGGAGTCGAATTCGGCGGCACTGGGGAGACGCCGAGCTACCGCGGCCAGGGATCGCGGCCAGCCATCGGCTCCGATGGCTTCAACTTCACCGTTGACGTCCATAAATTCATCTCGGCTCGCGATGTTCATGTTGAGGTTGATGTTGGTTTTGCTGGGTCGGCGTGTTCGTGTTGTTGGGCCCGATACGAATCGTCCGTGGGGAGCCGCGGAGAAACTAGAGCTCGAACAGCATCCGCTAGTGTCCTGGGGCAGTCGTCTTAAGCAAACACTCGGACTTGGCATTCTGTGGAGTCGGCGTTCGATTCGGACTCATTTCCATTGCGCGATACGGCGAGGAGGCAGGTCGTTGTGCTCGACCGTCCGTCTGTCCATCCGTCCGTCGGTTTGTGTGGCGAGATAAAGACTAATTCGTGGTTACTTAAGCGTGGTTCGCGCCGAGAGAAGCCCCCGAGACATTGCGGAGCAGCCCACAGGAGGGACTAGTGATGGGGCTCCGGAGCCGTGGTACCCACTCCTGGGCGAGGGATTGAGCACTGGCCACGAGTGCAAACTCAAACAGTTACATGGGTTAGAGAAGCTGCATAGCTTGACTTAAGATGAGGCTTGAATTAAGATGAACTTTTAGAAAAGTGTCGAATGACTAATGAATGAATTTAGTTGAATTTAGACTATCAAAGGACCAAAATTCATTGAATAGAATGAATCGACTATTGAGTAAAAGCCGCCTTCGTTGCGACCCGAGTACCTCTTCTATTCCGGTGGTCTCAAACGATGACGAGCCGACCGCCGACCCTTCTAGAGAGCGGTCTCGCAATCTCGGATATGCTAAGTGACTGTGTTTAACAAATTATATCCGAATGCGGGACAATGTCGGAGCCCGCGCGCCGGCCCCAAATAAAGCATCGCCGCCTTCTGCGCGACACGAGGAACAAACCAAGAAATGTAACCTGCGGTCTGTCTGTCCCACTGCCATCCGAACCGAATCGATGCCATTCGAATAGAAGAGACTCCGCGAGAGCAATCTTAAATCGAACCGAGCGAGTGCCAGACCTGACTCCGCGCGATAGGACGGATTGAGTTATGGGCTGCATTAAAGCGCGCCCATGTCGGCGAGCCCGGGCGGCGCGAGGGTCCGGCTCGATGGCGATGGCGATGGCGATGGCGGGGGGAGGCCGACAAGTGTCGGCGGGCTTCCACTTCTTCCACTGGCCCCGGTTTCGCCCCTTCTCGGTGCCCTCGAGTTCGAGTTCGTTCGGGGCGCGGGATTTCGTCGAGGCCGGCTCTTGGCTGTGGTCAGTTACGAGTGTCCGTCCGCTGTCCGTCAGTCGCTCGGCGCACAGACAAGTCCGACTCGACTCGACTCATCGCAGTCCGGCCGTCCGGCCGTCCGTCTCCATCCTCCTGCTGGTCCGTCCATGTGGAGTCTGCGGCGGCCGCTGCGATGGGGAGCAGTGTATTGGCTGGAAAAATGTGCAACCTCATCAGCGAATGAGTTAGTAAAGTGGGCCTGTGTTTGTTGTATTTGTTGCTGATAATAAAACCCGGAGCGCACCGCAGTCGGTTGACGGGGACGGAGCATTTAGTGGCCAGTGGTGGACGTCGGACGGTGGTCGGTGGCCAGTGGCCGGTGGACGGCGGCCGGGTGTTGGTTTAATTGTGAGGAGCTGTTATTTGAGCGTAATGCCTGGAAATTTTTATGGAAATCGATAGATGACGGCCAAAGTGGTGCGAACTCCCCGTGTGCGTGCGAGAGCGAGAGAGATGAAGGCAATATCAATCAGGGGCCATGGATATGCAATTTGTGCGAAATGTCGGTCGTTACGGGACGATGTTGTATAAATAGAGATGATTATACAGATTCCTCGCTGTCGATTTGCGAGATGTTCGGCATCGTATTTCAACATTTCATCACGGGCACTTTTCACGCGATTTTGATTGGCTCTCAGTGCCTTCTAAACACTCCATGAAGCGACTACTATCCGAGATCGCTACCCGGACAGCTTCTCCGCGTTATCCGGAGCACTCCGAATGGCGGGACCATTAAGGGAAATCATGCCGTGGACTTCCACGGAAGGATTCCGGCCTCATCTCTCGAAATAAAGCACTTGTCCGAAAGAACTTTTGCATTTCAAATGTGGGTTTCCTGTTTTCCTCACTGCGGCACAATAATCCGAAGAACTATTTGTTTTCAACTACTTGCCAGTCTTCCGGGACCACACATGCTACTCTTTTCATCCGCTAGCGGATAACGAGGAAGAGCCAGAGATACGGCTGCCCAATACAGAGCAAGATCCGAAGCCCACGAAAAACTCCCCGGGCTTGTGGAGACTGGAGGAAATTCGTGTTAATACCCAGTTTAACCCTCCATTATTTATAATGGCTTACATTATAATCTAAATCCTCTTCGGCCCCCTCCGCTCTCTCCCCCACCCCGCCCCTGTCGTCAACCTGTTATCTATGATCTGAACATCTCCGGAGCACATCTCGCCTTAATTTAATGCGACTACGACGACGACTCGGACGAATTACGTGGAAAATAATAAATCACCACGCTAATGTGTTGAGATGTTTAAAATATTTTGTCCCTAGCACGCCATACATTTCGCTGCCGGCGGCTGGCGGCTCCGCATGCGACGATTGCCGGCCGCGCCGACCGGGGAGCCGGAGAAGGGGTCGGGGCCGCCGCGGGGCGAACTCGCCGCATGGAGCAAACCCATAGAACACGAGCAGGCCTCGCCGTGGCTTCTTTGTTTGCTGCTGGCGCATGTGTGAGTGTGTGTGCGGTTGTTGTTGCCCTAATGAAGTTGACTGCAATTTAAATCGTTAATTAAAATGTGTAAATTTTTTCCCGCAGCACTTGTCGAGCCGGCGGGAGGCGCTGGGCGGGACGGGTCGGTTTCGGTGCTTGGTTCGTTTTTGTGCGCGGCCGGTTGACACAAGTGGCGAAGGACTTCGAATCGGAATCCGAGCACCTACAGCGACACAGGTTGTTCCCGTCTGCTGAGAAGACGCGAAGCCAGAAATGCCTCTGGAGGGATTCGCAGCCTGCGCGTGTCGCAAAAACCACTCCCCAGTGGAGTGAAGTGAAGTCTGCGGCAACAACGAGTCATGTCTCCAAGTCCAATTAAGAATCGAGCAATCGGATGAGACGGGGAAATTATTATCTTGGGTTCTCCATCGACTTTAATGACTTGCCTCGAATGGAAATACGAAGTCCTTCCGCCCACCCAGGCAACTAGCTCGCTATCGGAAGTTGTAATTGAAACCTTTTGTGATTGTTTCTCGCGCAAGCAAAGCGTGTCCTGGGTCGTCTGTAATTAGAAGCTGCCGGCTCGGGTGGTAACCCTTTCGCCGCCACGCCCACCCCGCCATACAGTAGGACAACCTCGTTGTTGTTGTTGTGCTCATCTACACACACGAGTCGCTCGCCTGCATATGTGAGATTTTTGGGACCCCCGCATTCGGGTGCGGATTCCTGACAAATGGAATGCTGTAATTAATTTATATCGTACGCTTTTATTTCATTAGTCCCCGAAGCTGCGGCGGCCTCTCGGGCGGGGCTGCAGCGATGAGAGCTTCTGGCTCGAGCTCTGTAATTACAGCCGCGGTGGCTCGCATGTGTTCTTGAAAGGATTCTCTTTAAAGTTCGGCCCCTGGCTCAACTTTTGTGAAGGTTCTCGAGGGTGGGGGCGGCAGTTCGAAGGAGTCAGCAGTTTCGGGTTCTTTAGGTCACAGTCGAGCCGAGATCGTCTTCCCGGAACCTCTTCCGGAACTGCATTTAATTGGTTTCCGCAAAATGTCAGAAGCCCAAACCAACTCTCCTCAACCGCCCTGGACTCCTCGGTACTCCTCTGAATCCTCCCGGTGGCCGTCGTTGGTGGACGGACGGAAGGCTCGCCTCGGATGCAGCGGGCTGTGGCAATGCGAAATATTAAAATTAAGATACGCCGCGTCTAATATTTCACGTGCGTCAGGCGTCTTCCAAGTCACTCCCTCTCTCTGTTGGAGCTTCGCCTCCACCGCCCTCGTCCTCCATTTCCCTCTCCCCCCCCAGCCTTTTCTCCGCCTCCTCGGTAGGATCGCGCTCTTCCGACTTTGCGAGTTTCTTCCCGACGTCTTCGAGGTCGTCTGCGGTCCGTCCGCACTCCTTCCTTCCTTTCTTCGAACCTGTTCTCCTCTCGACCGACTCGACTCGTCCTCCCCGCTGCCTCCCACACCGCGGCAGCCACGCTGGGTCGTCTGCGTCTTGCATTGTCCTGGAATCTCGGTGGAGCGTCCGACCCGGATCGCCTCGAACGTGCGAGCATGAAATCTTTCGAGTTTTCCCTCGCCACTTTCCACGGCTGCCTCGAAGGCGGTGCCATGAGATGTGATGCATTGCTTTGCGATGTTTGTGTATGTGTGTGGACTCTTCCCGCCCGGAAGCGTGCGGTATTTAATTATGAACATCGCAAAAAGTTTCTGAAATAATTATGCGTTCACGCATCCTTCGAAGGCAGCGTTCACGAAACCCTTTCTCGGCCCGACCTCCATCCTCCACCACCGGCGAGGGTCCGGAAGACGGAAATTCAATCGCGTGTGGAAGCGAGGAAAGGATTGAGGCGGAGCGATGGGAGGAGGGTGGATGGACAGATAAGCGGGTGGCTGGGGGAGGAACCGGGAGAGACGAGGGAGTTGCCATCGCTCCGCAGAGACGGACAGACAAAGAGAGCGAGAGAGAGAGAGAGAGAGAGAGATCGATAGCGGCTTCTTCAATATTAACTCTTAATTATGTTTTTTCCCAGCCCCTCGCTCGGGCGGCGGCTCTCATTTGTTATGCTCGAGGCGTCGCGCGTCCTTATCGGCCGATGCGGTGTGTAAAAAATGGTGCTCGCCATCCATTTGTAAGGCCGATAACGAAGCACGGAGCCTCGGATCCATTAGGCGTGCCGAAATGTCATCGCAAGAAGGTGTCGATGCGAAATCAATACGGCGTCTTCGCCTCCTCCTCATCCTCCCACTGGCTGCGAGAGTCCTCGTGCGGGCCGTGAAAACCGCTGACAATGACACCAACAATTTCCACTTCAACTGCAGCGACGTCGACATCGACCTCGACAATGCCGACGGTATCCTGACACATCCTCGGCGGGCGTTTTTATGCGGAAGGATACATGAAGTTGCTCGCTCGCAATCTGCCTTTGATTAATGGACGCGGACTCGATTCCTCCGCCTGCCGTCGAGCCGGAGGAATGCGAAATTTATGACAGGACGACGTGTCCTTTTTGCCAATTCTCACCACACCATCCCACCACTCCCGCGCTCCTCAATTGATTCCTATCGCGCTCCGACCGCCCTCCATTCGAGATCCCGAGGGTCGCCGGACGCGCCGCCCAGGACAATGGGGGCGCCAGGCGAAAACACATCTCATTGCAACATAATTAAAGTCGAGATGTTAGCGCAACTTTTCTTCTCGAGCTGCCGGGCTGCAGCTGTCACAATCTCGTCGCGGAAACTGTTGGCAACGCGGCTCCCGAGTGTCAAATGGTCGCAGTCGCAGGCGGAGTCGCGGAGAAGAAACTTATTGAAATGTCATCAATCATTCGGCCGAGTGGGTGTGGGAGGGGGCGGGAACCCAAAAGACATCGAGCAAGAGAGAGAGTGGGAGACCGAGTGGCGGGGAGTGAGAAAAGTCGAGAAACAGACAGTAGATTGATATAGAAATTCCAGGCGTTGACAGAGGGAAGCAATCGCGGGAGGAGAGCTGGAAGGTTTCATTTTTATTGGTAAAAAGCGAGTCATGTCAGAACAGATGATTTCAAGAAGAGTGTGTGAAAAAGAGGATTACAATTCACCGATGAAAGGATGTGGCGACGAGAGTAAGATTCGGAGGAGCCAAAGTCAATAAATGGTTATTCCAATGGTTCTCTAGAGTATAGTAGTAAAGAAAGAAATGTAGAACGGCGATTGGATCCTCTCTCCTTACTTTAGTGGAAAACCGACTCATCTGTTCCTTTTGGTTCTTGGACCTGGCCGCTGCGTTCCGTTGACCACTGCGTGCAGCGACGGCACCCCTTGCCAGTGGCGGAGCAGGGGAACGAATTGATGGTGCCCCGAGCTGGAGTCGAGTGGAGTGGGAAAATACATTGAAACGAATCGAGAGTCAAAAGCGAGAATAATGAAATATGAATACAAACATTCGGGGAAACAAATTGTTCGAGGGATAAAATGCCCACCAAGAAGAAGCGCCATGGAAGAGTGCGTGAGAGAGACAGAGAGAAAGAAAGGCATTACTTGAGTGGGTGGGGGTGGGAGCGAGAGAGGGAGGGTGTTTTGGAAACTTTTTCCTTCAACTCATATTTCAAAATTATGCTGAACGATGGTGGAATTGACAGCTTCACCCCCGGGCGAACGACGAGAGGACGACGGAGAGAAGAAGAATGAAAGAATGAAATAAAATCAAATAAAATCCAATATTAATGTTTCGTCGGCAGATCCTTTTGCAACTGTTTTTATCACTTACCGCCAGCAACATCAACACGAACAACAACAACGGCAAAGCAACAACAACCTCACGACATCAGGTACGGCTCTAAGGCAACAACAGCAACAACAATGGAAATCGGAACATTATTAGAAACAAAGAGCAGGAATTTCAAATCAGGAAGAAAAACAATTTATCTTTATTTTTTTTGGCCAAAGTTCTCGACAGATCTGGGCTCGAGACGACTTCAAGGGGTGGCTCGGGGTTCTCAGTTAAGTAGTTGTTATTGTTGTGCTGTTATCTCTAATGTGCAACATGTCAAATCTAATTTCGAGTCCGCTTCCGCTGCCAGGGACCGGCGGAGGCCATGCGGGCTGCCGGGGGTCGTGTTGCCCACCCCTGGCCTCCGACTCATAGGTGACTCCTGGGGGATTCCCAGCAGCTTTCGATTTAAATCACTTCCACTGTTCCGCTGTTGGTGATGTGTGTCGTTGTTGTTGTTGTTATCCTTGAGATAAGAATCGCACCTCATGGAAATTTGGGTTCGCGCTCCCATCGACAGCCCGGACTCGGTTCGTCTTCGGGCCCCCGACCTCGGCGGACGTCACGCTGGCGACGACATCTCATAAATGTCAAAAATGCAACAACAATCGAAGTCGACTTGAGGAGATGCTAGTGATGTTTTTAATAAAATGTAAATCGTGAGCCGGGACACGGAGATTAGGCAACCGATAAGACGAAGACGTCGTCAGAGGTGGAGGGAGGGACGTGGTCGGGGCCTGGTTCGGCAGGATTCGTCTCCTAAAGACTCTCTTCGCCGAGCAGACGATAGAATTCAATTTGCCGCCGAATGAGCGAAACTTGCTCGTAGTCGATGTTTAATTAACTTCGACAAATTGAAATGAGGTTACAGCCAGACCGAAAGGGACGGAAGGGAAGGAACGACCCGTCGCCCACCGTCATCGCTGTAATTAAATTAAATCGAATTTAAAATCAAAATCAAAAGATTACGCCAAAGTGTTTTTCCTCAAGTTAATGATGGCTGCCTCGTAGTTGGGGTTGGTGATCCAGAAGTTGTTGCCAAGTCAGCAGCAGGAAGTTGCGAAGTCGTCCTGATGCTGCTCTTTGTGCTGTTTTGTTGACTGTCGTCTTCAATTAATAATAAGTAATTCGAGTTGCTAAAAGTTTCAGCTAAGCTGCAAAAAGGATTCGCCTCCGATTCAACCCCGAAGCCCGAAGCCTGAGTCCCGAACCGGTCCGTGTGAGCCGGGCGACGTCAGAGTTCAGGCCAGAGGCCACGTGGAACTTCCAGAGCGACGAGGACGAGCGAGGTGTCCGGACCTGGGAAGGGTTGCTGCCCAGAACCGCCGCAACACGGTAATCGAAGAGCCGTTTGCGGCCGATCCACGACCCCGACCCCGAGGCCTCCGGAGGGCTCCGGCGGTGGAGGACCTGGATTCTCTCATTGAAAACCGAAAGTCGCTGATGAAATTATTTGCAAGAAAAGTGCTCGGAAGCCGTTCGGCTCAGTCTGCCGTGACTCCGGCGTCGCAGGAGGAGACGGGGGGAGGAGGAGGAGGAGTTTGAGCAAAATGCTGCCAACAAGCCAAGAAAGCCCTCATCAGCCTTGTGCGAGCGACTGTAATCGCCGCAGGACTACAACGAAGGACTCGTCCTACGTCGAGACCACGTCATGTGAGTCGAGCGGAAGTTTTCCTCGTTGTTTGCAAATTTGTGCCGACTTGCGGAAAGGAAACGAAACGAAACGAATGGAAGACTTGCAGCAGGCTCAGAAGGAGCCGCACGAGGCAGGGGTGGGCGGGTCTCCTCGGGGAGTGAGAGTGGGAGGGCGATAAAGATTGAGCTGGCACACAAATTGCTGGAGCAGTGGGCGCGGTGATGGACGACCCATAATGATAGACCTTTGAACTGGTGTCGGGCCGTGGAGCCGTCTCAGCGGACTGAACGGGAAGCAACTAACTTGTTGGTGAGGTGAAGGAGTTCGAAAAGGAAGGCAAAAGAGAGTCCACCCTGCCGTGGTTTAAGCAACGACCAATCGCAGGACTCGACCCGCTACGGAAGAGGTCTGCGGGGACTTCTGCTCGAAGTTCCAAAAACTATTGAAGCCCACAGTATTTTGGGCAACGAAGAAACGCAGAATGGAAGGACTTTCCATGGAGCCGGCCGGAGTGGGCCGAAGACACCAATGGACAGCAAGCCCAAGGCATCGCTCAGTGGCCTCAGACCCAGGTCTGACTTCATTCAAGGCAGCGACGGGGTCAAGAGCTGGCAAAGGACTAAATAAGTCGTCCGATTGCAGAAAGGGGTTCCCTCTCTCGTCTGCCTGTCCTGCAGGATGTGCGGATCCGGGAGGCGACATGCAAATTCCATGTTCTGCCGTCCCTCGGCCAAAGTCGCCTCCCGCCGCAGAGCAAGGAAGGAAACTTTCTGGAGGCCAGAGCAACAGCGCAACAGCAACGACAACAACAATGGCGACAGGGACGAGAACAGGCGCATAATCCTTTAAGGATTTGGCCGGCGAAAGGCTTCGCTCGGCTCGGAAGTTGCGGCGGCGGAGCCCCGAGGGGTGATGGGGATGAGGGATGAGGGATATTATTATTATTGCATGCAATTTCATGCTGGACTCACTCACCATCGCACTCTCACACACACACACTTGCATGGGAGACGCAGACGCAAACATCGCCTGCAGAACACGGGCAGGACATGCAAGCAATCCTCGCATTGATACGTTCGCTCGTCCTGCGCCGCCGGCAGGACGCGGCCTCGTCGAAAAGTGCCTCGAGCCGGGGAGAGACGGAGAGAGGGAGAGAGAAGTAATGAAAATAAGAATCCGACGGCCGAAAGCAATCATAATTCACCGCTGACCTGTTATTATGAGTTGAAGGATATTTATATCCTTCTCGGGATGACGGCGGGCCATCAGGACGCCGGGACGCCGGGCCAGGACGTGCGGCACACATGCAGACGCCAGCGCCAGGACGAGTGCGTGTTGCGCCGATGATTTATTTGCAAATTATACCAAGTCGAGCGATGTTTAATGAAGTTGTGAACAAAAACCGATAAAAGTAGCGAAACATCGTCCGAGGGAAAAGGATCGTTTTTGTTTTTTTTTTGGAGTTTTCGACAGCCCTATGAAGTGAAAAAGTATCCTGCGGAAAGACAAGCAAATGTGTAGTTTTTGAGTTCTTACTAAGAATCTCAATTCTCAGTAGCGAGGAGCTTTCATTCGAACTCATTCAAATTACTTCCTTCGCCGTATTCATCCCCTTCCCGTGGATCCCGTCGATCTTCACTCTCATTCACAATGACTCTTATTCCCTCTCATTTGAATAAGGATAATAGGGATTACAGCCTCTTATTGCCCCGAGTTCGGTTGCATCCTTTCAATTGAAATCAGCTTGTTGTCGTTATTGTTGTCGTTCTTATTGGCTATTTACTTGAACTCTCCTTGTTGTTGGCTTCTTAAGTTCGTCAAAAGAATGCAAATCGCCTGAAAGAGCAGGAGTCGGCGGTCGCATTGTTCGGACCTCGACTGAACATCCTTTCGTACGCCGCAGGACAACAATGGCGCGAGGACAGGAAATCGATAACATGGAAAATAGGTTTATACGATGATGATGTGAATTGAAGACTTCGTGGTCAGTTTCGGGATCTCTGCGGTTGCCAGGAAAATAAGTCGAATCCTAAAATCGCTTCCATCTACAACGAATTCCGTCTCTTCTCCTCATGTTGATTTGATTCTTTCATTAAATAATTTCACCAATTCCATTGAATAATTCATTTCATTAATTTTTGCTACACTTCCGTGCTTTGGTGTTGTTTTTGGACTCGACATTTGTCCATGTGTCTGTCCTTCGCCGGGATCTCCCTCGATCTCCACCCCTCTTGGCTCCCTCGCTTTTCCCCATTGCAAAGGTAAACAAACTCGAAAATATTTTAATTTCACTTGCAACACGACGGAAACCGATACGTGGAACGCACGACCTCCACCCAGCCGCCCACCTCCCGCGTGACGTCACAGTGCGTATCGGTCGCCTCGCATTGTTTGCGCCAGCATTTAAAATAAAATTATGATTGTTTTGCTTTCAGAGGACGCCAGCAGCAACAACAAATCGAATGGGATTCTCATTCTCACGTTCTCCGCGGCCAAAGGGTTTTATTTTATTTTCCCGTCGACAGGAGGGTGGGGAGGGGACGCCGCGCCCATTTGGCAAATAATAATTCGATTAGAATTTCAACGCACCCGCTTCAAAAGCACGTCGTCCGCTCGCCCGAGGAAAATCAAAGCCGGACTCGTCCTTACGTCCACCCGGCCTCCGCCTCCTGTGCGTGTTCGTCGCTTCCCGGTTCCACGCGTCACACGGCACGCACACCCTTTCGGCGTTGGGAACCGCTGCCATGCTGAATAAATATTTTGCTTTCATTGCCGGTTTTTTCTCCGTCTTTCTCTCCGATGGACACGGTTTATTTGTTGATTTCTATTTCATTAGGCCTGCGCTGTTGTGGGTGTTGTTGTTGTTGCCGTCGATGTGATGTTTATTTCAATTTCGCCGGCCACGTGTCCTTCAAACTCCTGTTTGCTCCCGAGTCGCGGCTTCGGGTTCGGGAGCCAGCGAGGGCGCGAGGGCGCGAGGTGGATCCAGCCAGGATTCTTCCCTTCCATCCATAATAGACCGTTTATTGATTGGCCTCCGTCCGATCCCCACGATGTCCCCTCCTCGGTTCATGGCCGTCGCCGGCTGCTCCTGCCCTCGGCCGCTGGAGGCGCGCCCGGAGCGTTCAGCGGCCTGCGAGCAGACGTTCGCGCAGTCGTATTAGCCAAAACAGAACAACAACAGCAACGACAACATCAGCTTCATCAGCAACAGCCACAACATCGTCAGCGAGAGCGACAACAACAAATCGAAGGCAATTTCCTTGATTGCCGGCGCGTCCGTCTCATTGGCATCCTGTGCACCGCCGCCGACTGCGGATCCTGATTTCTGCATAATTTAAAATCCTCCCCGCCCTCCCCTCAAACCCCCCCGCAGCATATCGTGTGTTGTTGTTGTTATTATTGTTGTTGTTGTTGTTGTGGCATTTTGATTCGTTTGCCATTTTTATGATTCTGCGATTTCGACGCTGATCACGCCGGTGCTGTGCTTGTTGTTGTTGTGGCTGTTCTTCTTATTACTCTGGTTGTTTGCTGCCATTGCGGCTGTGTTTGTTGTTGTTGTAGATGTTCCTCTGCTCGTCGTCGTCGTCGTCTTCTTCTTCTTCTTCTTTATCATCTTGTTCTCGTTGTTGTTGGTGGCGATGTTTCTGTTGCAATTTGAGTCGATGTCGTTGTTGTTGCTTTTCCCCACATACTAATCATTCCGCGATATTAATTCTCGTTGATCCGCATGCGTCGCCATCTCCGTCAACGTCTTCCCTCCCTCTCTGACCCTCGGCCTCTCCTTCCCCTCGATCTGCCTCTCCCTTGCCTCCCTCCCTCCCTCTCCTGCCCCCAGGCGCTTCGGTGCGAGTTCAACGCGCTCCTCGCCGCCATGTCTGAGGCCGCTACCGCCATCCCATCTCGCAACCGCCCCTCACACTCTGACTCTGTCTTCCCTCTCCCTCCATCGCCCAATCTCCCTCCTCCGTCCCCGGCACCGGCTTCCATTTATGAAAATTGCATTTTCTGGTTTTCGGTTTCATTCAAATGCAAAATGCGCAAAATTATTTATGTGTGTTTTCTCCCCTCCCGCTCCTTCTCTTCCTCCTCTCAGGCATCATGGCCGACGCTTCTGGTCCTGGTCCTGCTCGTGGTCCGGGTCCGGCGGGGTCGGGCGGCCGGCGTCGCGATCCATTTTGCGATTTCGCTCATTCGTTTGCTTCTGCGCAATTTTCGCATTTCATCCTTCTGCCTTTATCGCACTCCACCGCCTCCTTCTCCGTCTCCTTCTCCCCATCTCCATCTGCGTCCACGCCTCGTGTTGTTTTGCCGTTTTATTTGCTGTGGAGTGCGTGGCCCGGACTCCTGGTCGTGGCCCACGGACATCGACATCGACATCGTCGTCGACGTCGTCATGGACATCGGCATCGACTTCGGCCGGCTGCTGCGACGCCTCGTTGGACGAGCGTCTGGCCGCGGATCGATCGGAGGCTCGCCGGCGCACGGATGGATGGCTGGCTGGATGGATGGATCGATGGCAGGATGGATGGATGGATGGATGGATTCCCATGAGCGAAATCAATGAATTACGTGACAGGAATGAGAAGATCGCCAAAGCGGAACATCGAAAAGGCTGCTCCGTGCGATCGCCCGACGGACAAACTCATACACAGACACACCGCCAGACATACCGAGGGACAGACAGATGCAGATGGACGTTCTCAATATGGGATGGGCTGGAATGAGATGGGGCGACGGCGGGGAGAGGGCGCCGATCTGTCTTTGATTGATTCAATCAAAATATGAATTTATATCGTTTGCGGTCCGATCGCGGAATAAATTATTCAGCCGCGCTCGCGTCGCTCCCGCGGACATGTTTGGCGATCGATTTTTCAACCGAGCTGCCACACCAACAACAACAATGCCAGATCAGCAACATCAACATCAACAGCAGCAGCCGGAGTGGAAACAACTCCAAAGTAGCTGCTGCTGGACCTGCGTCTGCGTCTGCGACTGCGACTGGTTTCGACGGAATCCGTCCCGATCGCAATTGGCTGATCGTGCGTTGTTTTTGCCATCGACTGAGACTGATGTGTTTCTCCCTTGTTGTTGTTGCTGTTGTTAGTTCTCTTTTTGGTCGTTGGTCGTTGGTCGTTTTGCCATTTGGGCAGCTCAAATGTTGACCGACTGCGGGGTGGAGACCGATTTGATGGATTGTTTGATTTCGCGAGGCAAATTTCGCTCCGATGCCGAGCCGAGCCGAGCCAGGCCGCGGCCGGGGCTACAGTGGCTCCGCAACTGTTGCGCCGATCGCTATCGAGTGATTTTCGATCAACGGGCCTGCGAAGTGGGCTCTGCGGGCAGGTGGTGGCGAAGCCAAGGAGCCGCGATCAAAATACACTTAATGCTCCGCCATTTAACAGGTCCATTTGGCCAGCACTCTCGTAGAAATAAAACCCCAAATCGCCCTCAATGGGGTTCGATGGGGCCGCCTATCGGGCCAGTGATTTTCGCTTTCCCGCCTCCGTTTCCACCCATGCTTTTCTTCATTCCCCCTGGCTCCTGGTCGCCTTGCTCGACATAATGCGATTGATGAGGCGACTTCCTTTGCCTTGGCAATATGGGAACAAAACGTATTTTTATTCCGCCCAAAAGTCGAAAGTTCGCATTCGCCCCAATGTCGATAGTTCGGGTGCTCGATGCGCGCCGAGCCGGGCGAAAGCTCAACCCTAAAAATGATTGATTGACGAAAGTGGAAAATTAGACTCACTTCCAGCGACCGCAGTGAACAAAATGAATAAAATGCAAATACAACGCCGCAGATGGCGGCACCACAAGCCACCAACAACCACCAACAGCAAGAAATTCCATCAGCAACAACAGCAGAAATACGAAAACAGCCATCAGCAGCAACAACAACAATGGAGACAACGACGACGGCGACGCGGACGACGGCGAGAGAAAAAGTTTAAGTAATTTTGTCACGCGGTCGCGGAGCCCGAGGCAGCGGCAGCGACATCGGCATCGACATCGGTTCCGCTTCCGGGCCAGCGACGCCGCCGCCGACACACATCGTTGGGCGGATGGCCTCGACTCGACTCGACTCGACTCGGATCGGATTTCCTCAAGATGTCGCAGACCCGGCGGCGACGACGACGACGACCACGTCGACCGTGATGACGTCCTTGATGACTTCAGATGTCAGGCGAAACGATGATGAGCCGTCGTTCGACGTCCGTGGTCGTCGTGTGGTGCGTGCGATTGACAGGAATTTATGAGGACGGAAATTTGGAAAATTTAAAATGCTCTCGCCCTCGCCGCTGCCTCGCTCCGCTGCTCCACTCGAGCGGCGGAAGTGAATGACCTGCTTTCCCCGGTCCACCCCAACCCACCACTCCCACGTCTCAACAGGCGCCTCTTCACGCCGAAGCCCGGGTCAGCGGGACTCGGGCCCCCCTTCTCCAACCCGGAGGCCCCCCAGGTGCCAAGTGGCGGCGGTCAGCAAACAGTCGGGCGTCAAAATCGCATCGAGGCCGGCGCAAACAGACGGGCCGCAAATAAATGGAAGAACCACGAGCGCGCCAGTCGTGATGAATCCCGGCGTGACGAGGACGAGGGGCGAGA
Organism: Coelopa pilipes; assembly: GCA_947389925.1. Lineage (NCBI taxonomy): Eukaryota > Metazoa > Arthropoda > Insecta > Diptera > Coelopidae > Coelopa > Coelopa pilipes. Next base: position 66,801,375 of record OX376696.1, on the reverse strand, counting down.
CACGGGCGACGAGAGACGACAGAGAAAGAAGAAAAAAGAGGCTTCCGATGCGGGAGCAGCAGCCGGGGCTGGGGGCAACCTGTGAAAATTGCTTGCACTTCGCTTCACTTGAGGTCGGCCACCTCGCGGCTGAGCAGTGAACACAGCGAGCGACACTTGCGAACACCCGGCCGGATCTGTTTATTTACCCGCACACTGCCACACACACACCCACCACACCCACACCCACACACATGCACAAATAAACACTGCCGTTCACCAACCCAACCCCTCTCCGCCCACTCCGAGGGGCGGCGAATGAATAAAATTCCGTCGAGCATTGCATTTCATCTCGACTCGAGATTGCATTTCGATCCAAAGGACGACGGGTGGAGCAGTCGGCGAGGGCCCAGAGGGAGGCTGGGACTGACAGAGAGGAGAAGCGAGACGGCAGACGTCGAACGGGCATCCTTTGACTACGTACATCTCGCTTTGGCGCTGCAGCAAAGGGTTCCATGGAGTGCACGGCACGAGTCTGGCAAAGGAGGGTGTGTGGACGAGGCGTGTGTGTGCGGGCGTGTGTGTGTGTCCATGAATATTCATATCCTTTCAGTCCTGCGTCTGATATTCCTCGCTGCCGCCGCCGGCTTCGCATCCGGATTCCGCATCCACTTCGCAATGCAGATGAGTTCGACTCGACGCCACTCAACTCGACTCCACCCACTCGACTCGACTCAACTCGACTCGAATAGACTTCAAAATATGGATTTCTGAGCAAAGCACAAGGATTGCAGAAAACAAGAAATAAGAAATAAAAAATGGAAAAAAGGAAAATGAAAAATCCGGCAACAACGCACTCAAAGTTGTGTGCTCTGCATAGAAAATTCATTGCATTTTCACTTGGCATCCTTTTTATGCCGGCCGCTCCCTGTGGCTTCTCGGGCTTCTCCTTCTTCACCTTCTCCTCCGCTTCTGGGCGGCAGGGCTCATCCGATATTTGTCTCCACATACTGTCGGAGGGACCGTGTTGGGTCACTCCTGAAAACTCCCTCTGGAGATGGTTTCCAATTTATTTAATGCCCAATACCAACCAAGTGCTGCGAGAAACGGCTCATCTTCACCTGAACACGCCGGGCTGGAGGCGTTGGAGGAGCTGGAGCTGTTACGGCCCATTCTAGTGCGATGGAAGTTTCCTGTCTTCCTGCCTCGAACCTCCGTCGGAGCTCTCATTACGCCAATAAATAGTTCTATATCGCCGGATGCTTCCAGGAGCGGGCCGTCGCCGTCCGCCGATTGGCCTCCATTGATGATGGGCCCCCTGCCTTCTGTTTCCTCCTCCCAGATGACCATTTGCATTCGGAGCCCCCGTTTGCCTGGCTCCAGCCGCTTGGGCTCTAAACGCTGGCCGATCTTGGGCATCAAATAAATTTGAGCTTCTGCGTTTCTCCTCCTATTTTCATGGTTATTTATCCGCTGCCTTTTTTCCCTCCATTCATGGGCTCAGCTCCCGACAGACAGAGCGGCAGAGACGGAGACGGAGAGGGAGAGAGCGCGCCAGAGAGAGATGGAAACAGAGCCCAACGAGATGGAATCGACAGACCGAATGCAAATTCGCTCGGATGCAGGCGATTCCGCTGCAGTGGATCTTGATTTGGGAGCCGCGCTTCATCCGTCCGTCCGTCTGTCCGTCCGTCCGCCTGTGAGTCTGTGGGTCGGTCTTCTCGCTCACTCCCAGGATCGAGAGCCGGGCCCGGCCTCAGAGGGGCGTGTGTGGCTGCCTCACCGCTGTATTTAATATTCACGGTCGTTCCGTTTTTGCTCCGCCGGCCCCGGTCCTCGTCCTGGTCCGATCCCCTGACGGCCCGTGAAATGCCGGCTTTTTATGAATAATTGTCGGTGTTGGCCACGAAGCTCCTCCAAGTTGTTCTCAACGACGACGACGACGAGAACGACGACGATGATGATGATGAGGATGGTGATGATGGTGGTGAGGACGATGCTGCTGCTGCTCCCGATGGCCGCGATGGCGATGACGATGGCGATGGCGGCGATGAAGATGCAGGCTGCCAGAACAATGGCCAACCGAGGGCTGCCAACCGTCCATTGTTGTTGCTGGCGTTATTGATGTCGGCTGTCGGTTGCTGCTGCGTCCGTGGCTGAGGCTGGGGCAGAGACGGGGGCAGAGACTGGAGTGGATCAGTGCCATATGCCCTTGAGTGATTTATTCAAAATGGAAGCACTGCAATTCATGCCGATCGTGGCCGTGGAGGCTGGGGATCGTTGCCGGCAACACGGAATGCAGCGGCTCCCTCGACGGGTTTTGCATACGCCGTCGACCGCGGGATCCGACTCCCGACTCCCGACTCCGAATTCGATGCCCGATCGGTTGTTTTGCGTACGAAATGATAAATAGCCGGGATTAAGCCAGATCCGAAGGAGTTATGATCCGAGCGAACCTCGGTAATAAACTAGAATTAACTTAATTTCGAGGCGGGAGGCGGAGGAGGACCGACCAGACCCAGGACACGTCTCTCGGCGGCCCCCAGTTGGACGAAATCGCAGCCCCGACCAACCGCCCCCCCTCCCTGCGTCGCCACTCGTAAAGTGTTTTTCGGTTCGACTCCTTCGCCCCGTCTCGCCCTCAATTAGGCTGGCCAACGACCGAGAAGTCGCCAGGACAACCGACCGACCGACCGACCGACCGGCCGACCGACAGAAGGAACCACGGCGGGCCACCCCATGGGGACCTCCCTTGGCGCCCTCCGCCCCGTTGTCGGGATGGAAATCATCGCAGACATAAAAACCAAATTAAATTTCGGCTGTTAATTGAAACATTAGCAAACATTCTGCAACTTCATTTAAATTCAAATTAACTCGCAATGAACCCGGTCACCCGGCCCACGACCACGACCATTGTCTGGACCCCCAACCCCCGTCTCAGCCCTGTAGGTTGCGAATTGTTCGCCTCGTCTCTCTTTAATTAGACGCAATTTATCCGAGAGAAGACGACGAAACATCAAATTAAACCATCGCCGTTCCTCGGAAATTCCTGGCGAGCTGCGGAGCATGATGGATTCTGCCAAGAACGAACTAGGACTACTCGAAGGACGAAGGTGGAGAGAGACGGGAATCAAAAATCGGCCTACAGAGCAGAAGAAAGGTGAACAGGGGATTCACAGGACGATAGTCCAGGCAGGATGGGGTAGTTGAAGGAGCAACAGGACAGTGGCCATTGAGAGAGGGGCGAAGAGTGTTTGGAGGGATTCAATTGGAGCGGGAGGGGGCTTGGGAGCAACCACGAATAAAACAAGTGCAACACACCTCTGTGATTTAAGGGCGAGGAAGGCCAGGGGTCAGAGGTAGACGATGAATAAGGGATTTCTGAGATTAGTTATGGGGGGACGAAAGGCCTAGAGGGAAGACAAGAAACCCTGTGCGGACAAGTGATCGCGGCGTTGCCGGAGAAGCTCGCGTTGAGATAATGGCCGAGTCGGATAATCGGATAAAGACCTCGAGTTGAGTAGCTGTTGTCACGAAGGTCCTCGCAAAAACCCCGGTAATCACCGGGATTCGAGGATCACAGAGCTTTCTCCCGAATCCCTGATGAAGACTGAAGAAGATCGAAGAGGGTTGTGGTTTGGAGCGGAGGAATCTCGTGTCCAGCCAGGTGATCGCACTCGGGACTCCGAGGAGAACGCGGTCGTCGGAGCCAAATCCGAGTCTTAGTCTAAACGGCGGCTAATCGGCTCATTTGCATGCGATCGCGAGGCAGCCGCGGCTCAGGCGAGTCGCACCGGCGACGGCTACGGCCCCGCCCTGGAGGCGCAATTTCCGAAATTTACGCCACTTAGAGACGGATGCTTTTTGCACGGCGCGCCACGACACGCTCGATCATTGCAATTATACAGATACATATAAATATTATCTGCGGCGTTTTTCTCGCATTTCGATCGGATCGGACCGCGGTATCGCACGCCGAACCCGGACCCGGACCCGCTCGCGGTGCGAGTTGCGTGCAGACGATCGTTGTTGTTGTTCTTCTTAGTGCTGATGTTGTGCATATTGTTGTTGTTGCTGCTCATGGAGTTGTTGCTGCTGAGCCGAGCGATCCTGAGCGATCTTCGGCCTCTGCCGCTCGTGTCCTGCGATGAGAGCGGCGTCCGCGGGCACGGCCAGCCCTTCGGCCAGAAGGAGGAAGGGCGGGGAGGTTGGGGGAGGGCGCGCGGACAGCTAACAAGAGATTGCCGTGTTTCGGCAACATTAATTGTGCCGCTGCATTACAACAAACGGCTTGGGTTACAGAAAACGGCTTGAGCTACAGCAAATCGCTGCAACATCAATGCAAAACAGCACAGTGGATCAGAACGAGCACAACAACAGCAATAACAGCAATAACAACAGCAACAATAACTCATCTGTCGCCGACTGCGCTGCTGACGCCAACGTCGCTGGCGCTGCCGACGCATCCCGCCGTTGTTGGCTGTCAGCGCTTTGAAGATTTAAAAGCCATCAAAACGGGCGAAACAACATGACAACAACACTCATAACAATAACAACAACAAAGCAAAGTATAACAACTGCAGGTCCGACAACGAAGCAACATCGCAACAATGAGAGCAACAAAGAGTGACACCAGAAACTGCAAATTGAATGCGAGGCAATCGCTGCAATTGGCAACGCCGCCACCGCCAGAGATCAAAGCCAAACAATGTTGCCACACTTTCGCGCACTTTTATCGCCTCCACATCACATTGTTGTTGTCGTGGTCGTTGCCGTCGTTGTTCCATCGTCCATTTGCGGTTCCGGCCGAGGTGCGCAAAACCATTCGGTAGCGAAGCTTAAAATTTTAATTTCCCAGCGAGACGAGGGGCGACCGGCGACCGCAGCGTCGCCACCGCCAATGTTGCCGACCGATAACAATGTGTGCGGGCCGCTTAAGTGTTGCTCTAAATCAACTTAATGGCTCGTAAAAAGGACGCTCGCCCGAGTCAGGGTCGGAGCCAGCATCGGAGTCAGAGTCGGAAGAGGAGACTGAGTTGGTGTCGGTGTCGGAGTCGGAGTCGGAGCCCGGGCTCCAGGTGCAGTTTCCTTCATAAACCGCGACGCTGCCACAGATCAAAGCCTCACCGACGCACCTCGGCCCGGCCAGGACCCGCAACCCCAGCCCCCGCTTCTGGCCAACGCGCATCACCGCCGCAGCCTTTTGTGGGCTCCCCAGACCCGAATCGGAATCCCAGACCAGCCCACACAGACCCCCGGACCCACTCGTCCACCGAGCTTTTCCACCGCTTTCCACCTCTAATTTTCTCCGGCAGCTCGAGCTCGAGCTCGGCCGCAAAATGTCTCTATCGACTTCTGCAGAAGCCCGACGACGAGGCCGACGGAGCAGGTCCGCCGTCTCCGTGGGCCTCTCGCACTCGCTCCCTAATTATCGGGCATTAAAGAGCGCAAAAATGCGCATTTAATCTAAAACAATAACAGCGCAAGGAGCAGGAACAACAAAAGCAACACCAACAACAACAGCAGCCGGCACAAGTTTGAAGCCGGGTTTCCGTCGGTCGGTCGCCTCCAATCGGGAAATCGTGATCTTGGGAATCTTCGGCCACTGCGGTCCCTCCGCCTCCTCCGTCTCTTTTCCATCAGAGAAGTGAGCTTTTACGGAGTCTCACCAAAGGAGGAGTACCGAGTGTTGTTGTTGTTGTTGTGCCGTCGAGGAGATGGGCGGTGGAAAAAGCTTCTTGAAAGGAGGAACCGCCGGAACAGGCGGATGGAAGCCATTGAGTAACACGGTAATGGATTTCCCGTAATGGCAAGAATAGATTTCCATACTAATGACCGGCGAGGAGAGGGTTTTAATAACAACGGCTCCCGCTCCACTCGCTCTCTCGACTCCCTCTCGTCTCCCCATCGACCCCCTTCCCATGCTATCGAATAACATTTAGCAAAAACTGCCGATAGTAGGCTTGATAGGAGGAAGCCCGGTAGTCGATCCTTCTTTGAAACACTCGGCCTCGGAATCGACGGAAAACCATTGCCTGAGGTGGAGTGGAAAACATTTGCTTCTGTTGTTCCCTCACACCATTCGCCGTCGTTCGTACGACGCGGATCCCTCGGCCTTATCAATCGTTGGGTGCGGGAGTCAGTGGAAACAAATGTGAAACCAAACCGAACCGATTGATATTTCACCTGTTGATATTTCAGGATTCAACCCCCACCCTCGCCACTGAACGCAACTGCAACTGCCAGGAGTGGGGGGCAACAAGTGAACTAACAACAACTTAGTAAATCGAGTCAACAGAGTTATCGGCGATAAAATCAACAGTAATAATATCAATAACATCAATAACGACAACACAGCAACCACAGTTGTCAACAGAAATAAAACCGCTGACGTGTTTACGACGCCCGGAATTCGGAATTCAATAAAACTCCGATTCCAATGCAAATGAACATCGACGTCGACCACCACAACAAGTGGGGCAATCGTGGGGTTGTCGAGGGGGCGACAAACGCGCGAGCACGTGGAGAGCCATCGGATCTAATCAGACGGCAGCGAGTCGGGCCCTTATCAGGAGGTAGGAGCAGGTATTTGCGAGCTGCTTAGTCGACAGCTGGCAGGCGGGGTTCGGCGGAAGGCACGAGGAGTCGACGTGGGGTTAACGCGAGGGCCCACGACGCACTTGCCAAGGGCGGGAGGGAGTGGAATTAGTGTTAGTCTGGAGTGATGGTGCAAGGGTTTTCGAGGGGAGATGATGGAGTGAAAGGAAATCGTTCATAAACCTCGAATGATGCCAAGAAATCCGAAAAAGTCCAATCAGAGACGATATCGAACCAGAATGTGGTATGGTTCGTCTTCATTACCTTGGCGGATGTCCCTGATTGAGTTCTGGAGTGAATTCCCTCTGAAAGCCTACCTTTCCACCACCTTCCGGTCATCATCGCCAGCCCCCAGGACGACGGGGAGGCGGCCGAATAGAGAAAACAGTCGGCGGCCGGAGCAGACAAATATTAAAAACTTATTAGCTCGCGTCCGAAGGCGAGAGGACGAGCAGCTGCTGCCGCGAATCCATAAAATTTATGAGAAAATAATTTCCGCTCATTTGAGTTTCAAACGGAAATATTTGTTAATAAAACGGAGAAAAAACACAAACTCAAAAAAAATGAAAATTACATAAACAAAACCCACAACAACATCGCGGGCAAATGAGAGCAATGACGATGGAGGTGGAGGATTTAAATTCAGAGGCAGCACAAATCAAAGTCCCGGAAAATCCAAGCCAGATCCGGGTCGAGCGAGGTCCTTGCGAGGAGGTGATGGGAGAGGGGGGGGGAACCACCCCTGTAGCCGGATCTGCTAAGGCTGCCCTCAACACGTGCGCGGCTGGTTAGGACACGGCAACAACAACAATAACAACGGCAGGACCATTGGACAAATCTTATTAGAAAATTAAAAGTCCTCCTTTCGGGTGGCCCTCGACCAAGAACAGCAACAACAACAACATCTCCGGCAGCAGCAACAACAGCGGAAACAGCGTGTTGCCAACTGATATCATTGAGTAAGACAGCGGCAACAATAACAACAACAGCAATATGATGAAGAATAAGAACACGGACACGGACAGGGACAGGACGAGACAAAATAATGACTTCCGAAAATTATTGCATTGCTTAACACGACTCCAGCAGCAACAACAACGAACAGCAGCTACGCAAACAACATCAACGAACCTGTCAATGACGAAGTCTGGGCCTGGGTCGCAGTGGGCGGCGGAGGCCGGGCGAGGCCGACGTGGTGACGGGATCCTTTTTCGCTTCCTGTTGCGTAGTTGATGAAGCTCGTGTTGTTTTTGTTTTGGAGCACAGTGGGCTGGGGCAGGGACAGGTGGACAGTGGGGCTGCGAACGTCGTAAATCTGGAGAAAAGTCCGCGCCTCGCTCTCGGCGGCCAGACCCACTGTGCGTGGCACTTGCCGCGACGCCTGGCCAAGTGCTTTCTCCATTCATTCATCGTGCGATTTCTCTCCGCCAGTAAAGAAAATATCGTTCTCCCCCTCTCCCGCCGCCCTCGCCAGTCCGACAGCGCTTTGTGGTAATGCATAAAAAATTGTCCATTTACCGCGAAGCCAAGGGTTGTCAACACGCGCCGCATGCCGAGCAGCAGCAACAACGACCACTGCAACAAAGGCAGCCAGTGAGGGTAAAGAGCACAAACAAAAAAAACCACAAGGAAGAAACGAGCCAAAAACAACAACCAACAACAAGAACAATAACAAAAGAAACAACATCAACATCAACGAGAACGACGACGACGACGACGACAAAAGCGAAGACAAGAGCGGGCGGAAACCACCGAGAAGTCATGTCGTCCCTGGCCGCGGTCGGGCGCCTGACAATAGGCAATGTTTTCGCTGTGTTTGCGGGGTTTTTCGTCGAGGCGGCTAATGTAACGGAAATACACAATTCGACGACGACTACGACGTTGTTGTTGTTGTTCTCCCCGTCCCCCGAATTCCCGCTTCCACCGCCCACCTCCCTCGAGCGACCGGCGTTTTCCCTGAAATTTCCCTCGATTTCGCTCCCTTTTCCCAGTCGTCGCCGACCACCCACCCCGTCCTGTGCTAATAAAAGAGGATTTTCGACGAACTTCGCGCGGTTCTTCAAGGAACGGACGACCCTCTCCACCCTTCGCCCGGCACACTTTCTTCATTTCTCGCTTTTCTCTAAATTCGTATCATTTTCCTACCTTTCCGCGGACTCCTCTGCATCGGTTTCAGCCCGAGGGTCGGGAGTCGCGAGTCCGGGTCCCTGGTCCCGGGTCGGGTGCCATTGTTCGACCAAATGGAGGGTTATAAATGGATTATTGCAATTAGCCCCGCACGTCCCGGCAGCCCCGTCGTCCGGCCAACCCTCGACCCCCTCCGCCCAGCCCCGCTCGACGCCGCAAGGAACAGTGGGGAGGAATAAAAGAATGGACGAAAAGGCCAAACACGAATCATAAAAATATTAAAAGTCGCTTTCCATGTCGCTCGCAGTGGGTGGCAAAACGTAGCAAATCACTGCCTTTTCTACTCCGACGCCGTCTCCGTCTCCGACTCTTCTTCTTCGTCTTCCTCTCCTGTGAGTTCCTTGCGCTGTCGTCGTCGTTTCGTGAAAAATGGAAAATTATGTAAATTTCGCAATAAATGGATTTTTATGCATTTAAAGGGCATTTTTCTTGCTTTTAGCAGTCGTTTCTGGCTTCTTTTCCTCTCCTTTCCTCCCATTTGTTTTTCTACTTTTGTTGCTCTGGGTGGTGGGGTTGCTATTGTTGTTGTAATTGTTGTAATTCGATGTCATTAGTCCGGCGATTACTTGTGGTGAGTGAGGGTGACTCCATTCGTCCCTTGTTTTCCGGGAGTCTCCGAAGTTTTTTCTTACCTTTCCTTCCAACCTTCTTTCGATCCATTTCATTTACTCGACATTTTGTTGTTTTTTTGTTCATATTTCGAAGCTCTTTGAGAATTATCGGACAAGTTCATACAATATCAATATCTTCAATATGATCTTCTGCCCGTTGCCACTTTCATGGCTCGACACTTCATTCTAACTCCACACTACCAAGTGGTTTCTTCCCCCAATGTGTGAGGATTCTCTCCACTACCAACGGAGACCACCACTTCAGCACATCATGTGCATCCTGCGTTTCCACTCCTAATGCGCCTGTTGCTCTGCCGCAGATTCCATCAGATGCACACCAAGTACTTAAGTCTCATTTGAGTCAAGCTCCGTGATCGTTGATTGATGATTTTTCCAATTTGTTTTTACGCTCGTCATCTCCGAGCCTCCGACTGGCTCGCCTGCTGCTGCTGCTTCTCCTGCTCCTTCTCTCGGGATTCCAATCGGCGCCCGTCCTTGTCTGGCTCGCCTCGGCCCATCTGCGGGACTGGGATGCGTCGCTGTCAATGCGTCGAGATCAAAGCGGACGACGCACCATCGATCGACGCCGATCGTGCGCCGGCGCATAGCAAACAAATGGTTCTCTCGCTCCGTCCGTCGTCCGTCGGCTGTCTGTGCGTCTGCCTGAGTGCGTCCGTCCATCCGTCTGTCATTCAGAAGTCATTTCGCTCGCCGCGTCCGACTGGTGTTAATTTGTGTTTGAATCTGTTGCTCGTGCTGCGATCGCCTTTGTTGCTGCTGCCATGCCTGATGATGTTGTGCCTGTTGCCTTGCTGCCGTTGCCGTTGCTGCCCCGGACGATGCTGGCGTCAATGTCGATTTCGATGTTGATGTTGATGTTGATGATGATGAGTCCATTGTTTTGAGTCGCGTCGAGTTCCCCCGTCCCTCGTCTCGTCGTTGGTAAAATGTGTCTGCTTTCTCGAAGATGTTTTCGTTTTTAATTTGAATTTTTGCACGCGGTATTGACTTTTACGATCGGTGGATGGACGGACAGACGGACGGACAGTCGGATCGTGATCGACGGAGGGCCGGCGAGGACGACGGGGCCTGGCGGGGCCCGACGATTAATCGCTGGTAGCGCTCGTAACACGGCGCGAGACGAATCGGTCGCCGAACTGCTTCGATCCGAGCCTCTCTCTCTCTATTGATCTTCCATTTGGCTGTGCGATCCACTTTCCGAATGTGGATCCTCCCCCCGCCTGTCGCTGCTGCTGCCGCTGCCGCCCGCCTGCCGATCGCCCTAGCCAGGTTAATTGATGATCCGTTTTGGGAATTGTGAGAAACTCTTCGGACTCGGTCGGGCTCTAGGGTTTTCTAATTTGATTCCGAACGACGGCTGCCTCTGATTGGATTTATTGGTGGACTCGGACTCGGTCTCGGTCTCGGACTCGGTCTGGGACTCGCACTCGGACCCGGTATGGAAATCGCTAATGTCACGGCTAAGAGATCGCCGCGAGGGACACCAGATGGCGCTGTTGATGGCTTCGATTCTCTCCTTTCTTCTGGCCTGTGTGTTTTCCACTCGCGTTCGGCTTGTTTCGGGTTTGTTTTCGTCACGGTTCGTTTCGTATTTAAAAGGTTTCGCTAACAAGTTTTGCCGCATAATAAATTTCTCGTAATAAGTTCGTAATAAATCAAAGTAGTAGCAGCCGAAGAAGCAGCAGCAGATCCGGGAGTCCAGGCGGGGACGGGACGAGGAATGATCGAGGAAAGCTTTGCATTTCATTTAGTTTAATTTCATTTAACTTTATTAATTTCACTTCATAGAATGTGGTCAGTTCTGCGGAAGCAAGGGAAATAATTCCAATGTGAGTGGTGGAAAGGGCAAAGCAGGGAAATAAAAAGTAGTTTATTGCAGCAGTTCTGGTAAATGGGGCGAGCAGGACAACAAGTAATAGCAATAATATGAGAAGGCTGCGGTGAGGAGAAGAGGAAGGAGGACGAGGAAGGCAACCCCGAGTGGTTTGATGGGAAAAATTGATGCAGTACAAATTAGAAGAAACTCAACAATCGCAGTAAAAATCGTACTAAGAAGTGTTGAACAATAGAAGAAATTCATGAAGAATTATAAAAATTATTAATAAACACGACTCATTATTAAAATTTTGCCTATCAAAGCCATGACTTCCTTCACATACTCATATTTTTACATTCAGTATTTGGTGGAAAAGAAGGAGAAATCATTGTTGCATGGATGAAATGATTACGAAACGAAACATTGAAACAGAATATAATGTATATTGAAGTCGAATAAGTAATTACTGAAATAATTCTTTTATTTGCTGCAAATTGAAAAACTTCCGAAAATTCCCCTGCAACACCAGGAACGCGGAGTCGTCGACACTTGTTGCGAATTCCGTAATTCTCGAAATGTCTTCGGCGGGGGGACGAGTGGGGGGGGGAGTCGGCGGATGAAATTGCAGCCAAGGTGTAAATCGTAAATTAGGCGAATGCCACGACAATGAATGGTAAATAAACGCCATCCGATGCCGTTGTCGATGCCGATGAAGACGGCGACCGACGGCGCAGGGCGGACAGCGGTTGCGGTGGCAACGGAAAACCAACAACTGCCAGACGTCGCCGACGTTGCGTGGCCTACTGCGGTCAAAGGGGCGACAGCAGCGGCGGCAACAACAACAAGAGAGCAACCGCAATGCAACTCGACGATATCCACAACAAGCGACGTCTTTTGCGGTGCAACCAACAATTACGCACCCGAAGCAACATCAGCAACAACCACAACTATATGAACAAAAACAAGAACAACAACCATACCAACAACAGCAGCCGCGTCAACTCGGCAGCAGCAACGACTTTAGAGTTGCTCCTGTGCAACCGTCAATTAAGCGTTTTGTACGTTTGTCTGCTGCTGCTGCGGCCGCAGCAACGACAGCAAGTGCACCGGCAACAGCCACGACGGCAAAAACAACAACAGCAATAACAACAATAACAATAACAACAACAACGGGGTGTACTCGGAGGCAGCAATGAAATTATTGCTAATTCATAAATTCATCAAATGCAGTTGGCAATTATTTTACAACTGTGTTTCGTCCGATCAGTTGTCGTCTCGTCTGTTGTTTCAGTTGTTGTCGACTTTGTTGTCGTTCTTCTCGTTGTTGTTGTTGTTATTGTTGTTGTTGTCGGCCTGACCAACTTTCCATCGGCGTTCGCCGGCTCGCGGCCCATCGGCGGTGGTTCGCAAATTACACAAGAATTCGACGCAACTTGCAATTTTATTGGAAAAACATTGCAATGCAGCAGCAGCAGCAGCGGCGGCAGCGACGACCACAGCGACTGCAACAGGAACAGGAACGGCAACAAGGGCAGCAGTAGCAACGACAGCAAAATCAACAACCACAGCAGCAATAACAACAACAAGAGCAATAACGACCCCGGTGCATGAAGAAAAAGTCGCCACTAATCGAAATTAAATGACGTGTGAATCCCAGCAGCTGCTGGCGAAGAATTCCGGACCACAGACAGACGAACGAATCGACAGACGTAGGGACGGTGGGATGGACGGACGATCGGTGGGATGGGCGGCCGGTGGGATGGACGCACAGTGGACAGGGCTTGAGTTGACGTTGATTGCACTGTTTATATTGTCGCCGTCGCAGTTGCAGTTGCTGTTGCTCGCGATGTTTTTGACTGTTGTCGATTCTGGCCTCTGGCCTCTGGTCTCTCGCTGCCTGTGGTCTCGGTAGACTTTGGTGAGTTCTAGTCTTTGGATGACCCTGGTTGACTGTGGTCCATTCGCGAATATTTGAAAATCGTGCCCTCGGGAGGACCTCGACCCCCTCATTCCGGCCATCGGACGCCTCTCGAGGGTTGAAATCGCGAGTGTTCAGTTGACTGATGGAGGACTCCAACTCCTTATAAGACAAAGTTGACAAAAGCATAAGGGGACAAATCCACAAGAGGAGTCACATCGACAAAGGACGAAGGCGACCAACGGATTAAGCGAAAAATAGCACAGGCTCCACGAAGGCCTCTCGCCGCCGACCGAGTGGCGACCGTGTCCGGCCGACCTCGTCCGAGCCGGGTGGGTGGGCGCGCTGCGTGTCCGGCCGCTGTCCAGCACGTGTTGAAATCAAATTCTTCAACACCTCCGTCCGCACCCCCGCCCCCAACAAACGCGTTCACACGCACGCACACAGACGCGTCGACACGAACACAGCACCCGAGCGAGGGAGACAGAGATACGATACCTGCACGGCGATGCGTGCGAAGGGCGCATTCGAAAATAGCCGCAGGACATTTCGTAATTTGCGCTCAGCCGAAGCGTTAAACGTCCTGTTCATGCATTTATTTCCCTCCCTTCCCCATCCCCATCCCCGTCCCCAACCCCAGCCCGTCCTCCTCCTCCTGATCCAGGGACCCCGTCCCTCGGCTCATCGATTATTATTGCGTTAATTATGCTCCTGGTGAGGCTGCTGGTGGCGTCGCTGCTGCCGTAGCCGTTGCTGTTGTTCTGGCTTGCGTTGGCCGGCGTTGCTGCCGGAGCGAAGGCGGCGCAGGTCCTTCGTCCTGATTAACACGGAGGCGAGCGGGCGTCCGTCCGTCCCCCTCGGCTCGGCTCGGCTCGGCTCGGCTCGGGCGGGGGAAACTTCAAAAGGAATTCCGAGCATTTCCACTGGATGCCACTGGGGCGGGGCGGGGTGGTCGGTCGGTGGTGCGTGCGCGTTCATCTGCAACAACAGCGATAGCGACGGCGACGACAGCCTCCATGCCGGCCATGGGAACAACAACAGCAACAACAACGAGCATGTGTCCTACGCCCGATGTCCGGCGTCCACGCATCCATCAACGGCAACAACAACAACAAGCACCCAACTGACCTAATAATAATTTGAGTCTCGTCCTTCGGAACCCTTTAATCCTCGCCGCGCATTGTTGTTGTTATGGCCAGTGCTGCTGCTATTGTCGTCCTAAATACGCCAACGCTTTCGAAATTAATTTCAAAATTTCCACGCCTTGCCGTGGACCCAACTTTAAGGTTTAAACCCGGAAACGTGCGAAATTCAATCAGGCTTGAAGTGAACACCCAACGTCGCCCTCCCCCACTCGGTTTCACGGTGTCCTGTCCGTCCGAAGGACCTGCCCGATCGCCCACTGTGCACAATTTTAATTGGCATTAGCTGCGATTTCCCTTGTAAGCCCCATGGACGACTAGTGAGGGGAGGCCACTTGAGCTCTCCTCGTTGTGGCCAGGATGCGACCTGACCTGGCCATGGATCGGGCTCCTCAGTCTCCACGTGAACCGATCGACCCTCGTTCGACCGAAATCATTGCGCTCTTTCACCACAATCAAACACAATGGAACACAATGGAACTCCGTCCAATTAGAAATCAAAACTTTTGTATTTCACGTCGATTAGACGGGGTAAAGAAAAGACGAAAAGAGTAGGATACAAAAATCACCGCGATCGACTCGAGCACAAAACATACACGTAATTTATGATCTTCGTGTGGCGACGATCATTACACGATGACCACAGCAACAACAGCAACAAGAGCAATAACAGCAACAACAAGAGCAACAATAGCAACATCGAGACCTCTACGAATGATGGAAAGAAGTAGTCGAAAAGTCGGCATGAGTAGCAAAACTAATTTGTGGATGAGAATTGAAATCCGAAGACTTCACAGCTCCGGTCGACGATGGATGGTTGCTGGACTGAGGGACAGAGAAATGGATGGATGGAGGGGAGAGGGAATCAACATTTCACACCGTGGCATCCGCGGCAAGACGGCCGGCGGAGGCGCCTCCGCGGCCGAGAGCAGTAATTAATGATCTTGACTGATCAATTTAAAGAGCCAACTAATGGCTCTGAATCAGAAGAGTTTAATTGAAGTCCGATTTCGAATGTCTCTATAAGCGATGGTTCT
Source organism: Coelopa pilipes (assembly GCA_947389925.1). Classification (NCBI taxonomy): domain Eukaryota; kingdom Metazoa; phylum Arthropoda; class Insecta; order Diptera; family Coelopidae; genus Coelopa; species Coelopa pilipes. Next base: position 66,786,067 of record OX376696.1, on the reverse strand, counting down.
CACCATTCGCCGAGATGGCGATGAAGATGGACAGAAAATGGCCTGGAGTCCCCGAAAGTGCTTCCCAGGAAGGCCCGAAAGAGTTCTCCACATTATTCCGGCCAAAATGGGCTAACGAAGAATGCTTGAGATGCCGGCGAATCGAAGCCCGGGGAACTCTTTGCATGTCCTGGAAACGAACCCGAAATTCCTGCTTTGAAGCATATGTCGTCGGCCCAACTCCCCTCGTCCTCTCCTCATCCAGGCCTGCCGTCATCAAAGGAACATTTAAGTATTTTGCGGTTAATATAGACATCTGTGCATAGATTCCTTTCTGTCTCCCCAGTCCGTCCCGGTGTCCCGTGGAAGGACGAATGCATCCGTCGACGAGGCCGCCGAGGGTCTGGTCGGCGTGTGATTTTGGGGTTAAAGACTAATTTCATATCCGCGCAGTGTTCGAGAAGAAAGAATTGCAAAGTGTTTCTGGCTTCAATCTATATGTAAATTAGCTTCCTTTCCCGGGGTCTCGCCATCGTCGTCGCTGTCGTCGTCGCTGTCGTCGTCGCTGTCGTCGTCGCTGTCGTCGTCGCTGTCGTCGTCGCTGTTCCGGTGTCATTCGTCGAGACGGACTTCGCTGAATCGAGTTTGAACTGTTCGGAAGGATATTAAAAGGTTCTGAGGAGGGCCAGCGAGGGGAAGCAGGAAATTGCGGCGGCAAATAGCGAAATAATTCCCGCTGATTGCCATTTAATGGCGTACGTTGACAAGGCATCGAATCGAACGGAATGGAATGGCCTGGCTTGGAATCGAAGAGAGCGGGCGGGGCGGGGTCGGTTGATCTTCGTCCCTTGGGGCCCCACGAACCAACTGATTGACTCTGGGGGAATCGGCGGCACTTGCTCAAAGTGAAACTCAAGGAGTTCGGCTACACAATTACGAAGACCTGGCTGTCCGGTTAACCCTAGCGTGACGTCAGCGAAGTCTCTGAGAGTCATATGAAAACTCAATAAACTCCAGTCCTACTCCCTGACATCACTAATTAAGTAATCAATAAAGCAGCCTTCGAGAGTTCAGCGCCAAATGTGCCCAGGTCATGGAAATGTCGCTGACCCGCCACGTCCGACCATCTGGCCGACAAACCGCCGACCGAAGGAACCCCAAGCTGCCACGATACCCGCCATTTAATGCGAGGTTCGGGAACCTTTTCGTTTTTCTTCAGTTTTCGTCTGTTTTTGCGGCTGCGAAACCTGCATTTATGCGGCATTTCTTGAGAAATTTTAGGGAATTGATTCTCCCAGCCACACCCTCGGAGCCCCGCCCTCCGCAGGTCCTCCGCGCGCACGGAGGGACCGCTTAAATGTCACTCGCATTCGCGCATGCGCCGCAGACATGAACATGAAATTTATTAAATTAAATTGCGGCCCTCGACGAGCACTCGATCGACCAATCGACCGGCCGCGGCTCGACTCGGCTTCAATTTCGCCACAATTTTATTTCTCTCCACTTGTGGCAATAACAGTTCCTTGATATGCCGCCGAGTCGTCGTCGTCACCGAAGTCGTCGTTCAAGTGTTTTCCAAGTCTTTGCCTTCGTCTTCATCCTCATCCTCGTCGTCTTCATCCTCATCGTCGTCGTCATCGTCGCTGGAGTCGAGTCGAGTCGGATCGAGTTGAGTCGAGTTGAATCGACGAGACGAGTCGCGTCGAGGCCCTGGCGGCGTGGATGGCCGGGGAAGCGGCTCGGGAGCGAGATCCCGAAAACATTGCAAAATGTGCAAAATCGCAATTACCGCCCAATACAATTACGGCCGGAGAAGGAGAGTAGGAGACAGAAGACCGGAGCCACAGACGGAGAAGGAGGAGGAAGAGGATCGGGGAGCAGTGGCAGGACGAGGGCGGGGTGGAGGAGGCGGCCAAGTTGAAGAAGCACCGGAGGAAATCGAGAATAGACGGCGGACGCCGTGGACTGGCGTCGATTGGAGACGACGTTCGTACACTGGAAAGAGATTCGCGTGGATCGACGAAGGCCGTCCTCTGGCTTTCGGACCAAGTGGAAATTTCTGTGCATCATGAAGGTTCTTCTGGTGGATGAGATTAATAGAGGAATTAAGGCTTTCATTGACTTCGACGGATTGAGGTGATCGAAGGATTGAGGTGATGAAAGGATCGAAGGACTGAGGCCTGTGTGAAGAGCTCGAGGCGATCGTCGGCTTTTCTCTCAGTGCCGCTTGTCTCGTTCCGTTGTGGGCTGCGCGTTTGCGTTATTGTTGCTGATGTTGGTGTTGTTGCTGTTGTTGTTGTTGTTGTTGATGTAGTGGGACATGCAACATGCATCGACAATCATAAAAACAAATGAAAATTAATGTTATCTCGAAATTGCAATAAAACTCTGGGGAAGCGAGGGAATTGCGAAAACTCTAAGACGAGGAAATCTAAGTGAATGTGTTGTTGTCTCGCTCTGGCGCGCCGTGGAGACTCGCGGCCTACACGTCGCAACATCGACAACAACAGCAATAACAACAACACCAATAACAACAACAACACCAATAACAACAACAACACCAATTGTTGAGTAGCCTCACCTCCGACGAAGTCGTTGAAAACTTTTGAATTTATGAACCAAGAAATCACAATAAAACCACAGCACAAACAACTACAATAACAACAATATCTTGTATGCCAAATGTTCCAAGTTGAGAGGAACAAAAAGCAACAACAACAACAAAGACAATCGACCAAAATCGAAGGGAAAACATTTCAGCCTCGATTTCAGCCGACGGACGGACGGCGGCTGCGAGGAGGCCGTGGAGTGAGGGAAAACGCGAAAAGTGCAACAAATTATTGGGTCTTGAGTTATTGAAAACATTAATAGCAACGACAACAACAACAACAGTAACACAAGAGTTCTTCACGTTCCTTTTGAGGTGGGAGACGTGGTCAGTGGAGCCGGGAGGAGGAAAGAGGACGAGGACGAGGACATGATGATGGAGGCAGGGCAGTCACAGAAGGAAAGCACAGGCATGAAAGCAATGAGGAAAATAGCAATGGCAAGAGCAGTAAATAAATTGAAATTCGAACCAGGACAAGTGAGGGCGAGGATTGGCCAGAGGAACAGGAGCCAGGACAGGATGAAGGACAGAGACTGGGATGTTCGTCCGCCGGCGGGAGGCCCAGATTTCGCCGCAGACAGGGGCGCGGACGAGGAGAGATTTTTACACCATCCCACTCGAGTCCGACGCGCCCCGTGGTCGCGGGTCCGCACGCAGCAGACAAACGAGGTGTCGACTGGCTGCCCCAGCCTGGGTGGGAACCCGCTGTGGGTCCGCGGCACGGGCAAAACAAAACAACAAACAACGCAAGACAACAACAAAAAAGAAAAAGCACCATCGCCTTCATTACCTCGAGACGAGCAATTAAAGCCTTCCGTGCAGGTAGAGAGGGGGAAAGGGAGGGTGAGAGCGAGACAGACGTGCGAGAAACTAATGCGAAAATAATAAACGATAACAAATTGAATAAATTTTCACATGGCGAGGAGCGGCTGCCACTCGGAGTCGGATGTCGGGAGCAGGCCGGGGTTTCGGGGAGGGGTGGGGGCGCGTGCGAGATCGGGGGAAGGGGTGGAAGGGCGCGGGAAATTGCAGGCAATTAACCGCGATGCCGGCGGAGGCGTTCATTAAACGCAATGGAATTATTTTTACATTTGCAGCTCCGACTCGGCTCCGGCTCCGGCTCCGGCTTCTGCACCGCCATCGGAAGCCAAATGTTTGCCTTTTCTGGGCACAGGGGCCCCGCCTACCGGTGAGCGGGGGCGGCCGGGCGACGTCGGCTCCATCGATTCGCCCCGCCGAGGTGCCCGCGGCGCAACCCGCAATTAGAGGCACGCGAATCGGGAGCGTTTTCCTATCAGTGGCCCGGACATCCATCCAGTGTGGCCGAGCGGGCCCGATTGGGATCTGGCAACGCCGTCGCCGGCGTGTGAAAACATACATTCGGAGCTTTGTCCGAGGATAATTTTGCATATAATGAATTACTGTCGTCGTTGTCGTCGTTGTCGTCGTAGGGTCCTTGTTGCAGGCAGCAACGGTGTTGTTGTCGTCGTTGCTCTTGGTGTTGTTGTCGTTATTATTGTTCTTGTTGTTGTCGCTGCTCTTGGTGTCATTGTCGTTATTGTTGTTCTTGTCTGTCTGTCTGTCCTGTTGCTGCAGTCGTTGTTCGTATTGATGTCGAGGTTGTCATTGTTGTCAATGGTGTTCACATTGTTTTGGCTATTGCAATTGTTGTTGTTGCTAATGTAATTGTTGTTTTTGTTGGTGTTATTATTGTTGTTATTATTGTTGTTGCTGTCGCCTAGTCCCCATTTCATTAGGTCGACGGTGCTACGAATTATTATTACTTTCTACAAATACAACTCGTCGTTCACACTTTTCTAATTGCGGCCCGCGCCAGGCTACGCATTATCCTTGTCGTGTGAGTGTGTGTGTTGGACCTAATTTTTACATCAACATTGTAAAAGCGCCATTTGCGAAATGAGCAGTTGTCGCCTGGCTTTCAAACGGGTGGCAACCCCTTTCGTGTTCGGCCACTCGGCAGATAGCGAACGACCTCAGGGGCCGGAGCCGAGACAAGGAGGCGCCGACGGAGTTCCGCGAATCCCCGATCGATCGATCGATCGGCCGATGGAGGTCCAGCGATGCCGTTGGAGTCCTGGAAAGTCCTTCAACTCCTGCCAATTGCGCATGGAGCGAGTCTCAGTCGAGGGCTTCCTGGAACCGCGCCTGATTCGAGGATCCTCCGTCCCCAGGAGCCTCTGAGGCCCGACGGATTCCTCGGCTCGGCCGCCGGCGCCTCGAGAAACCAAGCTGGAGCCTCGTGACCTCAGTCGGAGAATGATGAGGAGGAGGAGGTGAAGAAGGAGAGAAGGAGCTAGAGAGAATCTCAAATATTCCGAGACATTAATTGTTTCCTCGTCTCCGTCCACCTCCCTCTGTCTCTCTCCCTCTCGCCCACTGCGTTGCGACTACGACAACATGGTGGAAAAACTTTAATTATCGCCGAACGTCGTCGTCTGTTGTTTTAAATTAAAATTAATTCCTGCCTTTTCTTCTCTCATTTTCTGCAACTTTTCCACATTTCCAGTCGTCGAATGAGTAGCAGAAGAAGAACAAGAACAAGACGCAGCAGCGATGGCGACGGCAGCGAGGCGAAAACGGAGCGAGTGGCGACGTCGACCGCCCGCCACTCGCCGCGCCGCACGAGTGACGAGCGGCGCCTCGGCCTCGGCCTCGGCGTCGACGCCGGCAGCGGCGCGTCCTGTTCCCAGGGCGTTCCGAGCCGTTCCGCTACCATCCCGTACCACAGCGCGCTTCGGCCCGTTCCGATTCAGTTCGCCGCTTCCCCTGCGTGTGGCTGAGAGCGTGCGGCGTCGCCGTTGTGTGTGTGTTCGGTTCGCTCTCGGCGCCTCGTGTTTATTTAACTCCGCCCTCTCTCGCAGCGCTCTCGCTGACTCGTGCTCTCTCTGTCTCGCTGGCGGGTTGTGCGCGTCGAGCGCGCTCTGCTCCGCTTCCACGACGTCCTCCGTGGAAACTCGCTGGCTTTCCACTGCGGGCATTCCTTAAGAGAGGCATTTCGTCGTTCGCTGGCCTCCAAGAGAGCGCTCTCGGGCTCTCTTCAGATCCTGGGCGTTCGTTCGAGTTGCGGAATCGAGTTGTCGGGACGTCTTCCATGGGAAAATGGCTTGAATTTCACAAATTCGAAATTGCCATGACTTGCAGGCATTTCTTCTACAAGGCCTCTAGTTAGGAGGTGTTTAAGCTGCTTAATTGGGAGCGAACAGAGATAGGCATGTGTAAATACGATGTTTATGAGCCTTCATTTTCATTATACTGGCGGGAATTGCGAATACTCAGAAACCTCCTCATTTTATGAACTCTTTTCTGAGGGATATTAAAAAAAAAAAAACATATTTGAATGAAATACTTTTCCGCAGACTTATGAATATTTCATCGTCTCCCTGCGAATGTTATTTCTGTGAAGTCCTGTGGAACGCGTCGAGGCTCCCGAGGCCCAAAACCGAGGTCCGGAGTCGACGGACGTCTTGGGAAGTTCCAGATCAAGCTTTGGGCCGCGAAAGATAGCCATGAGCGTTCCCTATTCAACTCAGGGACTCGGCCCCATTCCGAGGTGCTTTCGCCAATCCTTCCAGGAGAAGAAGCGGCTCCAACCCTCGACTCCGCTCGAATCAACCCGCGCCTCTTCCCAGCCGTCGATGCTTTCATCAGTCTGTCTCTCGTCTCTCTCCCTCTCTCATCATCCGCACGTCCTCCTTCCGTTTCCTTCGTTTTCTCGTCCTCATTTCCTCATCATCGTCCTCCATTAAAACTTCCGCCTTCGGATGGCAAATGGCGAGCATTAAAATGGTTTTTGTTGCATTGAAATGTCATTTGGCGCGCGAGATGAGGGGCAACAACAACAGCAAATCAACAACAATCGCAACAACAACAACCTGCAGGGTTGGCTGGCGACGGAATCGAGGCGTGGCCCGCCATCCGGAGCTGCGCGGCGCTGCTGCAGCCGACGCCGCCGCCTTCGCCGCTCCTCGCCGGCACCTCGACTCCGACCTCAGCCCTCGCAACCCCAGCAACCCCAATCTCCGCCCAGGCCCCCTCCAGCACCGCCGGCGCCCCCCGCTGCAAGGACACGAAAATAAATCCCGCTTCCTGGCGACAGTTTCCCGTCCCTCCGCTCGGATGCCAAAGAAATTCGCAAAAACAGAGCCAGACGACGGGAGGGAGCAGAGCGGAGGGACGAGGGTCGCGGGGCGCGGTGGGGCGGCGGGAAAATAGAAAATTCCGCTCCATTCGAGCAGCCATTTCAGCAGATGTTGCCAATTGCAGACAAAGGCAGCGCCAAAGAACCAGGGCGAGGACGACGACGACGACGACAACGACGAGGACGACGGCGAGGGAGTCGGGACGAGGGCGGAAGCGGAGTCTGTGAGGGGGAAAATGAGAAAAACTTTTCGAGCTCGCAAAAACTAAAATTAAAATGAAAGTGCACAGAGTGCAGCAACAACAACGTCAACGACGGCGACGAGAAAAACAAATACAACAAAAACGCATTCTACTCGAACAGCGCCGACGGCGTGGCCGAGGTGGCGGAGAGGGAGCCGGGGCGAGGGAGACCGACTCGCAGCGAAGGAGCAGGCGCCGAGAGCCGAGCGCCTTCGAACAGCCAGGACGAACAAAGAAATAGTTGCAGGAGGAGCGCAAAAAAGGATTTTCATGTCGTTACAGTTGGGCAGAGCGACGAAATTGCTTCGGCAATAAAAAGCAGCAGCAGGCGAGGGACTGAGATAGAGATACATGGGGCGTGTGGCAGCGTGGGAGGGCGGGTGTAATGGGGAATTAGGAGAATGCGGGAACTGAGAGCGACGGGAGGCTGGGGGCCAGAAGCTTTGGAGTGAAGAGAGCGAGCGAGAGGGAGAGAGTCGAGGAGAACTTGGTTGGGATTGCGGGTTCCTGGGGGGGGACCCGATGACTCAGACATTGATGAATGGGGCCTCGCAGCTATCGAGGGAACTATTGTGGAATAACCTCGAGTTATCAGCAAAACCGCTGTGATCGCAATTTGGGGAGCCTTCGACAAAGGAGTGAAGTCGCAACTTCCTCACGTAAGGACAAAAAAATCACTTCAAATTGCAACAACGATCGCCCATCCCGAGCAAGGAGGCCTTGCCAGTAGGCAGAGCAGAGACCTGGAACGAAATTAGCTCGCTGACACATTGAGGATGAATCGCTTCCCATCCCAGTCCAGCGCTCACTCAGGCCTCAATCAGTTCTCGCTGCCAAACGACACATGATGTTCCCGATCCCGATCCCGATCCCTCTCCCGATATCTCGATTTCGAATTGAATTTAAAAATTTAAGCACCCGAAATCGAGGCCCAAATCGCTCAATCATAATTTGTCCGCAATATCCTGCAGAGGATTCGCAGTTCCCACATCACAGCGCGGCTTCTGCAACCCTTGCCAGCCTTCACTCGGTCCGCCCGGCCGTCGTCCTGCGCGGGATGCGTTTCCAGCGCCCTGGCCTTCGTCCCAGGCCGTGGGGCCCCACGTGGCTGTGATTATTTTTTCACACATCGAGATGGCGAAAGTACGGCGAGTCTGCAACTGTCACGTTCGCCCCGGTCTCGGTCTCGGTCTCGGCCCCGGCCCAGCCCCTCGCCTCCCAACGTCCTCGAGTCGAAGGAAGAACTAGCGAAAAGGAGGCGAGTGTTTAAACTTAATTAGCATAAAGTGCAATCCATCATCGGAGGTGTCAGGAACTGCTGAGCGAACGCACGGACGGACGGACGGACGGACGGAGGGTCCACACCGCAGGACGAACGAAACCAAACCCTGGGCCTGCCCTGTTCCCTTGCGGGCCCGCAAAAAACCGACTCCCGTGGCAAAAACTTAAAAGTCAAATACAAAAGTGTCAGCAAAAGAATCGCCTCGCCCCAGCTTGGAAAGTTTTCGCCCGCCGCCCCCGATCGTAAAATGCGGAGAGTTTTCCCCCGTATTTATGACCGCAGACGAAGAGGTCCTTCCGCCTGCCTGGCTGCCGGCCCGATGCGTGGTCCTGGGCACGGCGCCATCCACGGCCACCACCGGCAGCGGAACCCATTGGAGCCGGCGATTTATGGGTCCCTTTCAATATTTGCGAAGAGGAAGAGGAAGGAGAAGAAGAAGACAACCCCTCTCCACGCCACAGGTGATTTAGTGGACCGAACCTGGTCTCGGTTTCACGCTGCGCCGAACAAAGGACGATTCATAAATTCGGCTCGTAAAGGCGGGATCCGAAACTTTTCAACTGCCAGCTCCTACGATCATCCGCAGCCTCCGCCTCTCGCCTCTCGGTTGGCCGGAAAATATTGGCCGAGGAAATATGTTCGGGATTATGGCGGGATTCGTATCTAAATCGAGCCGTTGAGTGTCCTGTCGGCCGAATGGATTCCGGAATTCGCTCCGCCCGAAGAAGAAGAATGACGTCTAATGGCCGGGATGACAAACGCGGCGATGACGTGAAGATAGCGGCGGATGGCGTTTTATGGGCCCGAGAAACCCACGGCCCGCAACCATCGAGGAAGCTTTAAAATGAAGATACGGACCCGAGCTGCATTGACTGAATGCGGAGGGGAACATTTAATTATGGATTCGAAAGAGAACAGAGAAAAGAAGAATTCCCGAATGTCCTGCGATGTGCAGTCGCAGAGGAATTCGCAATCGGCGGAATCCGCTTTGATGGAACGGTTTAGTTGTTCCGCTCCTTCTCCTTCTGCGCCTCCACCCCGACTGCCAGTTGATTATTTATTGGCTCTGCGACGTGCAACCCCATTAAATCTGGCCACACGCACTCAATCGACTGTTAATTTCGGCGTAAAGCGAGACGTTCGACGAGGGTGGCTTCGCCGACTTTTTTCCTCGGCTCGCATCACGTCACATATGGTGATCGGGCCCTCGCTTCCACCGCCTCCCCCGCCCCCCTCAGGCCGCCGCGATTTTATTGCCGATTAGCCACATTTATGCATATGTCCGTAACACGCTTTTTACGGCGGCACAAGGACCTTCGAGGAGTTCCGAGTCCTGGGGCGCCGTCGCCGTCGCCGTCGCCGACTCCACGGACTCCAGCCGTTGATTGTGGAAACGGATGATGGCGGGAAATGCATCGGAGATTAGGGATTATTTTTTGAGGTCTCATGAGGTTTTATGAGGTGTTGCATGCGACGAAGGCCCGCGATAACGGAGCCAATGACGTGTTAGGACGAGGGGTGGGGTCGCTTTTTGCGTAGCGACGTCTCGGGGTTTCCTCCGAGCGCTCTCTGAGTCTCGGGCTGATCCGAAGACGTCCCTCCTTCCGAAAAATGTCCACACATGAAGACATCGAGGCGTCTGCGTCTCGCCCTCCCCTGGATTCACGCAATCGTCATTAGACTTGCACAGGCGTCATCGCAGTCCTCGCTTCGGCTGCCTGCGATCCGGGCCATGGGATCGGGGAAGGGGATGGAAAGAGGGCCGGCTGAATACGCAGGGAAATTTAAATTTCATTGGCAACGCGAGCTGTCGACGGGCGCGCGGAGTCACCAGCGACGGCGAACATGATGAATTATGATTGATCGGGACTAATTATGGAAACAAACACGGCAGCCGAGTCCACGACGAATCCCCGGATATTCGCAATCCTAGCTCTAGCGCCCTACTCTTAGTCCGTGCCTCATGACAGAGCCATGACAAAGGGACGGCAGCAACAAATGGGACGGAAGGACAATGGGCGATTGTCGACAGGACGCTTATGCAAAATCGAACAGAAAACAAAAACTGCGGCCAATTGGCTGGGCACGGGATCAGGGGAGGGATGAGGGATTGGATCAGGCGAAGACTCCTCGCCTAAGTGCCAGAGGGTGACAATGAATTTTCCATTTGGGGGCCTGTCGAGCGGAGAGGGGCGTCCAATGAAAGGAGTTCAGTGAAAAGAGTGCAATCAAAGGAGTTCAATCAGAAGAGTTCAATAAAAAAGAGTTCAATAAGAAGAGTCCGATAAGAGGAGTTCGTGAGCACGAAGCGGACTCCAGGACGAGGGAAGTGGCTCCCGGAGGCGACTCCTCCGCACCTCGTGGTGACTCCACGGTTTTAATTAAAAGCCCCGCCACCAGCCCCGGCCCAAGTGCCCCCTCCCCCGCCGAAACCCCGCCTCGCTCGGCTCAAACATATCATTTTCCACATCTAAACGAAGGATGTGCCGTATCCTCGTATCCTTTGACTAACGCCATCGCCAACAACAGCCAGCCTGCACGTGGGGCTCCTCGTGGTACGCGTGACGCTGTAAATTAGAATGTTTTCCTTTTGTCAACACACGCTCTCCCTCTCCCTCTCGCACTCGCAGGATAAACTCTCTGGAGGGCTCATTAAAATTTTCTCTGTTTCGCTTTCGTTTCCAACTCGAACCGGGAGAACGTGAAAAACGAGGTGAGAACCAGGGGCGGGGCCGCCATGAGACCCGGCTCTATGTGTGTGTGTGTGTGTGGGTGTGTTGGGATATTGTAATTCGAGCTTAAGTGCTGCAATTCATCTAAAGTGCGGTGGGAGGATGGGCCGAGCCAGATCCAGAATGAGAACCAGAACCAAAACCATAACGAAAACCAGGGCCAGGAGTTGGAGTCGGAGGCCGAACCCTGGCCCTCCTCCATCCCTCGCGTAACACTGCATTTAATTACAATTCATAATTAAGTTCTCATAATCTATGGAAATTACATCGGGGAGAATTTCAAACCACATTATTTTTTACACTTTCGCCGAACACTCGGTCCCTGCCAAGCCATGTGATGTCGTGCTCGAAATCTCAGGGTCCCCTGGCTGGCTTCCGATTGCCACGCGGCGACTTCCGAGCATTTGAGATCACATCCAATCTCACCGAAACTCCTTTTCTGCCACTCCCAGAGACCCCAGAAGTCCGCCCATCACTCGATGAAACTTCCTCCGTCCCTCCCTTCTCCACGGAGCTCCTCGTCCCACGGCCTCCTGGTGTCCGTCCGGCGGCTGCAGCGTTTCCTTCACGAGCCCCCGACCCCGCCACCGAGGCCGCCGTAATCCTGCTGCAGTTGGATTTGCGGCGCGTGGTTTTCGGGCGTCACCGGAAGCCCAGGGCGCTGTGTGTTTTGGTCGGTCCGTCCGTCTGTCCGCCCGTCTGTCTGTGAGTGCGCGGCCCGGGCGACGCCTCGTGTGAGCCGTGTTTAGTTGGCTTTCATTATTTTCAGATCGCTCCACAGTCCATTCCCTCGCTCTGTATCCCTCTCTCTCCTTCTGGCTCGTCTCTTCTTCTCCACCCGTCCGTCGGTCGGTCGGTCTCGCATTCAACCATCGATCCCTGAGCCAATCGAGACCACGTGAGCCCAGCCCAGCATCCGGCGGCGTTGCCAGATGGGGCAACGAAAGCAAAACAACCGTGGCCTTTGATTTTGATTTGGTATTTTTTCTGCGAAAACTTTTTCGATTTGAAACAGTTGGCGAGGGTCGGTGGGAGCAAAAAAGTTCCTCTCTCGGGTTTTTCAATTCCCTCCAGAGGGCAGCGACGAGGGACCCAGTCGAGAGCCGAGAGGGCAGCGATCGCACCGATAAGGAACCGAAATTAAAAATTTAAATTCATTCGGTTCGCGCCGCACTCGGCTCGACCCTCCTCCGGCCTGGTTCTGCCAAGTTTCTGGCCAAGTCGTCGGCCGGCGGTCGGCGGTCGGCGGTCGCCAATTAGGCCGCAATTAAAATACGCGAACGTGACGGGAATTCGGCAACGCGGCCCGGCGAGTCCTGCGCCGAGGACGAGCCAGCGATCGTCGCTCGACGGGGTTGAAGGGAAGAGATGGGAGGTTATTTAAATTTCTGCTCAAATTCGACTCGGCCGAGTCGGGTGGGAGGGCAGGAAGTGGTCGCGGTCGGGGCGATGATCGATTAATCGATTCACGGCTTGGCCGGTCGATCGATCGTCGAATCGTCGGAGCGATCGAGGGTCGGGCGCTGGCCTATGGGATCGGGGAGGAGGAGGCCAGAAGTCGACGGAGCAGGATCAGATCTGGCGAGATCTCAATCGCGGTTCCCACTCGACGACTTGTTATGGAATTTGAATGTGGAAGAAAGAAATTGAAATCGCACAAAGTTGCACCGAATGAAATGGAACAAAGTTTAATTCGGAAATTTTTCCACCCGAGTTTGATTTCCATTTTTCTTCAGGCGACCCTCGCTAGGTCATCGATATTCCCTGTATCACAGACTCCAGTCAAATGTGCCAATGGTTTGGGTTCGCTTCGAACGTCTCAATCCCACCTTGGACTGCCCTGGCCAGGTCGACTCCCACCCTCAGGCCTCGGCCCCTCGGCTCGTGCGAAATTAATTTCCTTCCCACATAAATTGGCGAGTCCTGCCGGAATCACGGCCCTCGCATGGACACCCACACACTCGTACGCGCACGCACACCAGCACACGTTGGCCCTCACACGTGTGTCTCGGGAATGTGCTATAAATGCATTCACCCTAACCGCACATTTAGGCGAAATAAATAAATTGCCAGCAATTACGCCGCTAACAAGTTTTATTGACTCTTAAATAGTCCTCGGCCGTGTTTTTCCACGGCGCCTTTGTTGTTGCTGCCGCTCTTCTTGGTGTTCTCGTTGTTCTTGTTGTTGTTGTTGTTGTTGTTGTTATTCTCGTCGCCGTTGTTGTTGTGTTTTATTCCCGTCCTGATTGTTCCTGGTCCTTTTTCTGCTCCTGCCAACGACTAGTTGTTGTTGTTGCCGCTGGTCCTTTGACTATTTCGAACGTTGCCGCCATCGTTGTTGTTGTTGTTGTTTTGTTTTGTTGCTTTTGTTGTTGTTGTTCTTTTCATGCCGATGCCATGTTGCCGATGTTGTTGTTGTTGTTGTGGCCGCCTCCTCCATGAACTGGGCGAAATGAAATAAAGCTTTTTCACGGTTCTCGGCTGGTCCTCCAACCTCCTCTCCCTCTCTCCCGCTCTCTCACCCCCCTCTACAGTACTGTTGTTGTTGTTGTTGTTGTTGCGTCAGTTGTTGTTACATGGTTGATCACATGTTTGAGCTATTAGTGTTGTTGTTTTAGCTAAACTCACACATAAATTTTTCTACTCGGCTTGACAGGGCGCTCGTCCGTCCCTTCGTCCTTCGTCCTTCTGTCCCTCCCCCACACGCCCCCGTGCTTCCCTGGTTGGTGGGGCGAATCGCCCTTCGTTGTAGTTGCTGTTGTTGTAGTTGTTGTTGTTGCTTCATTGGCCTCCCCAGAAATTGATGTCCGCCCGTCTGGACACTGCGCCCGCCTCCCACATCCCGCACTTCGCCCCCATCGCCAGGACTCGCCGTCGCGCTCGACGTTCGGGGCCCGGCGGCCCTCGTGGGATCGGAGGGGCGTGGCCGGGGAGAGGGCCTGGGCGGGGGTCTGTGGTGAAGGGTCTGGAGCGGGTGGCGCCCTGCGGCAGGCGAAGTGGCTGCGCTTTGTTTAAGCCTCGCGCCGAAACAATGAATAATCGCGGACCTCGGGCCCCCGGCCGGGATCTGCGTCGAACCCGGTCCTTCGCGGCTGCTGCGGGGGGTCGGGGAGGCCGTTCGGGATGAGAGCGGGTCAGGCGGACGACTGTGTTTGGCCGATTGAGCGGACGCGTCGAGGGCTGTCAATTTTTTACGCCAAATCAATCGCTTGTGATGGCCTTTTGTGTGATTGTCCGAGGGATTTACCGCGTTCTTGTCCTTTGCACGTTGTTGTGGGTGTTCGCTGAGTCGATGTTGCTGCCTCGGACTTGATGTTGGGGCTCGCTGGGTTGTTGCTGGACTCAGAGGCAGGGCAATAGTGAATTTGAACGGATTTAAAGACACTTAGAAGAGTGGAAAAGTCCGTCCATTGACAAGCGTCGGTTGTCGCTCGGGCAGATCCGGCCGGTGAAGGATTTCTGGTGACTACTTGAAGACGTTGGGGTTTCGCTCGATCTGGCCACGCCCACTTTCCCTCTCCCGTGTCGAGATTCCCACAAAGCGGGTGATTTCGTTGTTGTTTCTCCTCCCCGGCCACTTGCTTCGTGGCAGTTGCTGTTCTTCACTGTGGTTGTTGTTGTTGTAGTAATGGTGTTGATCGTGGTGTTTCCTCATCATTTAACCATTAAATTGCCATCGACGATGTGTGTGTGCATGTGTGTGTTAGTGTTTGTGTTTGTTTCTTTCTCCAGCTTGTGGAAACTCATTCAACTTGAATTCAAATTGAATTTTTATTTTTAATTGGCCAGCGAAACTGAAACAACCACTACAACAACAACAGCAATTACAAAAAACATTGTGTAAGGCCTAGAAATGGCAGCAACAATTATTAAAACAACAACAACAACAGCAACAGCAACAGCTACAACAAGAAATGCACCGAGCTCTTCATCGAAAAGTTAATTGAATTGAAATGTCTTTTTGACATGACAGCCGAGCGGTGTTGGAGGAATTCAACAGCAACAACAACAATTACAACAGTAACGAAAAACAAACAGCAAGAACAACAACAGTTGCGACTATTACACCAACAACAACAAACAAAAATAATTACAAACAACAACAACGATTATTGCAAAGGTAGAAACACTTGTTGCCTCAGCAACCTGTTGTTATTGTAGTTGTAGTTGTGGTTGTTGTTGTTTTTGGCGCTGTCGCCTCTGCTTTTGCATACGACACACACACACACACAAACACACACACACACACGTCGTAAGGTGTTTTCGAGAAAATGGCGTTGCCAGACGCAACAATTATCACGCTCTCTGGCCGCTCGTTGCTGCCGTTCCATTGTTTTAGAATCAACAGCGGCATTAACAACAACAACAACAACAAAAGAAACTACAACAACAGCAAAGGCGGCCAAATGAACGACAAGGAGTTGAAGGCAGAAATATAAAAACAAAAACAAGGCGAAAAAAACGGAAAATAATTTAAAATAATTTTTCGTATTTATTTTCGTGCCTTGTGTCGATTACGAATAATATATGAAAAATTATTATTAAACCCCTATATATACTTGTATATATATTTTGATGCTGTTGTTTTTGTAGTAGCTGTTGTTGTTGTGGTGCTTTTTTTCAATTTCAGTTGTTGTTCTGGTAATTTTTATTGTTATTACAATAATTGTTTCTGCAAATCGCCAGCAACACTTTGGTGTTGTGGTTGTTGTTGTTGTTCTTATGATTGTTGTTGTAGTGGTAGCTCCCGCAACGGTTCAACGACGACGCCATCTTGGATTTTCACACTCACACTCACAGTCAAACACAAATGAGAAGGAAGAACGAACGAAATTCGTGTGAAAATACAACAACAACTACTAAAACTGCAAATACAACATCGACATAATGACGACGAAGAAGAAGCAGCAGGAACGACACAGAAGGAGAAAAAGATCAAGAAGAATCGCAGAAGAAGAAGAGGCAGCATTGACAACGATGGGTGAATGAATGAAAATTTGCATATGTTTCTTCCTCGCCAACAACAACAATAACAACGACAACAAAAATAACAACAACCGCACCGCCATCGCCGCCACCAATCAAAGCAACAACAGAAATGAAGATGACAACAACAACAAGAACAACGCTAACCTACCACACATGCAGCGAGGAGACACAATCCTTGTTGTTGTTGTCATCTTATTATTGTTGTTGTTCTCCATCGTATTATTGTTGCTGTTCTTTCTATTGTTGTTGTTGGAAACACAGCGTTTGTGCTTGCTTGTTGTTGTCATTGGCTGCTCTGACAGGAGCGTCAAATAAATTTACTCCCAGCAGCGACAGCAGAGACAGCAACAACAACAACAACAACAACAACAACCCTCATTGCAACAACAACCTAAAAAAGAAACGCAAATTGTATCTCGGCAGCGCATCTCGAACACGTTCATCGATGCGAGATACAGATACAGACACACACACACACACACACTGCCTCACTAACTCACTCACTCGCTCACTCACACCTCGACACATCGAACTCGCACACACACACACAAAGCGACCTTCTTCCCGCAGGCTCCCGCGCATCGCCGGGTCGGCAGCTCGGCAGCCTTCGATTTTTATCAGAGGTGTTGAGTGCCGTATCTTTCGGATACATCTGCGTTTCACCCGAATAATGCTTCTGTGTTTTTGTTGCATTTTTTTTTTTGTTCTGGTTTTAGTTTTCTGCTACTGTTGGCGATCTACAATAAGTTATTGCTGGGCAAAATCACATAAATTCGCCGCATTACAAGACACGAAACTTGTCTGGCTCCGAGGAAATTTTCTCATTTCTCCTTTTGTGTCGATCAAGCGGGCGATAAGGCACCTCGAGATACTGCCGTAAATTGCATGAACATAGAAAAATCGAAAGAATAAAGGACGAGTCCAAAGGTTGAAGATATATAATAGATGTATAAGGATGCAGGACGAGCAAAGGGGGAGTCGGAAAATTCAATTTGAAACAATTTGGATAGCAATTTATTCGAATTCAAATACGGATATTCGAACCATTTCAGCAGACCATAAAAGCCATTGACATTAATTGCATGGAACGTACTTTTTTCCTCAGTGTGCCGATCACACTTGATGGCCATCGATCAGGAGTCCGATCAGATATCGGGAATGGAGAACGCGTGTGGGAAGCCGGGAACCCGTTGCCCCCCAGGAAGGCCCCCCAGGCCGGACCGGGCTGGACCGGGAGCAGCCACCGAGGAGCCTCCGCGGCTCGAAGGCGGACTCGAACTGGACCTGGAGCTGGATCTGGAGGCCGGCCGGGACGAGGAGACCCGGGACTCGACTGGCTCGGCCCCCATTGGCCGCCTGAGTTGACGAGCTGGGTTTTCGAGGGAACTCGGGTTGATCCGCAACATTGTTGTCGTCGGACACAGTCCTCCTCCTCCTCTTCCTTTTCCTCTTCTTCTTTTATTTTTCGCCTGCCTGCTGCTCGTCCCCGGAGGCCGGATCCGATGCTGGCTTGTCGATCGTACGCCCCGACGCCCTCTGTCGTTAAAATGCACGAACCATTAAAATGTGTTTGTTTAATGTTGCAACACGGCCGGAATTGCATCCACATCCCCCGGCCCCCCGGCCCCTCGGCCCCCAACCGCCGATCCCTCGCTCCCCACCCTCGTTCCCGGCCGCATTTTCGTTGCGTTTCAAGGAAACCACGACGAAAAAAGAACAACAACGGGGGAAATTCATCGCTCGACAACTTAATTTTCCAGAAGCATGCGACGACGCTGCCTCTGCCGCTGCCGCTGCGCCCGACCCTCCGCGGTCGCGAGGGCAGCGCGTCCAGGCGACCCTCGTCGGGAGCGAGGCTTATCGGGGCCTGCACGCGTCCTCGCGGCCCGGGTCGCCTCCTGGGCTCGGCGCGGACCGAATCGGGAGCGGGAACCGTCGCCGCTCGGCCGCGGGAGGGGCGTGGGGTGCCGGGGAGTCGGGGAGGGCGCTGCATTTAAGCGCTACACGAAATAATTACAATTTAAATTAATCATCGTCGCGACGCGGCGCTGCTTGCGTTGCACGCGGGTCGTGCTCGGAGGGCCGAGGGTCGCAGGGTCCGGCAGGCGATGATCGTCGGCGGCCGATAGCGGCGATGGCGGCGACGGCGGCGGCAACAACAATTAATAGAAACGTCCAAGGGCCAAGAGGGAACCAGGGGCGGATCGGGCCAGGTCTTGGTAGGCGTTTTGGTAGAGGTTTCGCTCTAGATGTTGGAGGAGATTTCGGCATGGGTGTTGGTTATGGTTTGGTTCCTGGTCATGGTGCTGCCCGGTTCTTATTGTTCACTTGCTTTAGGTTTCCACATGGTCTCCGTGCTCTCTTGGTGCCGGGTTCCACTGTGGTGTCGCGTCCCTGTCACGAGGGCCCGGTCGCCGCTCGCATGCGTGCCCTGGGCCCGCGGTGCGTGTGGTTGTAATTGCAAAAATAAACACGCATTTTGAAGCCATTTTTCGCGCGCCATCCTCCGCCGTCCGGCCTCCCTCCACTGGCTACGACCGCTCGCCGGCCCTTTCGGGGTCGGCCGCGGTGGCCCTTGTTTTATTTTCGATGTTCGCTTAAAGTCGTTTTTAATTAAATAATTATTCGCGGCGCACTCGCTCGAGTGGCCGGCGCGATTCAGGATTTGCGGCTCATAAATAACTTCATTTGCTCCGTAACTCATTACCATTTAGATTGAGCCGCGCTCGGGTCCAGACTCAGGCCAGGCCCAGGCCCACGACCAGGACGCCGGCTCCAAAGGGTCCTCGGCTCGCTAGCGGAATCGAAAGTCAGAAGCTCGGAAATTCCGGTTCGGCTCCTGCGACAATTGGAGATGCAGAAATCGACGAAAGCGTGATGGATGGCCGAAGGATTCAGGGGTACCCGGGGACATGCAGGGCAGAGCAATGTGTTTCAGTTTGTGATTAATTGGGGGCCATTCGGGCACATGGACTTTAAATTAAGAGTAAGCGAGGGAATTAAAATTAAAAATATCGTTGCATGGAAACAGATTCCGAAGGGAGGAAAGCCAGAGGACAACAACTGGCATGGACCGCTTCTTGGAGCCTTATATGGGAGATCAGGACGATAAGGGAAATTCAGCAGCTCATCTAAAGGAAGCAAAGAAGGAGCCTCTTCTTCAAAGGAAGCTTGTCTTTTCCTCTCCCCCCCCCCCTCGACCCCCTGCAGGATATCGCGGGACTCCACCGCCTGTTTCTATGGGGGAACCGCGTTGTCGAGCGAATGGTTTTCCAATAATATCCATAATAATCCGAGCGGAATATTCATGTCGATGGAATATGTTAATTCCGCATATTAATTCGCACATTGCGACAACAGCGGCCGTCACAAGACGAGACCGCCGCACCCCGCCGCAACCCTCCGGCCACCCCCTGTCCCGCAACCCTCAATCGACGCCCGCCCACCGACCACCGCCACCGCCAAATCGAGAGCATCGAGAGCGCATGGAATCGATTTGGCGCGCTGTCATTCGCTCTTTGACACTTGCAGCGGAACGGGGAGAGCGGTGGAGGGAGAGAGGGGTGGAGGGACGGAGGGAGGTCGGATGATGGGTTGGCGACGCTGTCAAAGGGCGAGTCGAGGCCGCCCTCGTCGCCCGCATGCAAATCGCGTTCGAGTCGGGTGCGAAATCGGAAAATAATACGTTTTATTGCCGTCACGTGGAGGTCGTGGTGGGGGCCGAGGGCGTGGCCGGGGCGGGGCGGGGCCTGACGTAATGCGCTCTACGTGATCGCGATTTGAACCGTGAAATGCGTCTGTAGCGATTTCGTTTTTTCGTGGCTTTTCACCGAAATTTCCATGCCTCCGATGACGGATGAGTTTTGAAAATCGCGCCGCCTCGTTGCCGCTGCCGGGCGGTTGTTGTGGTGGTCGTTGTCGTTGTTGTTACTGGGGTCTGCCTTGTTTTTGCTGCTGTTGGCGCCACCCCGGTGCCGGGCCAAAAACACTCTCCATGAATATTAAGCAGGGTTCGCGACCCCGCCCCGTGTTTCCGCGTTTCCCCATTTGCCGAATGGTGAATTTTTATTTTCCGTCCATCGAAGCTTTTATGCAAATTAGTCGTGGCTTCGAAGGCGTTTCCGCCGGAAACAACACCGTTCGCCGTCGTCCTTTCGAGGTGTTCGCGATGTGGCCGCTTCTTCTGGTTGCTGTCTCTCGACCCACGTCCACCGGTCTCCATCGCTCTCTGTCTCTCTTTTCCTCAGGCGAAAGACCTCTCGGTCTGGCTTGCTTGGGTCGACCCTGGTTTCGGAGGCCACGGCGCTTGGGCTCCATGTTGACCACGTCAACCGCTTTTATTTATGTTGTTCCAGCCGTCGTTCTGCTGCCGTCAGTTCGTCATGCAAGCGCCGAACTCTCGGCCCGGGCAACGCGCCTAAAATATAATTTAATGCCTTTCTGATCGGCAAAACATGGTTCGTCGATGTGGCGAACGCGATAAAACGCTGGAGCCAGAGTGGGAGAGCCCGAGGGTGAAAGAGAGATGGCATAGGAGGTCATTGGTCGCATGTTTTTCCACTCTTGACATTTAGTCTAAACGGAGAATGGAGAAACAGAACCTAGAATGAACTCCTAGACCTAGGAAATGACGGTCGATGGATCGAAGTCGGCGGAAAGGAAATCAAAGGAACCCAGAGGAAGAAGGAAGGAGGAAGAGGGAGCAAATGAAATGAAAAGCCAGGTTAAGCAAATATTAATTGAAACAACTAAAGGCAAGACCCACCAGTCCAGTGATAAGGCATCGCACACGAACACACTGAGAACTGAACACGGAATCAATCAGGGAGTACATGAGTGGCGGACGGAGGGTCTGATGAATGGGGAAGAGGAAGACAATAGTGCAGAAGGGCTAGAGGGGGGGAGCCAGGCTAGGAGTCGCTCGATGTGTGCCGCCCACTGTGGCCGAGCGATGTGGGGGAGATAAAAAGAAACTTGATTGAATTGCATTTTGAGGCACTGAATGCAGCAACCGAAGCAGCGGCAACAACAACAGCACAACAACAACATGTGGAAGGCCACAAAAGGTGGGCGGGGGCGGCCCTAGAGGGGGGGGGAGGCGGGGTATCATGTGCGAACAAGCGATGCCATCAACGACTGCCAGGCGCTCGCACACAGACAGCCGGACAGACACGCACTCACACACAGGCGGTGCGTCGGAGTGCGGAAGCCGGGTGATAGCAGCAGCGGCAGCAACAACAAAAACAACAACACCGGAGAGATGCAGCAGCAACGTGGCTGCATGTTGCATGCGGCATGGGAATGTGTTGTATCTTGCACTTGCATCTCATGGCATAATCAACAACGGCCGGAACAACAGAATCGCCAGGAACAACAATGAAAGCCACAGCAACAATGGGCCCGGAACGTGAGCTGCGCATTCGATTATCCTCGATAAATTTATGAATCCTGCCCTTGATAGTCCGGCGCCGCCCCTGCTCCCCGTCGCCGTCCCCGTCCCGTGGAGCAACTCAATTTGCGCTCGTCTGCGTGCGTTGTTTGCACTGCAATCCACGCAGGCCGGGCCTAACGAACAAATGCGAGTCCTTCGTCCTGTGACCGGCGCTCTCGTCATAATTAGTTGATTTTATCGAACTCGAAATTTATGTTGCTCATCGGAGGGCGCGCTGGGCGGGGGGCGGCTGCGGTTGCGTGTTCGGGATTCGTCTGTGTTTGCGTCGAAACAATGAATTCCTAATTTTTAAATCCGGCTCGGCCTCCACCGTCCTCCTTCGTCCGCTCTCTCACTCTGCCGCCCATCCCCATCGCTCTGTCCCGATCGCATTGTCTCTGGCCGCTCATACGTCACGTTGACCACAAGGACATCCGGCAGACCGAGATAGGAGAAAAGTGAAAAGGAGCGGCGAGAAACGAGAGTGAGCGAAAGACAAAGGGATTTTCTTGATTAAATTTTGTCGCATTCCCTCTCGGCGCACGATAAGGACTCGAAGATTTCCCAAAATAGACGACTAGACGACTCGGCCGGACTCGAGCTTGGGCGAGTGCGAGACAGCACGATCGTTATTGCTGTACCCTTCTCGCCTGTCGAAGGCTTAGGCGCACTGTCTCGCCTGGCGAAAGATAAATATTTGCTCAGACTGCTGGACGGGCGGCCGCGTCGTGTCTCCGAATAAACAGCCTTCGGGCGCGCCTCCGGGCGTCGTCCTTGCGGTTGCCGACTGTCGACTGCCAAGGTCGTGGACGGCCAGGGGTCGCAGTCGAGGAAAGTTGGAATTGTCGTGGAATTTCTTCGAGACTCCCGGACTCCAAGCTCAAGGTCTGCGCGGAGGCGCCTCGTCGAAGGCTCATGAAGTTGTTCCCGCTTCGAAACCGCTCCTCGAAGAGAACTTTGACGCTGGAGTCGGGGCAGAAAAGCTCCAGATAGCAGGCAGGAGCTTCAGAAGAGGGGAAGACGGCTTCAGAAAGGTGGCTACTGATTTTCCCCACCGTCATTTCCAAGATCTGGCCAAGGAAGCCTTCGCGAAGTTCTGGCCTTTGAAGAAAGGGAGTTCAAACAAATGGGCCTCGCTGCTAAAGAGGCCATTATCTGATGACGAGGCCTCTCTCTCCCTCTGACTCTTCATCGCTCCCCCTTTGTCTCTAGCTCTCTCCCGCTCTATCGACTCGCCCCTCATCATGTCGGGGCGTAACGAGATGCGATTTTAATTACTTCACTCAGACACATTGCGATCTCACATGAGCTGGTTGTTGCTCCCCTTGTTGTTGCTGCTGCTGTCAAGTTAAATGTTGCTACATCGCAAGATAAGGTTGAGGATCAGGAGGGCAAGGGTTGGCGTGGAGGGGTGAGGCGCAAACGTCCAAATTTATTGCACTTGTTAGCGCAACCTTCGGTCCTCCGAGAGCTGCCAGGGGAGCCACGCGGGGAAGCGGCTAAAAATGCGCATAACTAATGCCAGAAGCAGCAGCCGCAACAACAGCACCAACAACTCCAAGAAGAAGAGAAGGGGAGACGACGCGTCGGCCGGATGGGGGCAGCAGAAGACGGCATAGAAGAAGAACAAGTGGAAGACGACCAGACGTCGCCCTTCTTCGCACGATAAATTAAAGTGTTAAGCGCGCCATGTCGTCAACCCGGAGCCGGGCCGTGGACCCGGGAGGCCGCAGTCGCCCGCGGTCGTAGTCGCTCGTTGTAATTTATTTCCACGACGGCTCCTGAGCTCTCCCAGAGCACTGAGAAGGACCTGGGTGATGACCGTGGACTCGCTTCACCCGATGCTCCCAGGGCCCGTTGATCTCCAGGGTCCTGCCTAGAAAATGTTTAGAGTCCTCCACTCTCCATTCCTCGGCCTCCGAGTCGAGCGCCCAAGTCCTCGGAATGGGCTGCACGTCCTCAGCACGAGGACTTCTCCGACCTCGAATCGCCGGCCAGCGGTCCGATGACCCCGATGAGCGCCTCCGATCCGACTGCGGGCCAATCCTCGATTGCCGAACCCCCCAACCACGAACCCCCTCCTCGTGCCTGCATTTGACAAAATGTCGTTCGTTGCCGGCGCGCTGGACGTCGCCGCCTGCCCTCCTCGCCTCGGCGGCCGCGCTTTCGGACCAATTTCGAACGGCCGCTCATTGGACGCCCGGCCACATAAGCGGCCCCGTCCTCGGCCTCTGCCCCTCGCCCGTGGAACCCACCCCTCGCCACTCGTCGGTGGCCACTCCTCTGGCTCGATGTCGGACATGCAATCGAAAATTTGCATTTTAATGCGAGTTCCATTCAAATGAAGTTGAAATAAATAACGACTCGTGCAACAACAACAACCGGCCACCACTACCAGCAGCAGAACTACAACAACGGCAGCACCAACACACTGACTGCAGGGGCAACAATGGCCACAGCAACAACAATGGTCACAACAACGCAGCAGCAGCGGCAGCAACGACATCGAGAGAGCAAATTAAGTGTCCACAACAAGAGCAGGACCGCGGTTGGTGGCAACGCGGCCCGGCCGCGGCAGCAGCGACGACGACGGCAGCGACGCCGGCGCCCGCCCGACGTCCGACGGCTGGCGGCAGGCGTCCATTGTCCAGCGGCCGCCATATGCAAAGAGGCGGCCGCGCAACATGGCCGCCGAATTCCTTGGATTCGGACTCGAAAGTGTGACCGTTGTTACGCAGTTGTTGCTCTTGCTGCGGCTGTCGTCAGCGGCGGCCATCGTCCAGTGGTGGCCGGGTCCCTCCATCCGCCATCGCGCCGTCCCGCTCGCACTCGCAGCCGGCAGTCGGGCCTCGGCGCGTCGCCGGGTTCATTTAAATAAATATCATTCGCGATCTAAATAATTATTTCGCTGCCCGCCGACCAGCGACGGCAATGGCAACTGCAGCAACAACAACAACACGAACAACACCATAATTACGGGTTACGTGTGCGCACTCTCGCACACAGCCACACACGAACACACGCGCCAGCTCTCGCACACACACACAATCGCAGCCCCTCGCCAGGCACTTGAGTTGCCAACAGATTGTGTCGGAGCTGCTGCTGCTGGTGCTGCTATAGTTGTTGTCGTGGTTGCAACTACTATCCGTCTCGTGCGGCTGATATTGTTGTACATTTGTCTGTCCCCCTCGCCTCTCTCTCTCTCTCTCCCTCCCGCTCTCCCTCTCGCCATCGGACCCTTTTCGCAGCGCTTCCGCCCCTCGAGTGCGGCCGTCGCTGCCGTTGTTGTTGGTGAAATTTCTAATTTGTACTTGGTTGTACTGGTCCTTTGTAGTTGTTATTGTTGTGGTTCTATTGTTGTTGTTGTTGCTGCTGTTACTACTGTAGTCATCAACGCGAACGCCAGGTTTTTTAAAGGGTCGTCTAAACAGTATAATTGTTGTTGTGGGAATTATGAGCATTTCATTTTTTGATGCTGATGAACGGCAACAACGTGGTAATAAAAATTTGTTGAAATTCAAATGAGTGCAGGGAGAGAAAAATCCAGGCGTTTCGAACAAATGACGCGTAGTTCGAAAGTGAGGGCTTGAAAATAAAAAGGTTTAAATCGACAACGACTTATTAGAGAAAATTTGTATTTAAGAAAAACGATCGTGCACCATAAAATATATTAATGAAGTTGTACTTTAACAAATATAAAATAATGAATTTTTCGAAAATCAATAGACATCAAAAAGACATGAAATATAATTAAACAATGTTAATAAAATTAGAAAAATGGTAAATTGTTTTTAAAGTTAAATAAAGACGACTGAAAATAAATATCTGAAAAACCATTTTTAGGAAATACTCCAAAAGAAAGAGAACTTGTTGATATGTATGCTCTTAGAAGAAGAAAAATAGAGAAGGATAATTGATGTTCCTCCTGGTGTGAAGAATAATTCCAATGTTTCTATTGAAAAACGCAATTAAACTAATAACTATGGTCCTAAGAATTACTCGTTGTCCTCCAACGCGATAAAATGCCCAGGGAATGACCGGGAAATTCGCTCAGTGTAGGCAAGTCGAATCCAATTACGGCCAGCCATCGCCATGGCCATCGTCATCGTCACCACCATCGCCTTCGCTGTGGCGGCCAGCGATTTCCAGTGCGAACTGCAGCCATTTTTAGACGCATTTGCAGTGCGCTTTGGACAGTTTTTTCTGGCCAAATTACAGCGAAATCGTGGCGGCGGCGAGGGCGAGGACGAGCGTTTAATTAAATTGTAAATTTTGGCGCGGAGCTCGGCGCGCC
Source organism: Coelopa pilipes (assembly GCA_947389925.1). Lineage (NCBI taxonomy): Eukaryota > Metazoa > Arthropoda > Insecta > Diptera > Coelopidae > Coelopa > Coelopa pilipes. The sequence continues at coordinate 66,760,351 of OX376696.1, read as the reverse complement.
ACTTGCCAAGGAGAGTCGAATAAAACAAAATGGCGCCGCGCAGACACCATTTTGTGCGGAGTCGACAGCGGCACCGGAAGTGGAAAGGATTCCGCGCAGCTGGCGGATGATTTAAGTTGCGCGTTTATTAAATTTTTATGCAAAACGCCGGAGCATCAGATGGCTAGAGAGAGCCGGAGAGAGCGAGAGGGAAAGGGAAAGGGACACAGAGAGTCGCAGAGATGGGGCCAGCGAGAGAGAGCGAATGAGACGGAGCGGCACAGTGCGGCCGGAAATGGCGCGCAGTGCTGCCAAATACTGTTTTTTACGACTGCAGGCGGGATTTTTTCCTCCCGACAGCTTCTGAAAGCTTTTCCAAAAAAGCATAATATATAATATATATTAGATCCCGTTGGGAGTAATTGCATTTGGGAACGTCGGCGTTTGGAAATTATTTAATGGTCGACCCGGTGTGTCCGGCAGTTTCCGCTTCCGCTTCCGCCTCCGCTGCGCTTCAAATCGTGGGAACTTCGGCCGCTGAAGCTTTTGCAGCCATTAAACAATTAGATAAACATTGAAAAACTTTCCACCGACACAGATCGGAAGTGACGTCGTTTTGAGGACATCCCAATGGTGGAGCTCAGAAATTTCGGCGTTGGCTTCAAGTATTGGTGAATATAAAGCAACCTTCCACCATTTGTAGTAAGTAAAATCGACTTTGCTGAAAGAAAAGTCTAAAAATTCTTAGGAAAGGAATTACTTTGACGATATATTGGATAAGGATCAGCATGAAAATGTCGGGAGACACCTGAGGAAGCCAAATTTCCTCCCACCAAGAGAAAGATGTAAAGAAGAACCAGAGGCCCAGAGAGGAGAGAAAAATCGCATGGAAAAAGAAAAATAAATGCAAATGAACGACTAACACTGACGAACACCGACAGTGGAGGATATACAGAAATAACATTGAAATCGCTGCAAGGCTGGGGAGGCTCAGGAGCCCAGAGAGGTGACTCGATCGCAAGGTATAGAAAGATGTAGGTATATTTCAGAATGCAAAATTCTCCCACTCGAGGGAAAATAAAAACAATGCCAAGAAGGGCCAAGAAGTGATCGGTGGTCCGGGACCGGGGGCAGGGGGAGAGCGATGTAAATCAGAGCCAGACCCGGCCCGGCCCGGCCCGGCCCGGCTGCGACCCCTGCGAAAACGTGTTGACCCATAAAATTACGCAACCACCGCGGTTTTCGAGCGCTCCTCGGCACATCCTGCAGCATCCGAAGTCCGCCGTCCACCGTCATCGCTCGACCGCCGCCGAGCTCCCAGCTCCAGATATAAATAATTAATAAACATAATGGGAAAAAATATTTACGATGGAAATGAGTGAGCGGCCACGATGCGCCCGGACGAGCAGATGGACGGACGGACGGACGGATGGATGGAGAGGTCGGTGGTGGCGGGTGTTGGGGAAGTTGGTCAACAATAAATCGCTGCAGCCACTGAATACAAAAAAGGACACGACAAGGACTACAGCAACACCATCAGCACAAAGGAGGGACGCAGCAATTTTTTAAACAAATTCATCGAGTGTAAAAATCACTTTTAATTGCGTGCGAGGTTGAGCGAGTGTCTGCGAGCAGTTTGGCCTCATGTGTTCGAGTGGGTGTGCGTGTGAGTGTGAGTGAGTGTGTGCGTCCACTTCCTGCCACTCACACCCACGCGGACCGAGTGTCCGCGCCAGCGGCGTTGTCGGCAACATGTAAATATCGCGAGCCATCCCGAGCTCGACCTGCTGGCAGTGCGACGGAGGACGAGGGCGAGGCGACGTGGGACGAGGACGAGTTGGAGGACGAGGTCGTGGCGACGCTGGAGATGGGAATGGGAGCGGGGACCCCGGGCAGCCCCTGGGCGAACCCGATGGAAGGACGCGAATGAGAACAAAGGACTCGCATGGAAGCGGCGGGCCGGGGCGAAGGAGGCTTTTGCGAGGCGTTAAACGCGGCCAGGACGCGGTCGCCCTCCAAGTGACTCGAAGTTGACCCGGCTCTAATTGTTGTTGCTCGTGGTTTGAGCCCGCGAGGTCGGGACAAGTCCAGCCAGGGCAGACGCCGACGATGCGCTCAGGGAAGCTGCCATTTTGCGATGGCGGCCGCAGCCGCAGAACAACAACATCGTTGCAAACATCAGCCAACACGAAGAAGAAGAAGAAGATTCTGAAGGAGAAGTTGACGACGATGAAGAAGAATAAGAATAAGAGCAACAACAAGGACAGACGGAAGATGGCAGAATCGAGTTTGCGCCCGCCTCGCGACGCGTCTTCCAGGAGTTCGCGACTCACTTTGATTGACTGCTCGGCAGCGCGGCGGGGGGCGGGGAGCGGTGACCGAGGGCAGGGGGTCCCCTCCGCCCAAGTGGGCCGGCCACGACGGCAGCCGCGGCTCACCTGAGAGCCACCGACGAGGAACCGCCGGGAACGGTCGGGACGGCTTTCAAATCCAGTCATGAATGAACGAGATGCTGCCGCTTCTGTTGGAATGGCTGGGGTGATGTTGTTGTTCGTGCTGTCGTTGTTGTTGTTGTAATTCTCCTTGTTGTTGCGGTGGCCCTTGAAGGGCCCGGCCACTGAGGGCTCCGACTGCAGCAAACGGTGGAAGCTCTCGAGCGCTGAAGGTTGCTCGAATCCTCCGACTGCTGCTGCTGCTGCTGCTGCTTCGGCCGGTGTCGATGCCGCTTCCTCTTCTGCCCCGCCCTCTCGACCCCTTCGACGTCGTGTGATAATGAAATGCAAAGAAAATCAAAATACGTCAAAACCCGAGGCGAGGTTCTGCGCCAACCGACAGATGTGTGCTGAGTGTGGACGGAAGCTGGGCAGGCCGGGGGAGGAGAGCAGGAGGCGGCGGCAGCAGCGAAGGGCAGGCCAAGGAACAGATCGAGGATGGCGTTGGGCGATGGGAAGCGGGGCCGGGACGGGGCTTAGGCGAAGGGACGCCGGGTGGGGCCGCCGAGCGAACCCCGAGAGAGAGAGAGAGCGAGAGAAGGAGGCGAAGATGGATGGATTGAGCGACGAATGGTCGGAGGGATGGATGGTGAATGGATGCTGGATGGATGGATGGCTGTATGGATGGATGGATGGATGAGGCTTTGGATGCCGCGATCGAAGCTCGATTCGACGGCGGATGGCAGCACAGACGGCGGACGGACGGCCGGACGACCAGGGGTTGGGACGCGCGGACGAGTGCGCGATTGAGGCTGGGATTGCGTTTAATTTCGCGTACGTTTTGTGAATTCGTAATTCGAAAATTATTATTGCGAGGATGAGCACGAGATGACGATGATGATGACGATGATGGCGCTGGCGAGCGGAAGGAAGGAGGACGGAGGCAGGCAGCGACGACGATGGGTGCTGTTGCTCTTGTCGCGACTCGCCAGCAGCAGCAACAACAGCAACAACAGCAACAACTGCGGCGAATGATTGCTTGAGAAGTTTCGAAAAAGCAGCGACGAAGTCGGATGGACGGATGGATGGCTGGATGATGTTTGGAGTCGTTTGCGGCAATTTGATTGGGAGTTCACTTCATATCAGTTGTTGTTGTTGCAGTGGCTGTTGTTCCTGTCGTTGTTGTTCATGTTCTGCTTGTAGTTCTTGTTGTTGTTGCCCCGCTGTAAAAGACATCACCGCGAGGCATCCGCGGCTGTTGCCCAGGACGACGACGATGACTACGACGGCGACGGAGATCGGGATGGAGATGGAGATGAAGATGGAAACGACGCTGACGAAGACGAGTTGAAATTATGTATCATATTTCTTTCTTCTTCTTTGATTTGTTGCCATCGCTGACTGTTGTTGTTGTGCTGCTCGAAGTCCTCCATCGGCTGTGCTGGTAGTCGCTGATGGTGCTGTTGTTGCCGTTGTTGCTGTCGATGCTGTTGTGGCTGGTGCAGGCGAATTTATTGGCATTTTATCAAAAGCCAATCAAGTTAACAATTTCGTCAGGAAATTCATTTTTAATGCGCATCGAATTTAAATGAACGACTCGCGACGTCTTCGGGCCCGACTCCGAGGCGGTGGCCGGCCTGGGTCGAGAGGGGGGCGCCGTGGAGGGCCGGGCGCAACTCAGTCACACAAATGAGTCAGGCGGGAGGGCGACGAGGGGCGATGGGGATGAGGACGCGATTCGATGGGCGGAACCCGCCTCGATCTGGAGCCGATCGGATCGGCTCGTCCGAGGGGCGGCCGCCGTATCAGGACGCGATAAGTAAATCCCGATAATCGCGGAGCCGGCCTTTGTGGCGCACAGTGATCGATGGCCGATGGTCGATGGAAATTCCAGCCGAGCTACCCGGGCTGAAAGGTTTCCGGGCAACAACAAAAACGCCATTGTCCGCGGCCAGCCGGAGGGGGGACGCGGGGACCGGAGGAAGAGAAATCGCATTATAAATTTTTAATTAATTTTTATACTTAACATTAACATTATTTATGTGTGTTGAATGTGGAGAATGATAAAGAATGACAACGAAATTAAAACGTATAAATAGTAATTAATGCGCCACGAATCGAAAATAAATAAAACAAAATTGAACGGCGCGTTGCGGGTGATTTTTTTTCCTCTGCATTGCAACCCTTGTTTTTCATGCGTTTTTATTTTTTTCCGACGTGGAGAGAAGAGTTGAGGGGAAAAAATGCGCCGTGTTTAAAAAATGGATTCCATGAATTTTTAATGACAAACAATTGTTTTTTAATTGCATTAAAAACGCTTCTCGCGCCGAATAAACGCGAATCCCCAATCAGGCTCCGACCCCGCCCCTCGGCCGCCCCCTCCCCGCGTGATTTTGTTATTTTCGCATTTAAAATTTATTTGCGCCATGTGTGAAAAACGCATAACAACAAAATGGCGGCACATGGCGCACGGCGTCGTGGGAAAAAACACCGAAAGCCATTTCATGGACGATCGAAAAAGTTTAATTACGGGGAATCCGATTAAACAAAAACAAATTAAGTGGTTTGTAAACGAACGCGGCGTCGGCGTCGGCGTCGGAGTCGAGTCGGCGAAAAAAGCCATTAAACAGCGAAAATTAAACACTAAATTAATACGGGGCCAAATCAAGACGCCCGAACGCCCACCACCTGCAGCTGACCAACGCCGGGGACTCGGGCCAGGTGGCCGGGACGCAGTTCGACTCACTTCAAGACACCGAACCAGGCAGGACGACGGGTTCGAGGCCGGGCCGATCCGCGAGAATGGGCAACGAAACTTTCGAGCCATTAACTTCTCGAGAAGATTTGCATAAAACATCCTGCCCCGATTCCAGCCGACCCCGGTGGATTCGGCGAAGGGTTAAAACAATAATAAAAACGTCTGCTGCAGCTCCCAGGATCGGGCCCCAGCCCCAGGGCCTCCTCCTTTGCCTGTGGCCCCCTCCCGAATGGAGCCGGGGGCGCTTGGAAACTTTCCATTTAATGCTCAGAAGTAAAAATAATATTTTCATTAACGATTTCGCATCCGATTCGACGGCCGAGCCTTCGAGCGCGAGTCGCAGTCGGAGTCGGAATTAAAACCGACTTGGAATTCATTATAAATCATTTGCGTGTCCTTAGATGTAGTCTAGGGTTTCACGACGTCCTCGTCCTCGGCGTCTTCTTCTCGACGGTCTTGGCATTCCGAGCAGGCCCGAGCATCGATGTTGCTTCCTGAGCCCAAGGACGCCGACGCTGGCTGCAACCCTTTCATTTGCTCCTCGGGCTGGGGCGTTTGACTGTGGGCTGTGGACTGAGGGGTGTGGGTCGAGGGGCGGCCGCGTTCGGAGAACTCTCAGTTCTTAAGGATTTAATTCCAATGTTTTCCTCTTGGATTTCGCTCGAGCCTCGTGTAGTTGTTATTGTCAGTTGTTATTGATGTGAGGCAGAAGTTTGGCGTTCGAATGGACTCCGCTAATGGATCCATAATTCATCCGGAATCAAAACGGGAAGCACAATTCCCTTCCTCTCACCCCTCCCACCCCTCTCACTCCTCTCACACCCCTGCCCCTGCTCCTTCCTCTGTCTGCCCTGCCCAACTCCCTCGGATCCGGGAGCTGGCAACTGTTGCAAGCAAAAGCCACATCGAGCGAAACCAAGGAACAATTAAAAGGGACAAAAAAATGAGTAAAAATCATTAAAACTTCTACCTGTTACTGGGGTGTCCTGATGCAACTCTTCCTCCTCTTCTCCTTCCTTCCCTTCCACCACCGCCTCCTCGCCTCCTCGCCCAACCGCAGTCGCTTCCAATCATTGTTCGCCTTAAGTCCCTCAAAGTTATTATCTTCTTCTTGCACGCCGCCTCCGGCTCCGGCACCTCAAGGGCCCAGGTGCTGCGAGTCCATGGCCTCATCCCGCCCTCCTCCCTCCTCGCTCCCACCGACCCCGGCCCCCTCGCTCTCATTGCCGCATTTCCAATTATGTTTTTTGTTTTCGGTCTGCGCTCGGTTTTCAATTTTCATAAATTTCCCCCCGCCGCCCACGCTCGCCCGGCCGTAAACAAAAGGTGAGGCGAGCCGAGGACGCAACCACTCGCCCTCTCAGCTCACGCCCACCACCCCTCGACCTGGCCCGGCCCTTTCATTTTTCACGAGTATTGAGAGAACTTCAATTGACATTCTTAATCAGTTTAAAGAGGCCGGCGACCAGCCCTGCCCAGCCCAGTCCAACCTCCCACCACCCTCCCGCCCGTCGGTCGTCGGCGCGTCGGCCCCCTTGTGCCGCGCGTCGCCGCTCATTACACACAACAGTTCGCAGTTTTTAATTTTATTTACTTTCGCCGCAAAGTGCGTCGCGTCCATTTGAGGCCCGGACCCGGACCCGGCCCCGAACCCCGGCCCTCGTGCCTTGTTTCGGCAGAAGCTCATTTCCTGAGAGCGGCGAGCGGCGACGACGAACGCGCGACAATGACAACAACAGCCGCAATCGAAAACAAAAAATTCATCAAGGACAACAAACGAGGAGGATTTCGAGAACGACGACGGCGACGACATCGACTGCGGCAGCGGCGATGGCAACAAAAGCAGGCGAATATCAAATTATCAATTGTGGACAGAGTCACTTGGCCAGGGAAAGGGGCGATGAGGGCGAGGGGGGAGCAGGGGGCGCTAATGCGCTATATGAGCCGCATGATAGACTTACGCCCGCGCCGACATCACCGCCAACAACGGCGAGGAGGAGAAAAATAAGAGCAACAGAACCGGAAAAAATCCCACCCCGACTTCTGTGGAAAGTCATTCGTCACCCACTTTGAAGCCCGGCGTCTGGGCCCAGGTGAGGAGGGCGAAGGTGGGCTGGAGGCGAGGAGGCGAGGACGACTGGGGCCGGGGCGAGTCTCGGCCGCGGAAGCAGCGCGAAATAAAATTGTGTTCGGGCTCTTCATTCATTAAACGAATTAAGAAAGAAAAATATTTTTTGTTCATTAAAGCGACGGCAGGACCTCAAAGGGAACCTGGCCGCGGATAAAAAATGGCCGGCCCCTGATGAAAAGGACACCGTCGCCGTCGTCCTAATGAGATAAGGACGACTAAGAAGGCGAACGCGGAGTTGGTGCGCGCCGCTGACAGCTCTGGAATGAAATTTGGATCATGGAAGATTGAAAGGCGCCAAAGACAGCCCGAAGGAGAAGACGAAGAAGAAGGAGCGGGCGCGAAGGAAGGAGGGAGGGTGGGAGGCCAGCGAGCAAATAGAGATAAAAGACGCCAATATAAGTTGGAGAATAGATGTGAGAAGATTGGGAGGAATAAAGACTAATCCACTGGAGCAGAGGGACGGAAAAAGCAAGAAATAAACAAAAAATTAGTAAAAGACAACAAATTGAAAGAAGCTCGATAATTAAAATTGTCAAATAAAATCAAGATATAAGGAAACATTTTAAAAGTTATTTTGAAAGAACATTTCAAAGATAATAAAAATAGTACCGTAATAACATAAACAATAATATTATATTAGAGTTTATTAGAGATATACAATGGTATTTTAAGAAATTCATATTTTCAGATTTTTATATATATATTTTTATATATAGTTTTTTAACAGATCGTGATTTAATGTAACACATAAACATTATTAATTTCGTAATATAGTGCATTAAAAAAGCTATTAAATATTTTATGATTTGTTGTCTTAACGAAGTCCTTAAAAATGGAGTCAATGTATAAAAATTATAAATATTATAGTATTGCACTATTTAAAAAAATATATTTTATGAAATATTATTTTGAGAATGTGTTTTAAATACAGGAAGTAATTCATAAACATTCTGTCCCTTAATTAGAATAACGTGTTTACCTGATATTCATTATACAAAAAATGTATTTGTAACTTAAGAATAGACAGGAAAACAAGAACGAAACTCGCCAAATGCCTTTACATTCCTTACAAAATACCCCTATCCCTGGTTTTGAGCCGCAACGAAACCTCTAACTTGGGAATGTGCTGTCCCTCCTAGCCGGCGAAACCAGGCCAGCGCACACCTCGTGCGCTGTAAACTCCGAGAAGCTCTGCGACGGCGGACATTCCGACGGAAGTGCGGTGAACCGCAAGGCCTTGCCTCGCTCTCTGATTCGGCGCCAGGACACATGTCACCATCCTGTCGCGACCTTCGGCTCCTTCTCGTGTTCGACGCAGGCGTCTCCTTGTTTTTGTCCCTGCTGCTGTTGTTTCGAGCTGGTGGTCATTTTACCAAATAACTGTTTATGCGAAGGACCCAAAACAAAGCACTGAAGAAGGGAGGAGGCAGGAGGAGGTGGAGGAACCTCGGGCCCAGACCAAGACACCAGACCAGACCACCACACGTCGCCCTGGTTGGCGCCCACTGGTTTTCCACTCAATTTGAGGCCCCTCGGCCGGCTCCGGTTACCGATTTAAGTGGTCAGCAACATGAGGCTAATGAGAAGCCGGCGGCCGCAACGCGCCATGGGCTCGATTCAGGCGTTCGTCTGTCACCGGGCGCGAGAATCAACAGGAAGTTTGCAGTACTTTTCCTCCGACTCCTCTTCTCCCTCCTGCTACTCATTTGCCGTTCTTGTTTTGTCGTTGTGGTTTCGGTGTTGTTGGTCACTTGCCAGTCCGGCCAAGTGTCACCCAAGTCGCCTGGAGGGAACCCAAGACGCCAGACGCCAGACGCCACTGCCCGACGAAACCCGCGCCGACGAAATCAATATTCCAATCGATTCGAGGCTTCCGTCGACCCGAGGACGCACTCGCTCCGGCTGCGGTTGCGGTGGCTCCGCATTTTGGCCTCAAGTAACGGCCGTCGACAAGCCATCGTTAGCAGCGAGGGCCGAGTGTCGCCCGCTCGTGCGATTCCCCGAGGCGATCGGGCTGGAAGGAGGGAGGCGACGAAGGGCCATCATTAGGGATTCGAGGGCCATCACCGTAATCTGACATCATTGTCTCGAAAGTGACCACAGCTCTGCCGATCGGATCGGATCGTTTCGGCTAATCTGCAGCCCTCGTGGTCGGTGGATCAGAGCGATGGCGTTAAAGTGATGGACAAGGCCATGGCGTTCGGCAAATGACGTCACTCGGGTTTCGCTTGCTCCATGGCGACGAGGTGCGTGATCGGAAAATGCAATCGAGGCTGTTGTAACGTTAGTCATTGGGTTTGATCGGGAGGAATCGAAGTGTAAAGGAAGGAGTAGTCACTAAAAGTATTCAAAATTATCTCTGTAGATTCTTGGGACTTGTTCTATTTTAATTCGCTGCTGGTAGAGTCGAATTCACGAACAGACGACTCGCGTCCTTGGCCGAATTTTTCGACCTTCAGGACGCCGAAGACCCCGTGCAGGCCGCATTCGGCTCCTCAGCCTCCTCTGCCTCCCCAGCCTTGTCGGGCCGAAGACGGATGACAACTAATGGATGTTGTCGAAAGCACTTACAACAACAACAACAACACGGCGGACACCACCACACAATGGGACTGGCAACAACAGAGACAACAATGGCATAACGAGAGCCCGACGACATTAGAAAGTTATTTATTTGCCCTAAAACGGAGCCACTCGAGAGGCAGCGGGACAGAGAGAGACCGATAGAGAGAGACCGATAGAGGGAGACAGACCCACATGTGAGCCTCCGCAGGATTAGGACGGAGGACATGAGCGCAGGACGAGGGCTGAGGACGAGCGCAGGTCAGATGCGAGATATGGCAACGCCGATTACACGCTTCGTCGCCACTGCCGCCGCCGCGCCGTCGACGTCGCCGCAACAAATACGCAATCGGCGCGGAAAATCAGCAAATAATCCGAATTTCATCCGCATTGTTGGGCCGTTGTCTGGGCGCGAGCGTGTGTGTGCCTGTGTGCCTGTGTGCCTGTGTGTGTGTGCGAAAGTAGAGATTAGCATCATTTGGCGAATAATTGATTGTGTCATCCTGGTGCTTAAGTCAGCCTTTGTCGCCGCGACCGCCCCGGCCTGCCCTCGCCGCGCATTCCGTCGCCGCACAAAGGCGCTCGAGGGCTGGATCATATTTTTCTAGAGCAAGTCCGAGGGACGTAGGGGCCGGTTGGTGTCGATGGCTCCGAGATTAGACGCCTCACTTGCTTTCTGAGTTATGCTGCCTTTGTGCGCCGAGATTCATCCGTCTTTCGAGAGGCTCTGCAGAAGGAAACCCCGTGAGAGACCGGGAGAGCGCGATGAAGATGGGCGGGAGACACTCCGAGGACCGCGGCGTGTGAATGAGGAGGGTGTGTTGGAGGAGGGAACCGGCGTCCTCTGTGGAGGCTGCCGAGGGCGACGACGCTACCTTTTGTTGCGACAGGGCAGGACAAATCCCGGTTTCCCATCATTCCCATCACAGCTGCAACGATCCCTGGCTCTCGGAGGCTGCCACGGCCCAGACCCGAGACCCGGCTTCGCCCCAGCGGGTCGTCCGGAGCCGACCAGGGGCGCCTCCAACGCGCGATTCGATCCGATTCAAATCGCTTCGATTTCCCTTTCGACGACGACGCCGGCCGAGATGACAGCGTCCAACATTAATGGGCGCTAAATACCTGCCGATGGGCTCGTAAACGGCGGGTCCCCATTAGGCCGGCCGAGAGCGAACTGCGGAGTCATCCGAGTAGCCCAAACCCGAGAACGGGCGACTGCCAGACAAACGACCAGCGACCAACGATTGGCGAGGCTTCGGCGCGGTGCGACAAGTGGGGCCACGCAGGGCCGGATCCGAGGGCCGGTGGTCGCCTTGACCAAGCCCGAGAAGGAACTCGACTCGATCAGCAGGCCTGCAGGCCTCAAACCCCTGCGCCTCGGGCCGCCCCTGTGGCGAGTGTCGACGGCCCAGGCCCGAGAATCCCAACAAACGATTCAATTAATTTCCATGTACTTCGCAGTTGGAGATTTGCTAATAAAACTCCGCAAATACTTCGCAGCAATAAGAAGGTAAAATAAATCAAATGGAATAAAACAATGAAAACAAAACGATCTATAAAACACAATTGGATTCCCTCGGTCTGGCTGATTTGATGGTTAATGGTCTTGTTACTGAAATTGTTGCTGTTGCGGTTGTTGTTGTGGTTGGCAAGCATGCAGACGCAATTGCAATAGGCAAACGAGCTCCCTGACGTCAAGAGCAGAATTCCGCCAGCACCGATCTTAGAGGCCAATTCCGATTCCGACTCAGAGACGGCGAGAGCCGAAACGCGATTTCGCCTTGAAAGCTCGATGAAGAAATTCGGCCCCGCAGCTGTGGCGCCAATACGAAAAGCCCCGAGCAGTCTCCGAGATAAGCGAATACAGGGTGCCGCAACTAACTCTTAGGGTTCTCGTGGGCCGACGACTCTGAACAAAAACCCCGTGTATTACGCAAATAGTTCAGCGACATGTCGGACACTTGTGGAAAAACAAGTCCACGTTTCCACAATCGCAATCAGAGCCGCGGGAATCCAGGGAGAAAAGCGCGAGTACGCGATAAGGAGGAGCTCGAAGCGTGGGGCTCTCGAGCGGCAGCTTCAGTTGCGAAAACCCAGTGAATCTGAGAAGACAGGCCGATCGATCGAGAGACGAGTTGCAGTCGCCAACGAAATGAAGCTACTGCGCATCATCCTGCCCCTGGTGGGGCTCTGCCTGGCCCGTGCGGCCGCCGCCAAGAACGTCGTCTGCTACTACGACTCCCGGAGCTACCTGCGAGAAGGTTGGACCCCATCCCCGATCACCCGAGCGCCGCTTCCGACTCCGAACTAATCACCGCACTCCACTAGGTCTGGCGAAGCTGATGCCCGGCGACCTCGGCCTGGCCATGGAGTTCTGCACGCACCTGGTCTACGGGTACGCGGGCCTCAAGCGCGCCTCCCTCGAGGTCTACAGCCTGCACCCGGACCTGGACATGTTCAACTACTCGCAGGTGACGGCGCTGAAGGCCCAGTTCCCCCACCTGAAGGTCTTCCTGAGCGTCGGAGGCGACGCGGACGTCGGCGCCGACTCGGTCTACGTCGAGCTGCTCGAGGCCGAGCGCGCCGCCCAGCAGATGTTCATCGACAGCGCCGTGGCCGTGCTGCGGACCAACGGCTTCGACGGCCTCGACCTGGCCCCCCAGCTGCCGCGGAACAAGCCGCGCAAGGTCCACTCGCCGCTGGGCACCTACTGGAAGAAGTTCAAGAAGCTCTTCACCGGCGACTTCGTCGTCGACAAGAAGGCCGACGAGCACAAGGAGCAGTTCACGAGCCTGGCCCGCAACCTCCGGGAGGCGCTCAGGGTGAGCAACCTCAGCCTGGCGCTGACCGTCCTGCCCAACGTCAACGCGACCTGTGAGTGAGGGTGTGGAATCGGGGTCGTGCCGAGGTGTCTAATCGGAAACTCCCTTCCCTCTTCCCTTCAGGGTACTTCGACGCGCCGAAGCTGGAGCCGCTGGTGGACTTCGTGAACCTGGCGGCCTTCGACTTCCTGACGCCCGAGCGCAACCCTTGCGAGGCGGACTTCACGGCGCCCATCCACCTGCCGCCGGAGCAGAACCGGCTGCCCCACTACAACATCGAGTTCCAGGTCGACCACTGGCTGCAGCACCAGTGGCCCGCCCACAAGCTGAACCTGGGCGTGCCCAGCTTCGGGCGCGCCTGGCGGATGAGCCGCGACTCGGGCCTCACGGGCATGCCGGTGGTCGCGGGCACCGAGGGCGTCGCCGAGCAGGGCCTGCAGTCGCGCACGCCGGGCCTCCTCAGCTGGCCCGAGATCTGCGCCAAGCTGCCGAACTCGGTCAACGCCAACTACCGCGGCCCCGACGCCCCGCTGCGCCGCGTCACCGACCTCGAGCACCGCTACGGCAACTACGCGTTTCGCCCGGCCGACGAGAACGGCGAGCACGGGCTCTGGGTGAGCTACGACGACCCGGACACGGCGGCCATCAAGGCGGCCTGGGCGCGCCAGCGGGGCCTGGGGGGCGTGGCGCTGTTCGACCTCAGCCTCGACGACTTCCGCGGCCTGTGCACGGGCCAAAAGTACCCGATGCTGCGGTCCCTCAAGTACAACCTCTGAGCCTAGTATTCTAGGGATTCACCCATACTCGTAGCTTCTACTTTATTTTTTTTCTACATTTTTTTTACACTGTAATTTTATACGTCTTATTGCGTAGTTTTATGTTTGTAGTTTGTGTATTTTTTGGGTATTTTTATTTCTGTATTTTGTTCTGTATTTTTATCTGCTTGTGTATTCTGAGGAATCGAGAATAAACGATTAGAGAATCAAAACTCGCAGCCCAAGGAGACCCACTGTTGACCCCGGTCGCCCTGGTGCGTCGCTCGCTGCTGAATGGAGCGCCCAAGGAAGGTCTCCGCAGCGCTACGCCGTAGCCAGCAACAACAACAACTACAACAAACACCTACAACAATATCAACAACTCATGTCGCAGATAAGCCGATAATTCGACATACGTGATCCGCATGAGCAGTCGAATCAAGCTCGACAGCGAAAGCTCAGCTCGAGCTTAATCCGTCGCGGAGGGGGTTTCGGGGAAGGTGTTGATGTTGTTGTTGTTGTTGTTTTAGTGGTGCTTTGCCGATGCCCGTCCGTCGATCGGTCGCGTTGACAACTCGCCCGCGATTCCGGATCAGTTTCGCTTAGACCCCAGTGGGAAGCGGTCGGTTCCAAAAACAAAAAAGTGAATACAAAAAAGAAACAATGAAAATTCTGATTCTGCTCTCGTTGGCCACTGGCCTCCTGGCGGCCCAGACGAACGGCACCGCGAACCTCGTCTGCTACTACGACTCGGCCAGCTACATTCGAGAAGGTACAGTGGAAACTGAGGCGACTCGGGGGCGGAACCGCGTGGCTCGGATCAGAGGCCAAGGATCGAGCGGGGGTTCGCGCCGAAATTGGGCAACTCGGAAGTGTCGCTGACCATGAGTGACCGAGGGACGATCGTGGGGATCGTGGGCGCCACCGAAAGTAGGTCGGCGAACCGGTTTCGCGGGTCACTCGGTCGAGTGCGAGTCAGCTGGGACGGCGGGATGCTGTGGGACGAGTTTCCGAGAAGCCCTGCCCGGGACTTGTGTCATCGCCAGAGCACAATAACAGAACAACAAGAGCTACAATAACAACAACAACCACAGCTGCAGCGACCACAACGCTCTCATCAAGTCGTAATTATCATTCTCGATAGCACTTGGAGCCCGTTTCACACTTCAACCAGTTCGTGGCGTAACAAAGGCAATGCCTAATGGCAGCAACAACAACAATGACAACTTTATTACTTGCACAGCAGAGCGTTCACAACAAGCAACAAAAATAACAACAATACCGAGCTACAAAACCAACAACAACAAGCAACAATAACAACGTGCTCACGTTCTGACCGCGATACAAGGTCAGTCGGCGAACGCATGAGTCAACGACGACCACGATGACGACGACAGCAGCGAGGTCGCGACGATTCTCGGGACGATCTGGGGACGGGTGGATTTTGTGGGGTGGGGTTGGGGAGTCTTTTTGGGGATTTCTCGCGCCGGGGATTCCGACTTGAAGCGCTTCCTACCTCGACGCCTCGCCACAACCCATCACTCACTGTTCTCTCTGCTCCTCGCCAGGCCTCGGCAAGCTGCTGAACCCCGACCTGGAGGTGGCCCTGCAGTTCTGCACCCACCTGGTCTACGGCTACGCCGGCGTCAAGCCCGACTCCTTCCACGTGCACAGCCTGAACGAGGACCTCGACGTCCACAAGCACCAGTTCTCCGAGGTGACGGCGCTCAAGCGCAAGTTCCCGCACCTGCGCGTCCTGCTGAGCGTGGGCGGCGACCGCGACGTGGACGCCGACCACCCGGAGAAGTACCTGCGTCTGCTGGACGGCGAGGGCGGCAGCGCGGCCGCCCACCAGACGGCCTTCATCAATACGGCCTACGCCATGGTGCGCACCTACGGCTTCGACGGGCTCGACCTGGCCTTCCAGTTCCCCAAGAACAAGGCGCGCAAGGTCCACTCGGAGGCCGGGCAGCTGTGGAAGAAGTTCAAGAAGCTCTTCACCGGCGACTTCGTGGTGGACCCGCAGGCCGACCTGCACAAGGAGCAGTTCACGGCGTTCGTGCGCGACCTGAAGAACGCCTTCCGGCCGGACGGCCTGATGCTCTCGCTCACCGTGCTGCCCAACGTGAACTCGTCCTGTAAGTTCGGCCGAAAAGTCGCCTCTCTCCCACCTCTCTAACTCCGTCCACCTCCCCACCTCAGGGTACTTCGACGTGCCGGCCATCAGCGACAGCCTGGACTTCGTGAACCTGGCGGCCTTCGATTTCCTGACGCCCGACCGCAACCCCGAGGAGGCCGACTTCACCGCGCCCCTCTACGAGCTCTACGACCAGAACCGCCTGCCCCACTACAACGTGAACTTCCAGGTCGAGCACTGGCTCCAGAACCGCTGCCCCGCGCGCAAGATCCACGTCGGCATGGCCACCTACGGCCGGGCCTGGAAGCTGACCAAGGACTCGGGCGCGACCGGCGTCCCGGTGGTGCCCGACACCGACGGCCCGGCGGCCCCGGGCCTGCAGAGCCAGACCCCGGGCCTGCTCAGCTGGCCCGAGGTGTGCGCCAAGCTGCCGAACCCCTCGAACAGCTTCCTGAAGGGCGCCGACGCCCCGCTGCGCCGCGTCAGCGACCCGACCAAGCGCTACGGCTCGTACGCCTTCCGGGCGGCCGACGACAACGGCGATCACGGGATCTGGGTGAGCTACGAGGACCCGGACTCGGCGGCCAACAAGGCCAGCTACGTGCGCTCGAAGAACCTCGGCGGCATCGCGCTCTTCGACCTGGCCTACGACGACTTCCGTGGCCTCTGCACCGGCGACAAGTTCCCGCTCCTCAGGGCCGCCAAGTACCGGCTGTAGGGCGCCGTGGCATAGAGCGAGTAGAGATAAGACAATGTGTCGTCAGTTTGTCAATAAAGTAGTTTTGTAAACGAACCCGTTTTTCACTCACCCTGTACCGGCTCCGTGGCCCGCCGAAAGCTTCGGAGTCAATTCCGAGCTTGACCTCGCGATCTCGTTCTCGGAACTGATAGCACAAGATGACGGCATCTTCCGGCAGACGGCTCTCAGTTTCAATCGCCGATCCGGCCGGAGCAGTCATGAGCAGTTCCACGAGTTTCCTCGCACTTGCGGTGGCCGTCGTGGCCTCCTGGACGGGCGCCGCCGCCCTGGGCCCCAACATGATCTGCTACTACCACGCAGACGCCGCCAGTCGGGACGGTAAGTTGCTACCTCTCGCCCCCTCTCTCGCTCTGTCGGCCCGTCCTGATGTCTCTGGCCCTAGGTCTTGCCCAGTTCAACGTCCAGAGCCTGGAGGTGGCCCTGCAGTTCTGCACCCACCTGGTCTACGGCTACGTCGGCATCCAGCCGGACTCGTTCCGCGTCCACAGCCTCAACGAGGACCTCGACGTCCGCCGGCGCCACTTCGCCGCCGTCACCGCCCTGCGCGAGCGCAACCCCCAGGTGAAGTTCCTGCTAAGCGTGGGCGGCGACCACGACCTGGAGAACCCCGACAAGTACGTCCAGATGCTGGAGGCCGGCCGGGCGAAGCAGAGCGAGTTCATCGCCACCGCCCTGAGCATGGTGCGCACCTACGGCTTCGACGGCCTCGACCTGGCCCTGCAGCTGCCCCGGAACAAGCCGCGCAAGGTCCACTCGGACGCGGGCATGGCCTGGAAGAGCTTCAAGAAGCTCTTCACCGGCAACTTCGTCGTCGACGAGAAGGCCAGCGAGCACAAGGAGCAGATCACGGACCTGGTGCGCGACCTGCACCGCGTTTTCTCCATCGAGAACCTGATGCTCACCATGACGGTGCTGCCCAACGTGAACTCGTCCTGTAAGTTCGACCGAACAGTCGCCCCTCTGTCGCCTCTCTAACGCCTGACACCTTCCAGGGTACTTCGACGTGCCGGCCATCGCCGGGCACCTGGACTTCGTCACGCTGGCGGCCTTCGACTTCCTGACGCCCGAGCGCAACCCCGAGGAGGCCGACTTCACCGCCCCGCTCTACGAGCTGCACGACCAGAACCGCCTGCCCCACTACAACGTGAACTTCCAGGTCGAGCACTGGCTGCAGCAGCGCTTCCCGGCCAACAAGATCAACGTGGGCATCGCCAGCTACGGCCGCGCCTGGACCATCACCAGCGACGCCGCCAGCACCACCGGGATGCCCGTCGTCCCTGACACCAAGGGCGCGGCCCCCGCAGGGCCGCAGACGCGGACGCCCGGGCTGCTCAACTGGGCCGAGATCTGCGCCAAGATGCCGAACCCCACCAACCGCAACGCGCGCGGCGCCGACGCCCCCGTGCGCCGCGTCATCGACCCGACCAAGCGCTACGGCTCGTACGCCTTCCGGCCGGCCGACGAGAATGGCGAGCACGGGCTCTGGGTGAGCTACGAGGACCCCGACACGGCGGCCTCCAAGGCGGCCTACGTGAAGGCCAAGTACCTGGGCGGCGTCGCGCTCTTCGACCTGGCCAACGACGACTACCTGGGCCAGTGCACCGGCGACAAGTTCCCCATGCTGCGGGCCGCCAAGTACCGCCTGCTCTAGGGGATCCGAGGCGTGCTGTTGTCAATAAAGAGAAGCCCTGAATTGAGTTGAGTCCGTCTTTCATTTGGCCAGTCGTCCGTCCGCCCCTCCTCTTGCCGTTGCGTTCGACTTCGAATTAATTACGAGCAGCAAATTAATTTCGATCGCAAATCGAGGGACCGCGACTCGCGACTCGCTCCGTCCGCCCATCGGCGGCGCGCAAATAAAATAATTAAAGGCGCTGCTGCCCTCGCTCGGCCGTGCCGTGTCCTTCGCCAACTACCAGAGTTCGAATTTAATTGCTGCGCCCACGTCCGCCGGCCGCCAGTCGCCGACGCCACTCGAGTTATCAGCGCCGGCGAATCTCTGCCAGCCGGACCACGGCCCCGGAGGGTGCGGTGCGGTGAAGGGTGCGCTTCGGGGCAGGGCGAGGCGCGCGCCGCTCGTTAGCAGCGCTGGTGGGTTCGAACCTCGCTCCCGAATCGCTGACATACCACCGGCCTCGAGCCTCTACGTGTTCTCTTTGCTACTACTGTTGTTGTTGTCGTCGTCAAACAACTAAATTAAGTCATTGTATCGTGCGCACTCGCAGGGCCCGATCTGCATCTCGGCCTCCTCCACCTCTGCGGCTCCTCCTGGGCTTCTGGGTGCGGAGACGACGACGGCGCCGATGTCGCACGGACTCCGGTGTCCTCTGGCTTGCGACTGTCGCCGGGAATCGTGGGGAACCGTGAGGTGGGGAATCGTTGTTGTTGTTGCTGGAGAGGTCTTGCCGGCGGTCAACAAACCCGTGCCGTGTGCGGCGGTCACCACGATGGAAAGCGCTGGAAGCCACTGGGAGTCGCAAGTCGACGCCAGGTCGGAAAGACGAGGCCAGTGCGGACAAAACTGAGGCCATCGGGCAGACCTTCCAGGAGGAGTTCATCGTCTAAGGAGCAATGGGTGCCAGGGACCCCTCCGAAAATTTGGTTTCTTCACTCAGTGCCGCCGAGATTGCAAAATATGACGTTTTCGGGCGCCCTACATCGAGTCCTCGCCGTCGCATTGCGGAGATCGCAGCTCGCTCGTTTCCCTGAACTCGGGACCCGCAGCAGGGACACGACATGCCGACAGGATCGGGTCCTCGGGGAGCTGCGCAAGGAAGCGGGAGCTCGCCGTGCCCTAGACCAGGTCCCTCGTCCCATCTCGTACAATTTGCGCTGTAATGAATTTCCGAACAAAGGATTTTCCTTCAAATTCGTGCCTTACACGCTCCTCAGCCGTGCCCTCTCGTGCGCCTGCTGCGGGTCCTACGCGACGATGTGCCCCCGAAGCCCTCCTGCCATCGCTCCTTCCCTCGCTCGTACATCGTGGTTCTGGTGGCAACAATGGAGCGAGCGGGCCGCGGGAACAGAAGAAACCCGTCGTCCCGGTGCGAGGCCACCGCAAGTTGGCAAAGTAATTTTTAAGCTCTTGGTCGCCTCGTCGCACTCCGGTCTTCGGCCCCCGAACTCCATCCAATTCCCTCAGTCCCCGTCCCCGTCCCCGTCCCCGCCTCATGGTATCTTGGAGTGCGCGACAATCTGCTATTCATTGGATTTCCCAAAGTAATAAAGAACATTTTCTCGAGTCTCGCATTATTTCGCATCCGAGGCTGCGACACACACAATGGGAAATTACAACGGCCCGGCGCAGGAGCAGCGAGGGCAGGGCGAGCCGTATGCACTCGGAATGCCCTGGGTTCGTGCGCACAATGGGTCGTCAATTCAAATTTTTGCTTAATTTTGCAGCCCCAGCCCCCGCTCCAACCGGCTTCGATTCGCTTCCTGTGCTGCCCTGGATGGAATGATTTATTGCTGCAGGAGTCGCCGCTCGTTGCGAGTCGAGACTCTCGAGAGAAGCTGAAGCTCCAACTCCACCTCGACAACTACTGTGTCTTCCCTTCCCTCGATCATCCTCTGGAGTTTTTGCCTACTCGATTCATAGACGAATTCCCAAAATGTCCCGTCCGCATCCGCAAGTTGAGCATTTGATTGGCTCCACAGCGTTCAGCAATCCCCGCAGAACCCACTGAGTTAGAACAGAGCAGACGAGGGAATCGAAGCGAGGATCATTAAAATTATTACATGTGTTTCAGGATGCACTAAAAATCCAAACGTGTTCGCCTCACTCGACTCCTGGCCAAAGTGAGTCATTCCGTCCTCGTGTCGCCCCCGCCCTTCCGCCCTCCCAGCCCCCTGGATTGACTGCCTGCAAGTAAATTGATTATCCGAAAACGTGATCTTGTTAAGCGAAAACCCCAAACGGAGATCTTTTATTTCGCAGTCGTCCCGCTCGCCCCTCCCCGCCTCGCCTCGTGGAATGCTCGGAATGTCATTAACCAGCCGTGGTCGCAGATCCCGGCCGCGGTCCTCCGTGTGCATTGCGAACAAGATGTAAACACGATGTCGCACCATTGTTATCGAGGGACAACGAGCAGCAACAGCATTGTCGAGCGCCACGCCGGCCCCGTCCCGCCCGGGATCCCCCAGAGACAGAGGTCGCTTGGCCAGACGGCATCTCAGATGCGATCGCGACGCACTCGAGGAGCCGAGGCTGGACCGCGTCTAATTAAGAAGTGGTCAAGAACACGATCGGAAGCCTCGGCCGAGGACGCAATCAGGGATTCCTGCCGTCGTTCCGTCGGCGATGTCGATGCCGCAGTCGGCGGCCGTTGCGGCGAAATGACAAATATCGCTGTCCGCGCCTGCCGCCCCGGCGCCTGGGCGCTGGAGGCCGGAGTCCGCCGCGACTATCGGATGAAGTGTTGCCGATGGCTGTGCCGATGGTCCATTGTTCGGGCCCCAAATCGCACTTTAATGGCCCGCAATCGATGCTCGCCTGGCCGTCGATAAGGAGTCGGATCGTCGCCGGTCGGACTTATTGGAGCGTTGCCCTGGCCCGTGCCGAGGACGTGGACTACCTCGGCCCTTCTGGCCCGTGGGCTTCGGACTCGAAACGTGTGGACCTGAACTATTTCGGGCCTTGTTAGGGCAGGAGCCGTCCGCGGAATGCTGCACGTGCGATATGAAGGCGAAAGCGTAGACTTCGACGACAGCCAGATGCTTATCGGCGGGCAGTGGCTGCACTGGCCCGATCGAGCCACTGATCGAGGAGAAGATCAATAAGCCATCGTTCCTGGGGCATCCAGGAGGACGATGCGTACTACTGATGGCCATGCAGACGAAGCGGCCCATGCCAAATCACAATATTCTCATGGCTCAACCCCCTCCCACCGATCCACCGATCCGCCGATCAACGTTCCCTCGCCCATCTGGCTGCCGACTCCCCCTAGTGCATGGCCGATCGTAAACTCAGTTGACCACAAAAATGTCTCTAAATTTTCCAAATAAAAACGAAAGGCGATGGAGGCGACCAACAACAACAAGAACAACGAGAACATCAACAACAATAATAATTAGAAGAAGAAAAAGAAGCAGAGCAGCGACCGGAACCACAGCCCAAAACAACAAGTAGAGGAGGCGAATCGAGAATCGAGGCGAAAAATGGAAAATAAATAAACAACGCATAAAAGTCGCCGTCGTCGTCGTCGTCGTCGTCGTCGTCTTCGCCGCCGTTGTTTACTGGGCTCGG
Organism: Coelopa pilipes; assembly: GCA_947389925.1. NCBI lineage: Eukaryota > Metazoa > Arthropoda > Insecta > Diptera > Coelopidae > Coelopa > Coelopa pilipes. The sequence continues at coordinate 66,738,773 of OX376696.1, read as the reverse complement.
GATTCTGAAATCACGAGGCAATTAATTCGAAATTAGGTGCTCGGAAGAGTGTGAAGGTGCGAGGCCGGACGGCCATGCGGCGGCGGGGTCCAAGCGCCATGCGACGGTTGATCGCCGTGGTGTCGATCTCGATGATGATCACGAAGATGACGATGATGATGATGCTGTCGGTGTTGTCGTAAAACGGTCGAGTCGAAAAACAAACAAATGCCGAAATCGGCGGCCCCGGCGGCGGCGGCGGCGAACGCGGAAACATGTGAGCGACAGGCGACGGAAGGACCTCACAAGATCGCCCTGGAGGGCGGGCGACGCATCCCTCGCGCCCTCGCGCCCCCGCCCTCTGCGGTCACCGGCAAATGCTGTCGATTCGGCTGTCGCTCGCTCGCTCTCTCGGTCTCGCCCTCCCTCGCTCCCTCCCTCGGTCGACCAGCCGTCGAACGCAAACAGACGTCGTGCGCGATCCTTCAAACGCTCCGAGATTTAATTAAATCGCCCAATAAAAGAGCGCTTTACGGCGGGCCTCAGATACGCCGGCTGCGACACCGAGATACAGTATCTCAAATTGAAATCGCATCATTAACATCGGGCGCTGCACGGACTACACACCGACTGACAGACGACGGACGGACGGACGGACGGACGGACGGTCGGACCGATAGATATGCAGGCAGGCAGACAGATAGAGCTGCTCGTTGTTCGTGTCGTAAAAGTTGTGATCGACGGCTGCCCGGGTTGGGCGCACCGAGGGTCGGCGAGGGCCGGCGTTGCCACCCAGCGTGGGCGTAATTATTATTGCCATTAAAACTGTTTAGATACAAATAAACAAATCAAATCTTATCGCAACGCATCACGGCGCATCCATCGCATCGCATCGCATCACAGACACAATACATAAAGTATCGCCCAGATACGCCAATAACAATAAAAGTCGGATCTGGGCGCGTGTTTTCTCTTTATAAACATTTTCCGACTCCATTCGATTCCATTCGATTGTTGCTGGGGTTCTCCCCGCCTCCCCATCTCCCTGCCTCCCGCTGGCCCGCGAAAGGCCATCAGCGATTTTATTGTCATCACACAGTGTTTAACTTGTTATCGCTTGTCATGTCGTGTTGTCGGACTTTAATGCGTCCAGCGAATGTCTTTGATTGATATTTTCGCCAAATTATTGCCTCTGCGATTACAAGTTCGCACGCGATTATTGGAGTCTTTCTTCGGCACATATTTACACTTCATCCACACTGATTTATGCGGACGCGATTTGGATTTGGAGAGAACCATAAAGAGAATTTATTTGTCATATCCATAATGAGAAATGAGTCTGCCAGGGGATTACTGGAGTCGCCCTTGAGGTCCTCTGAGCCGTTCTGAATCCATTTCTAGAAATTCGAATCCACTTCTGGAGTCATCTCAACCCACTCAAAGTTCTGGTGCCGAACTGCGGGTCAGCTTCGTCTATTAATTCACTTCATTCAACGAAAGTCGATTCAAATCTGTGATCGGTTTTGGATTTGGATTTCAATTGAAAGCTAACGTTCTTTAACCAAACGTCTTTTAAACGCTTCCCATGGCATAAGCACCACCGCATAATTAAATAGTATGGCGTTAGTAGGTACCATTCGTTATAATAATAGATAATACATTCATAATGGCCCGATTAATGAGCCGAAATCAATCGGGTGAACCGAGATGGCGAAATATGGAACCATTATAGTGTCATATAACTGATTGGCAATTGAAGTTCATCGACCTGGAAGTGGAAGGTGTAAGAGACTAGTCATGGGCCCGAAGGGACCTTCGAAGGTGTGACTATGTAGACTATTTAGTTGTCGATCACTGGGCGATGGGGTCCGTCAACTCTTGACTCTTGAGTCTGGTCAGCCCCTTGCCCAGCAGGACGTGGGGAGGGTTGGACCATCCAATCGACGACCACCGCGATTCGGTCGTTTGAGCGGTCACGTCATTAGGCCGACTGGGGTTCGGTTGTAGCCCTCGCAGGGGTCTAATTGGCAAAGTCCGAAAGGGCTCGCGGGTCGTCAGTCGTCGTATTTTCCGACATTTGTTCCTTGCAACACAAAATTTGGCTGTCGATTTCCTCCGTGAGCCACGGGCAAGAGTGTGCGGTTGTTGACGTCGTCGTCGTCGTCGTGGTCGTCGTTGTGTTCGACTGGGTTTTTATTGTCGTCGCAGCAGAAATTTATGCGTCGCCGTAAAATAAATTCAAGAAATATAAATTAAAATCCATAAAGCAACGCAGCAAGCAGGAGAGGCGAAGCCATCTAACTGAGAGAGAGAGAGGGTGAGGGGAAGACCCGAGTGTTCTCCAGACTCTGAGATCGACACGCGAAGGAGTCGCGCGAATCCAGCGCCACATGTTGTCGACTGGCGCGTTGTTGCTTCGTAATTGTTATTGTTCTCGATGACGTTGTTGTCGTCGTCATAGTTGTTGTCGTTGCTTTGGTTGTTCTTTCTGTAACCGGCAACACTAGGTCTGCGCCTAGGCCGCTCTCGGTGCCGACGTCGCGGATGCGGCTCGACTCATTGTCGCCATCACTCAACGGTCGTGCATCTGAAATCAACGTTAATTAGCTCCCCTTCGGCCGCGCCCCGCCATGTCCTTTGGCCGCGCCAACAGCACCGACAACCGCCAACAACAACAAGAAACCACCGCCACCACCGACAACCTGCGATCGCCGAACTGGGCTCGTTAAACAGCGGCCGCGTCGTCCTGAGCCTGACCCGCCGACGGGTCGCGGAGGGGGCCGGCGACGACAGGTTGCGATCGCTGATTTACGGCCTCGCCCGGGCGCCACCGCAGCAGCGACGCCGCCAATCGACGGTAAATCATTCCGTTGCAGGACGACGGCTGGCACTCAATCGCAATGACTTCGCCTTCGAATCGATTGAGACGTCTCGTCTCGTCTCATCTCAGCCGGGCTGGGGCAACCGAATTTGGACCCCGATCGACGGCTTTCGCTGTCTATTCGCGATTCCCCACGGCTTCCGATCGTAAAGACTCTACTTAAGAGTAATTGTTATTATGAACTTGCCCACTGGACGAGCGGTGTCCGCGGTGACTCTGGATGGACTCGGGGTCTCACGCACGAGCACCGAATGCGATTCCCGCGGTCTCAACAGGAGTTTGTGTCGTGCCCTTTCTAGAACATCATTGCCAATGCAAGGTCGCAGGAACTCGATTGGAGAAGAGTCGATGTCTTCGGGCGTTGCTGCGGTTCGTGCTGAATTGTCCCATGTCTCGCAATTAGAAGAAGATTTGGCTTTCATCAGTTGGCATCTCATGCCCTCAAACATCTTCAACTTGCTCTTTCCCTGGCGTCGGCGCCGAGTTCTGTCTTCGATGGCTTCAGTTCCGGGTCCAAGTCCAAGTCCAGGACTCCACTGCCTCCGCCGATGTCGTGTCAATATATCACGTCCACGTCAACGCAGCGGGTCCCGGACTGCGGCGCGATGCGTGCGCAAGCGTGCAGCTTCAGAACGAATTAAACGGCAGATTCATTCGGCTGACATTTCAATTGTGGCCCCGACCCACCTCCCCGGGGACCCCTGGAGCCCTCTCCCTCCTCTCACCCTCCGCAGCCCCTTCGTGCGGCGCTGCCTTGGCCGTGGTTCACACGCGTGCCCATCAATAACCGAAATCTGACAGTTTATCATTACGGAACAACAAAGCCCGAATCAATCGCACCAGGAAGAACATCGGCCGAAAGGAACAACGTCGGAAATAACAAACGAACGCACGAAGGATGGAGCAGGAAAAAAATTCTGCTACAATACAATCTCTGCACGCAATGAGATAAATTTCAATCGGTATTTGCATTTACAGATTTTCCAACAACAATCATTGCTGTTGCCTAAGGGTTAAAGGCACGCAGCACACGTTGCCAAAGGAGCGATTTTTGGCAACTCATTATGTAATCTCAGCTGCAGCAGGACACGCGAGCCAGGCCAGGACGACAGGGGAACGATGCGAACGGCCAGAGCACGATCCGCAAACAAGGACGAGGACACGACCACGGCGCCGAGGACGAGGACGATAAAAAAGGAACCGAGACAGAACTCGGGGAATCCGCAAGTCATGATGACGCATCGGTTTCGCAAGCGTCCCGGCTGCGATGCTGCGGATTCGAGTCCGTTCGAGTCCGCCCAGGGGCGACAAAGGGTTGTCCCGATGTCAGCCATCCCTTGGTGCCCTAACTGGCGAATACGTCCAAGCGAACGGGGTCACTAAGAAGAGCCAGCAAAACCGTTTGACCCTGATTCCCAACTGTGACTTTATTCGAGGCATTTCGAGTCGACTGCTCCGCCTTGTCTGGCCACTGACTAGTCCTCCGCCACGTTAAACAGCACCTTGATCACCGTTCTGAGCAGGCCGTACACCGAGAAGTAGAAGTCCAGCCGGTATTCCCCAGACGGAAAGGGCGCCTTGTCCATCATGGCGACGACGGACCGCAGCCGGTCGATGTAAATGTACTGCCGGCAGACATAGAGAGAAGCGATAGTGGAAGGTCCTGATGCCGGTTGGGCGACGCACTCACCGGGTCCTTCCAGGGACAGCGCTGGTCGAAGTTGGACTTGTTCACTATGGCGTCGAAGACGATCTTCTCGAAGGTCAAGGGTTTGTGGCGCCTGTTCAGGAACTTGCAGAGGTCCAATTCCACATTGTAGAGGAAGGGCCTGAAGCCGTTGTACTTGCGCATCAGCTGGACTCGCGCCTGGGCAAGAGAGAGGTCAGATGGTGAGCACAGAGGTCGTGAGAAAATTGAGAATTCGCCCACGGTCACGTTATCGAAGGGGATCTGGAAGACGTGCGCCCTCAGCGATATCTCGTACTGGTCCCTCTTGATGGCCTTCACGAAGCAGTACTCGTAAATGAAGAACTCCTCGCCATCCTTCGTCCTGATGCACTCGATGCCCTTCCAGCGAAACTCCTTGCCGCTGATGGCCAGGCTCAGCGCCAGAAAAACCCATGACCACAACAGCCAGTGGATCGGAAGTGAAGTCATCGCGTTCCGGACCTCGATCGACAATTGACTACGGATGCAGATCGCGGTATTTCGCTTGGCCAAATATTGGTGAAAGTGGTTTTTAATTATATTTTAATTTATTCCTATTGTGATTTAATTGTAGCTCAGAGTTTCATCAGTTCTGTGCTAACAGTACCACGGTGGCAACAAGTGAGCTTTTTCATATTTATATTGAAACTGTGTTCTATCGGTTTTTTGAAACCATATTCCTACTGGTATATGTGTAAATGGTTTGTTGACTGCCAGCTATTAAAATAGCTTAAGTCGATATAATTTTTTGAAAAGTTCCACACAATTTTAAACTCGCTTGTGTCATTTTGAGTCGTATCTCACAAGACTCTAGTATTGATGCAAATCAATATGTAAACCATAATTTCAGACTTCAAGGCAAATATTTATTCGCTTTTAATTGTAATAAAATATTGATGTTTGCGAAATACCAACATGACCCTAGTTGCTCAAATGACCTACTGAATGATCCTATTTCAAGGTAAGCGATGTTTTATCTCTGTTTACTTTAGTCGATTTGAGAATACTTAAACAGCCATATTCTGGTGGTTTAGTCAGGATTTTTGGGGAAGAAAGTTGGACGGCGGCCCGCCTTCGTCCTGATGCACTCGATGCCCCTGCAGCGCAACTCCGTGACGCCCAGGACCCCGGCCAGGGCCATGCAGAGGCACAGGCACAGGCACGTCGGCCAGAAATGCGAGCGGTTCTGCATCGCGTTCCTGCTGAATCTGGCTAAGTTTGACAAATGCGAGCTCGGTTCGACTAACCCGACTTCATTTGCTCCTGAATTGAGGCGACATTAATGAAGATTGAAAGGTGGGCTTTGTTGATTGGAGCATTTGAGGTTCGAGTTGGCTGCTCCATATTTCAAGTTAAGCGTAAATATAGCAATCAATGATGTACCTGCCATTAATGTTGAAATATTCCGAATGCTACTTTAGTAGTCACAATACGATTGTATCAGTAAACACAATCATTAGCTGCTCGCAATTATCTCAATCAGGGTTTAATATTGAACTGGTCCACCTTGGCTTTTGCCCTACAGCCGGCAGGTAGGGGTTTGCACGCCGTCTGACTGTCTGCGGAAATAATGCCGGGGAGGAAACTGTCTGAGCTACAGACTCGAATTTCTGGATTTATTACATTGACATTTGCACGCTGCTTGCAGGTGATTTTGGTGAAAATCGAGCACGGACACGCCAACCGCCCATGTGAAGAGAAGGCCGGTTGGGGATGCCTGGTCCTCTATATAGGATTGAAATTGATTGCGGAAAAGTACACAATTTGAGGCACATGAATGAAAACGAAATCAACGGATATACAAACATTTTGTTTTAGATTTACGACAATCTTAAGATTGGCATTTGATGTGTGCTGTCATCAAATTTTTATGATATATTGTTTAAGACTAACGAACACATTAGTTTTATTTTATTTCATTATTATTTACTTATTTTTTTTTTTTTTTGTCTTCAAAATCGTTCCCATAAAATTTTCAGATAATACGAATAAGGAAGGATTGAAGAATGCAAAAAACTACTTTAGGCCTATTTAAATATTCTGCAAATTCAGCCAGGGCTTCCTGGCCGACTAATTTGTTGATTGACCCCCGGTGAAAGTGTCATCGATCACGATGGACGGATGTTTTCTCTTCCGGTGCATTTGGCCACATGTGTGCGTGTGTGAGTGCGCGTTCGATTCGAACGTTTTTTAGCAAATTAAAATGCACAATTCCAACAGTAACAACAATAGCGACATGAACAGCGACAGCAACAACAACAACAACAGCTACAACGGCATCAATTACAACGCAGAAGGAATGAAGATGGATCGGCCTTCGCATGACTTCGGGAAAAGGAACGAGTCGGACGACGAGTGCAGAGGGACGAAGAAGTGGCGCTAAGAAGAGGAACAAAGCGAGAATGAGAACGAGAACGAGTCCGATTGTTGTTGGCTTTGTTGATAAATTGAATAATAAAATAATGTGCGTAGCTCTCTCGTTCTCCCTCTCCCTCTCGCTCTCGCTGCGGCGCACGCAAGACGCCGCACTCACATCACGTGATGATGCGTCAAAAGGACGTCAAACGCATGAAAGCCGAATGACACAGCAATTTGACTACCGTCAGTCAAACGGCCTCCAAAGAGAAGCCGCCGAGAGCTTCGATTCGAAATTGATTTCGAACAAAGGCCTGGCGCGGGGCCGGGGCGAGAGTGGCCGTGGAGTGACGTCTGGGGAATGAAAGGATTTGTGTAAAAATGAGTTAATGGCACACAACCGCTTCTTCTTCTTCTTCTGGTTCTTCTTCTCGTTCTCGTCGTCTTCCCCTCCCCTTCCCCGGGCCTTTTCTGGTTCTTGACAAGTCATGGCGCCGCAATCAGTTTTGATTTCTCTAAAGAACGAAGCAAAAAACTCATCGAAGACAGGAAATAGAGAACCCCGGGAGGGAGGGCGAAAGGGGCGGGGCGGGGCGGAGCAGAAACTTAGACAAAGTCCTTTTCGGGCTCGTCGTCGTCGTCGTCGCCACCGCCGCCGCCGCCCTTCGACCCCGAGGACCTTAATGTATGCAATCCGTCGGCCAGATCTGTGTGGGAATTCGGGCTAATGATCCGAGCGTGATTGGGATTTTTTCCCGAAGCCGAACCGAACCGAAGCGAAGCATGGACATGATAAAAAACTACTGGAGTCGAAACAATTTACTTCAATTTCCTACTGTTCGCTGGCCGCATGTGTGCACGTGGCCCGGTGGCGACTCCATTGGATGGAACTCGATTGGCGGAATCAGAATCAGAATCTGGGAATCCGTTCCTCGAGTGGTCTGTGGAAAGAAAAAGACTTCCCAGCTCTCGTGGACTCCTCGACTGGGCCTCCTAAGGTGACGACGGTCCTGAGGATGTGGGGAAAATCGTTGCAACCGGGCATTGGCAACGACGCTGGGGACGCGAGCAGCAGCAGCAACAACAACTTGAGTGAGCCGACGGACCCCTCGACGCACCCCCACCCTGGGCCGTTCGTTCGAACTGTTGCTTGCTCGGTCTCCTGGTCCTCCTCCTACTTTCCCTCTCGCTACCCTCGTCACCCCCCCCCCCTCACTCTTCTTCTTCAGAGTCTTCCCATCTTCTTCTTCCTCTGGCTCGTCTTGTCTTGTGCTTCTTCCTAGGGCTCTTGTTAGGTTTTTGTGCGAAATCGTTATTCGATATTATTTCGCTAATTCGATACTTTTTAATATTAGTATCATGACTCTCCTTTGCATTTCTTCATTCGCTCCCCAGCCCTGGTGCTCGTCTTCTTCTTCTTATTCTTCTTCTTCTTCGACGTCTTCTACTTGCCCTTGTTCCTGCTCGATTTCCTTGTACTCGAGGTTCCAGCGAAAGCAGGAAGTTTGACAGGCACTGGAGGCTCGGCACGAGGGTCGGGCTGGGGTCGCTCGATCGATGGCTCTGGATTCGAGTGATTTTGCCGGAATGCAATTCGATATTTGATTTGCAATCCGATGGATGCATGTGTATCTAAGCTACACACACACACACACTCGCATGCCCACACCCATTGAACTCGATATGGAAAACGGTTTCGCAGAAGAATCCTGCGAGTATGTGGAAGACAACAAAAGCAACAGCAACAATAACAACGGTTCAGAGTATTCGATGACTGCGGGCAGTTTTTGTCGTTGTTGTTGTTGTCGATGTCCATGATGACGATGTTGTTGTTGTCGATGCTTGGAAAAATGCGATTATAATAACTCACCGTTATGCAGAGCCAGACAATGGCGAGATTTTTTTCGCCTTTCTTTTTATGTCCATTGTCTCAGCTGGTGCTGCTGCTGCTGCTGCTGCTGGTGATGTTGTTGTTGTTGTTGTTGTTGTTGTTGTTGTTGTTGTTGTTTTGGTCGTTTCTGTTATTCTCATCATTGTTGTTCTTTTTTGTTGCTGTTACTGCTGTTGTTGTCATCGACCACACATTACGCCCAGCGTTCGTGATTTACGTCGACATTTTCGGCCGCTCGTCCTCGTTCTCGGCCTGGCCGGCCAGCGACGACAGGTGGCAGCCGCAACAACAGCTGCCGTCGTCGCCGCCGACTGGCCGATTGGGTTGACATAACGGTCGGCCTATGGATGACCGAACACTCGGTGGGGCCGGCAACAGCTGCGGCCCCAACCGAGGGACACTGCAGGGGCTTCTCGTTCACAAATCCTGCCACGGAACCAAAAACCCAAGATTGGAGTCCGAGGAAACAGAAGAACTCCCTTGGGCCAACTCTTTCACCAACTTCCTGGCGATCTGAGATCCTTCCACATCTCTCCCTGCCGCCCCCCTCTCTCTTCGCGAAACTCCCGCAGCAAACTTCCGTCCTTCAAGGTCCGCCTCCTGCCATCGATATCTCGCTGGAGACGTGCCCAAGTTGCGGTTTTCGCTGTCGCCACCGCCCCTCCCGCATATCCTTGGCCTCCCCCGCTCTCCGCAGCACCGGGATGCAAATGAAATCGTTTGCTATTGTTGTTCATCGTCTCCGTGGCCTTAAATTAGTGCTGGTGCCATGGATATCCCTCTGATCAGCCTGGACGTCCCTTCCTGGCGAGAAGGGCCCTCGTCATCTTGAGGGCCTGATGTCGATCTGGGTTGGTTTCTCAAATTATTATTTCTTTGTTGCTCTTGTTTCGCATATTATTCCTCATAGTTCAGCTGGAGCTACATGTTCTCAAGTAGAAATCGGAGAAGTTTGGGAAGGGAGCGACCGACGGTTTCATCCACTGCTTACAGACAACTGTGTCCGTGATTTCTATTTAATCAGGGCCACAATATCTACTGATACAGGTTTGCGTCTTTAATGCAACTGCAACAGCAGTAACTCCCAGAAGCCTGCCTTGGTAGCCCTCGCTTCAACTCTCTTCAGGTCCACGGCTCGTTTGCACTTCCTGAGTCGACGCCTTGCTCCACCCCACCGGGCTCCATCCACCGCCCCCCGACGCGCCTCGATCTCGGGGCCTCGGAGCCGAGACCGGGCCCGACCCCTGCCCCGGCCGTGCAGCGATCTGCTAATCTCTTCGATTTGGCTTGCGATCAATTATCGCGAGAAATGAAATTAACTTTTATTTGTCTGTTTGTTGTTCTCACTGTTGTTATCGTTGTGCACAGTGATGTTGCTGTTGTTGTTGTTGTTGCAGTTCTATTAATTTCTCTATCCTACAAATGACTGCAAACACGCGATTCGACTGCGACCGACGACCGACAACCGACGACCGGCGACCAGTTCGAGCGAGGGGCATCGAAGGATTTTAAATTAATTTCACATCGGCCGATGATGTGCGCCACGCCCACCGGCGCACGAGCGCCCCACGGCCCAGGCCAGGCTCGGCCGGCCGGCCACAGGGCCTAGATCCGGTCGCCTGCCACATTAATTGAAAGCATCGCGAGGAACGCATGCGCCATCTCGCAGATGCACCGGCGCATTCCAGCAGATGCACTCGCCGTCTGTTTCTCCGTCTGTCGCCGCCGCCGTCCGTCCTCCCGCCTATCTGTCTGTGGGTCTGTCCATCCGTCTGTCGCCTCGCCTGTCTCTCTCCGTCCATTTGTCTGTCTGTTTGTTTCTCGGGCCGCGCGCTGCGCAGATACGCGCCCGGCAATCGCGCAGATGCAGAGATACGAACTAGCGGACGAATGCAATCAGCAGCGAGCGCGGGCGGGGGCGGCGAGGTGTGGAGGGCGTGGGCCGAGGCCGGGGCCGGTCAGCGACGTAATTTTAATTGTTACACAACAGGATTTCAAACAAATCGCTGGATTTAATTGAGATTTTGTTGTTGTCCTGGACGTTACAAGCTCTTATTGTTGTTGGTATTTGCAGTTGTTTTTGTAGCTGTGGCTGGTGTTGCCGTTGCCTTTGTTTTGCCTTTGCCTTTGCCTTTGCCTTTGCCTTTGCCGTTGTCGATGTTGCTGCCAATACCGTGGCCGTGCTGGTTGTTGCTGCTGCTGCTGCTGGTGCTGCCGGTCAGCGGCGAGCGATCGAAATTTATGGTTTATTATTTTTCATGATGTAACTCTCTGGCTCCCTCGTTGTTGTTGCCACCTCTGCACCGCTGCGATGGGCGGAGGGCGTGGCGGCTAAGCGAGGAAGTCAAGGAACTCCGAGGGATGACAGTTGATCCGAGTTGAGCTCGAGGCCGTTGAACCCACGGCAGCTGCGGCGATCGCGCGGGCGAGCGAGGGAGTGAGGGAGAGAGCGCGGGTCGGGGACACTGGAGGGCGTGAGCGAGACAGAGCGAGAGGATGAGCGACTGGAACGGCAACAATGGGCATTAGCAAGCGGCGTTTTCGCAACAGCAGCAGCAACAGAAGCAACAATGGCTGCAACAACAACAACAAACACAATCTCAACGATCGCTGCACTTGAACAATTGTTCGCTCCGCTCTGCCTTGATCTGATTTGCTCAACCTTGCTTTCCTTGCTTTGCTCTGCTTTCATTTGGATTCCTCTGATTCGGTTCTGCCGGTTCCTGCGTTCCCTTTGTCGTTCCTCGCCGGGCTGTGGTCGCCGTCATTGTGTTCTTGTTTTTTGTTCTCGTCGAGGCCGCTCTCGAGCGACTGCAACATGTCGTGGCAACACATGACGCCAGGAGCGGGTCCTTGAAAGGATTCGACGAGGATTCGTGAGGACTCCTAACAATGCACTCGAAGCGCTTTCGACAGAGGCAACTGAAATCCCAATGAACTCGAGGGATTTCGGGAGATTTCGAGGGATTTGCGGGGAGTGCAAAAAATTGGGAAAAATTCGAGGATTTGGGTTTTTGGATTTTTGTTTCCATCCTCCATTCGAGTCTCGTTGAGGCGTCGCCCAGCTGTTGGAAAGAGCTCGAAAGAGCATCCGTTCCAGAGAATCCACGCCGCGATCCACGTCTCGATCCTCGATCGTTCCTCCGTCGACGCTGGGCATCCACAGGTAAAGGACATCGATCAGTGGGGGTTGATCGGATCGCAATCGCCGATCGGATCGTTCGCCGGATCCAGGGAAGGCGGCAAATGAAATCCCAATGACTGGACTCCAAGGACCTCTCCCACGGCAGAGCCAGAGCCCAGCTTCAGCGAAGCGATTTCTTAATTGGGCGAGGCGACCTTTCGCCGATTTTAATCACCGACGTCTGGGAAGCGGCCGTGCGGACCAGGCGAGAGCTGCGGCCGCCGACGCCTAGACCTTGAGACCTGGCGACGGAGCAGGAGTCGAACGGGACACCTGGGGAGGGCGGGCAGCGACAGAGCGATGGCCCGATCGACCGACCGACGGTTGGCAACATGTGCGAGCTTCAAATCAAAGCTCTCGCAGACATCCGTCAGAAATCGATCCGCTCATCGTGATTTATGCCCGCGTCTGGCGGGCCTGGCCCAGCCGTTCGCGCCCGTTCGGTTCCCAGCCGAGGACGAGATCGAGGAGCCCGCGCCGGAGGAATGCGATGGCGTCTCCTGGAATCCCGGGCGAGAGCCGCGCCAAGTATTGTGTTTAAAATTATTGGAAAATTATATTTAATTCACAGTTAGACGCGCACGTACGCGGCCTAAACGTCGGCCGTCCCTCGAAATTGCTCGACTCCCCTAGTTGTTGTTGTTGTTGTTCTTATTCCGACTCCGACTTCGTCTCCGATTGTGGTTGTTGTTGTTGGCATTTCATTTGCTTAAAAGGTCTAAAATTATATGTAGAAAATTACGAGATCCGTTGTCCCTCAGTCGGAGTCGCAGTCGGAGACGGATCGGAGCTGGTGGACTGGGGCTCGGAGAGGCGGGGGGAGCGCGCGAACTCGACCTCAATTATCGATTTAACTTTATTATTGGTTCGGTCCGATTCTCGGACTTTGATTTCTTCCACACATCTCGACGATTCTCTGTCTGTGCGCGAAGCTTGCTTTTCGTCCTTTGCGCCGAACACAAACGTTTAGCTGATTACAGGGTGCGCATGTGTGCCAATTAGCCGGCGACTCGCGCGCTCAGATCGAGATTTCGACTGGGCTGCGACTCGGAGGACGGCACAGGCCAAATAACTGTTGTTTTCGCAAATAAATCACTCGATTTAATTAGAGGAATCGCCCGGGTTTCGTCGTGGGGCGAGCCGAATTGGGTCAGCGACCGGAGGGAGAGAGAGAGGAAGGAAGGGGAAAAGGGAGTGAAAGAGAGAGGGTTGGGGATAGAAAAGAGCGACGGAGGGGAGGCAGAGGAGGAAACCATAGAAAACCGGATGAGTCGGGAGTTGACGAGCGAAGGAGTGGAGTTTGGTTCAGGTCGAGCGGAGGTTTCTTTGATCACCGACATCTCTCTCTCTGCATCTCTCTCTCAATCGGCCACTTTCTCTGTCCCTCCCTCTCTCCCTTTCGGCACCCCCCCCCCCCTCGGCGCTCCCCCGCGACCATCCTCTTCCTGCTTTCGGATGTCTTCGTTAACTCCTGCACTCGTCCATCACGACTCGTTGACACCTCGCTGTCGCATCCTCACCAATCACAACGGCAATTACAACAACAAATAGCATGTAGACGGCAACAAAAACATCAACAACAACAACAACAACGATAGCGGCAACAATTACATCCACATCAGCCACAACAACCAGAGCCAGAGCCGGCGCTCCCAGCTGCACCCCAGGGTCAGACGCCGACTGCGCAGACTCGGCTCCCATCGATCCTGGTGGATGTCGCCCGTCTTCCCTCCACCTATCTGTCCGTCTGCTCCTCTATCTGTCCGTCCCCCTACCTATCTGTCCGTCTGTCCGTCTGTCCCTCTATCTCTCTGTCCGTCCGTCCGCCTCTTCCCGATCGGGCAATAAATCAGCTGCACTCAATAAACGTAATTGAGCGGCGGCGGCGATGGCGACGGCGGCGTTCGCAGAGAATTTTCCTCCTTTGGTTTGTGTTATTTCATTGTAGCTCTGTTCCTCTTCTTGTTGTTGTTCCTCTCGTTGTTGTTGCTGTAGTTATTGTTGTCCCTCGTTTTAATTTCGCTGCGCAAACTCATAGAAACATTTGTATCTTTTGGCGAGTACACGAGGCTCGCGTGTGGGAATGCGATCCTTATGAGCTGCTCCGCTCCACGGCGACGGAGGCATCCTCAATGTTGTTGTTGTTCTTATTGTTGTGGTTATTGTTGTTGTGGTTATTGTTGTTGTGGTCATTGTTGTTGCTGTCGTTGTTGTTACGTTGCTGCCTTCGACGTCCGCTGAAAGACGCAACACGCGCATGCGCAGCCTTCGCACTCTGCGCCTGCTGTCGCCACTTCGGCATCGATGGCGGACCGGGGTCGGGCAGGGGTGGAGCGCGCGATCGAGTGAGGGCGGAGGGCGGAGGGAGAGGGCGAAGAGAGAGAAGGAGAGTTGAGAGGACCGAGTGAGCGAGCGAGACGGGTTGAGTCGTTTATGGCCGCGATCACGGAACAATAAATATCTGCGAAATGCTGTTGCGGGCATCAGGCGCGGGAAGGGCGTGGGACGAGGGACGAGGGGCAAGGGGTGGTGGAGAGGATCGAGGGACCCGGGACGACCGAGTTCGTCTCGAGCGAACACGTGAAACACATGTTGGCGATTAATATTTCGTATGTTGCTGATGGTTGTTGCCGGTCGCCGTCGCCGTTGCCGTCGCCCGTCGATGGTTCTTGTGCTTGTTCTTGTTGTTAGTCGCTGTTGTTCGTGCTGTCGGTGTTGTCGTTATTGTTATTGTTGCTGTGGTTGTAGTTGTTGCTGGCGAGGTGAGGGTGAAACCATAACGAATCGCCGGACATGTGCGCGCCGATGATCAGGGGGAGGAGGATGAGGGATTAGAGTGCGCGAATTCCCCGTCGCCAGGCCTACTATGGGAGAGCTTCCTCTAATGAGATGTGGGAAAGGATTCGGGACGACCTCTGGACGACTCTGAACGATCCTTGCACGAGCTCTGAAGGATTGTGGACGACTCCGAACGACAATGAGCGATCTCTGGATAGCTCTGGACAACTCTCAAGGATCTCTGGACGAACCTATACGACCTGGATGACTTTTAGCGACCTCTTGACGACTCTAAGCAGTCTCTGGGGGGCTCTCGACGTCTCCTGAGAGACTCAGTAGGACTCTGGACGGCCCATAGACGAGTACGGATGACCTCTGGACGATTCTAAGCGCTCTCTGCACACCCTAGAGGACTCTGGCCAACCCCTGGGCATTCACAGGACGGCTCTGGAGCAGTCTGAACCATTCTAGCCGATCTCTGGACAACTCTGGAGGACTCTGCACGACCACCGGTGACTCTCGACGACATCTGGACAACCTCTGTAAACCGCTCGGGTTCGTCTCTGGAAAAAACCCTTCGTACCAGCACCCAGTGAAAAGGCCATCAGAATTTAATATTAGGTTATTTTATTTTATTTTAATTCATTTACTGTAGCATATTCAATAGTTGTTTGGGTTTAGTTTTCAGAATGCATTTCATTTTGTTTCATTTTGATCATTTTCTATCATTAAGCAGCTTGAATACGGTTCTAAGTTAAACAATAAACATATTTCATATATATATTCATATATATATATATATAATACTATATACTATATACGTGGTAGTTGCGTAGTGGTAATTATTTAATTAGGTTCATAATTATAATTACTGTAATTACTGTACGTTCATTAAAATGTTATTCTTAAGGTTCCATAAGTTATTGTATTCATTATTAATAATATAGTTAAAGTTAGGTGAATTTAGAAAAACGCTCAAGTTCTCGGCACGAGTCGAGCCCTACAGCTGGCGTCTACAACTAGGTGTCTACGTGTGTGTGTGTGTGTGTGTGTGTGTGTGTAGCATGTCCTAGCGGTCTAATAGCGGGTGGCTGCATGTGTCTGTGTATGTTTGTGTGTGAGGGCGTAACCAGTTTTTGCTCGTCGGTCGGTCAAAGCTAAGTCCGTGTCACGCCGCCCCAAGCGAAAGCCTTCGTCGCACGACCGCCCCCACCTCCCCTTAGCTCTAAGGTGTTTCTCTGGCATCCGAGCCCCCGTCGCCAGGTGGCTTCGCAAGTCTTTAAGGGTCGTCTCTATGTACAGAACTCGTGACTGCTCCACGGAGTGTCCTCCAATTGGAGTGGTTTTCCGTTAGTGCTACGTTTGATTTAAATAATATTCAGTAACTCCTACTACTAGGCTGCCTCTGCCCCGGCCGCGGAGGGGTGGGGCAGGGCGGCGATCTGCGAATGTATTTACAAGCCGACCGAGGTCGCGCCGCGCCGACTGCCCCAAGTTGCCGACGTGGCCCGCGTCCCAGCGCCTACTGGACTCCGAGACTCCTCGAACCCAGCACTCACTCCAAGGCGCTTCAGCTCCTCGACTCATCGACTCATCGAATCCTCACTCCACGACTCCTCGCCGCGACTCCTCGCCTTCTCTATTTACACCCCCGGGTCCGCTCGGCCCCTGGCTCGACCTCGTCGTATACTCTAAGAAAACCCCGGAACTCCATGCCTCCTGCGTCCTCGGGCCTCCTGCTCCCTCCTGCCCCGCTTCTATTCCGCTCGCGATTGCACTTTGAGATCAGTTTCCAGCTTCGGCTTCCTCATTGGCTTAGTTGGCGCTGCCGAAGAGCACGGAGTTCTTGTAGTAGGCGGGTTGCCGCTCGGCCAGGGGGCTCTTGACGTCGCGGTCGGCGTTGGCGGCGCGGTTCTTGCGCTCCATCTCGATCTCCTGGGCCAGCGACTCTGCGGGCGAGACAACAGCAGGGAGAAAGAAAGGGAGAGAGAGAGATGGGATGAGTTGGGGCTGCACAAGACCAACTGAGGAAGGCGTCGACCGTCCTCGAACCAGGTCAAGGCCTCCGCCAAGCCCTGGTGGACCCTCGGTCCCCAAAGTCTGGGTTCTCGGGACCCTCGCTCAGCACCCTCGAGATCCATCAAACTTTGGATCCACTGGACCCTCTCCATCACCCCCTGTACCCTCAACCCTCCACCCTCGTCTGGCACTCACCTGAGTAGTTCTGCCAGAAGGCGCCGGTGGCCATCAGGTCGATGCCCGGGTAGGTCCAGGGCGCCTTGCCGTTGCCGGCGGCGGCGGCAGCGGCGGCCGCAGCTGCAGCCGCGGCCAGGCTGTTGCCCTCCGGCTGCGAGGTGGGCGGCAGGGTCAGCGGGGTGCTGCCCTCGCGGTCGCTGCTCCGGTCGCAGAGGTCGCGCTCGCTCCGGTCCAGGCGGTCGGCGCTGCGTCGCTCCAGCGACTGCTCGTGGTCGCTCTGGGGCTCGCGCTTGAAGCTGGGGCTCTCGGAGCGCTGGCGCATGTGGCGCAGCTGCAGGTGGTGCTGCGGCTGGAGGTGGTGCTGGTGCTGGAGCTGGTGCTGGTGCGGCGGCTGCTGGGGGGCGTGGCCGTCGTGGGAGTTGGCCGATTTGTCAGACTTTACGCTCGATCGACAGTCGTTATCTGCGGGCGAGGGCGCGGAAACAGGGTGCGACCAAGAATTAGAAGAGTTGCTCCTGGTCGATTCGACCCCTTCCCTACTCACCTTGCTCGCTCTTCCTGGCGCCGTCCGCGCCGCCCTTGCCCAGCGAGGACTCGCCGCCGCTGCTGCTGCTGCGGCCCTCGTCGGCGGCGCCCGCGCCCGCGGAACCGGCCGCCTTACGCTTGTCCTCGTCGAGCTGCTGCTGGCAGCGGATCCGCAGCTTGCGCTCTCGTCGGTAGCGCTTCTGGTACAGGACTGCAACGAGAGAGAAAGAGGGGAAGAGAGAGAGAGAGGTTTGCATTAGTCGTCCGCCTGAAACTCGATGCCAGGAGTGGCCGAGGCCGATCGCGTTCGATCGACTCGGATCCGATCTGATCGAGGAGCCGCCTTCGTTTCCTCCCGCTCCCTGCCCGAGTCGGATGCACTCGGCTGCGCATCCGCTACGCGTGTGGCCGCCGCCGGCGCCCCCACCGACGGCGCTCTAATTCAATTGCTATCGAGACCGAAGACGACGGCGATCGAGCGCCGACGATCGACGTTCGACGATCGACATTCGACGCTCGACCATCGGCGGCGTGGGCAACCGGGCGAGGACCAGAGTCGGAGTCGGCCGATAAGCGGGCGAATTGAATGTCGTGTGCAGCCAAGTGCGACGAACGGCGACGACGACGACGACGACGAGTCGAATGGAACGTGGCTAAATATGGACGACTGGCGACCGAGTCCCCTGCGGCTGCTCGAGTGCACGGGTTTGTGCCACAGAGGCCCGGGGCCGGCGTCAAGGCCAACAGACCCGAGGCCAATGGGGAGAGACAGAGAATGGGCCATGTTTGGCTCATCGAGAACACTGGAAGCCCCAAAGCCAGAACATTAACTCCAAGTAAGTCGAGAGGGTCGTCGAGCGAACCGACGACTCCAGCAGCCTCGATTCTCGCAGTGCACGGAACCCAAACGGCGGCGGAGATGAAGGAGAGTAGGGGAAGAGGGAAAGGAAGGAGAGGAGGGCGAGGAAGGCGAGGGAGCTGAGGAGGAGGGCCGGGTCTTTGGGCCTTGGTCCGCGCCTAATGCGATGCGACTCGAATGACGGCGTCCCTGACACCTGATATCCCTCCGTCGCGGGAGCCAGGGAGTCGCAACAACAATGACAATATCGACGCTGATGCCAAACGACAATGGCAATAAGCGGGAGCAGAGACAAAGCGAGATGTCCTTCGAGCGGATTTCAACAGAACTCGCAATGCAAATGAACTTAAAACGATTTCAGTTCGATTAGCTTCCACTCGGCTGGGTGGAGCCGGTCGGTAACGAAGGGGAGGGAGGGAATCCAAGGGGTCCCGGGGGTACCGGAGGACGTCGGCTCCCAGGTCTGAAGGCCAGGAGGTCGGAGTCTGGCTCAAATCGACACGCGATGGCTTCAGAGGTCTCGGAACCACCGCCTGAGACGCCAGCCAAGGGAGAGTGAACGACTGAGGGAGGACGAGGGAGAGAGAAATACATCGAAAGAGAGCGAGAGAAAGAGGGAGAGAGTGAGTGAGTGAGTGAGTGGCGTTGACAGATGCGAGTGACGAATGCGAAACGTTCCCAGCTCCCATTCCAGCCATTTCCAGTTGCTGTCGCGTGCAGCCAGCCAGACTCGGACTCGGACTCGGAGTCAGACCCAGAGCCAGAATTGCAATTTTCCATTTGGTCTCCAATTAGGCGCCTGCTTGTTCTGCCTCCCCTCATCCGCCCCTCCGCCCTTCCTCGGCCGTCAGCCGGGACCTGGGCTGTGCCCAGTGCTCCGTGATTAGAGTCGTCGGCGTCTATGGAGCGAGGGGAGGAGGCAGGGGGGGTTGGAGAGGGGCAGGCGGGCACGGGGGACATGGAGGGGGGGGGGGGGCGAGGGCGAGAACCACGGCCAGGGAACACATGTTCTGCGGTCGGGCGAACTGTAAATGCAGCCGAATAAACAAATTGCATGCAACATCTAATGGCGGCGGCGGCGGTGGCTACGGCGACGGCAGCAACATCTACGACAACAACAGCGAGGCTAATAACAACAGGAACAGCAACAGCAAGAAGAAGAAGAAGAAGAACAACAAGAGCTACACCAACAACCCGAGCAATAAGAGAAAGACGACCAACAACAACAGCAGCAACAGGAAGAACAGCAAATAGCAATATCGCAAACATAGATTCACTGCCGGCGATTATCAACATTGCAATCAGACAAAGACTCCAGAAACCGACGGAGACGACGACGAGGAGACAAACGGACAGAGGGACGGACAGACAGTCGTAGGAACGGACAGATAGGCGGGACGATATCGGACGACGGTTGGTGGGACAAGCGGGTGGCAACCGTGCTCGGCGTCCCGAATCGCAGCCTCTGCCGACTCCGCGCTCCCCGTCTCGCGGCTCCAACAACTCAATCTGTCCGTCCGTCCGACCGTCCGTCTGTCTGTCAGCCGACTGGAGCTGAATTAATGCTGACAACAAATTTGCCATTTGCGCCACAAACATTCGCAGCGAATCACAGAAGACACGGCGGACTCAGAAGAAGAACAGCTCGTCATCAAGGGGAAGGAGATGCAGAAGGAGGAGGAGGAGACCGAGAAGGAGGAGGAGAAGAAGAACTGGAGGATGTCGCCGGAGTCATATGTCGAACGGGCCGGCCACGCTCGGATGCACACGGCGTTTAGGAGTGTCAGACTGCATTAGATTTGGCGGCCAGGATTGGAAGCGGCTGCAGCGGTCGACGGGACGTCTTCGCTCGATGGCCTCCGGTCGATCGGGGCCAGCGAGGGAAAATCCAGAGGTGAGGTGAAAAGGCTGAAGGGATCCAGGAGGCAGGATTCCAAGGCCCGGGACCTCTCACGGCGAATGCACGGCTTCCCTTCTAAAAAAACACCTTCTCGCCGTGAACGTTTCTCACGACGGCCGAAAACCGGGAGCCGAATTCGACTCACAAACAAAGGGCAGAGCGATAAAGAGAGAGGCAAAGAGATGCCGACGGGAAACCACGACCGACGAGGGGCCGAGGGTCCGATTAACGGGCACCGCTTTTGGACCGACCTCTGATCCGCGCGCAAATTTGCGACTAAACGAGTCCACTTCGCGCGAATTAGCATAATGCAAATCGGCCCGGTGTCGCCGGCCCCACGCTCGGATCCCCGAATTGGATCGGATCGGATCGGAAGGGAAGCGAAGGCAGGCGAAGACTGGCAGAGAAATGGTTGGCAACTCACCGCGCAGCTTCCGCTCGTCGACCAGTTGGCGCTCCAGCGAGTCTTTGACTTCGCGCTCGCGCAAGACGTCCATCTTCAGTTCGGCTGCGAGACAGAGAGAAGAGAAGAGGGAGAGAGGGAGAGTTTTAGTCGGTTCGATTAGATGTTAATTAGCGATTAAGAGGCTGCCTTCGTGCTCGGCAGGACCCCGACCCCGACCCCGACCCAGACCCCGACTCACCTTTCTCGTAGCTGATCTGGCGCTCCTGTTGGCGCGCGTTGTCGGCGGCCACCTTCAGGAGGCTCTGGATGTTCCGCAGCAGGGTCTCCGTCGACGAGGGCGCCGCGTGCGCCTCCAGCGCCATCGGCCCCAGGCCCAGGCCGCCGGCCAGGGCGGCCGCCGCGGTCGCCGTGGCGTCGCTCGCCGCCAGCGACAGGGCCTCGTTCGGCGTCAGGGCGCCGCCGGAGCCGGGCCCGTTGCCCAGTGCGGCCGAGCCGGCGGCGCTGCCGGCCGTGCCGTTGGCGACCGCCGCAGCCGCCGCCAGGGTCGAGTAGTTGAGGGCGCGCTGGTGGTGCTGCTGCAGCGCGGCGACGGCGGCGGCGCTGTGCGGCACCGGCGACTGCTGCAGCGCCGGGTGCGGCAGCGGGTGCGGGTGCGCGTGCGGGACGGAGTCGCGGTCGTTGACCCCGATGGCGCCCACCCCGGCCCCGATGCCGCCGACGCCTACGCCGGTGGCGACGCCGAGCCCGACGCCGCCCCCGCCGGAGCTCGCCGCGTGGTGGAGGTGCTGGTGCTGGTGCGACGTGGCCGAGAGATTATCACGTTCGGCGTCGCTCAGATCTGCGGAGACAGAGACAGAGACAGAGACGAAGGAGACGATTGAGTTATCGGCGGTGACAGCTGGACAGCCGGATTGACGGGTGTCGCCGGGATCGTGGCCTCACCTTCGTCGTCGTCCTTGGCGACGCGTTCGTCGACTTCCGAGACGTTGTCGTCGCTGAGGTTCTCCTCCTCGTCGTCGTCGACGCCGATCGGCTCGCGGCTGCCCCCGATGCTGCCGCCCTGGGCCGAGTGGGCGGGCGAGTGGACGTCGCTGCGGTCGCTGCGGTCGTCGCAGTTGCTGCCCTGGTCGGTGTTGCCGCCCGACTTGGACAGGTTCAGCACCGGGCTCTGACGACTGGGCGAACCTGGCGAACACAAGGAGACCGAGAAGACGGAGGTGAGAAAGAGATCGGGTGCGGGCTCGTCGTGCGACTTACAGTTCCGCGAGCTGAGGTCGCGCGGCTTCTGGTCGGCTCCGGGGCCGCCGCCGACGCCCCCGCCGGCTCCGACGCCCATCTGCTGGCGCGACTCGTCCGTGCGCTCCTCGCGCAGCCTGCAAATGAAGTGGGAATTTCTTTTTTTACACCACGATTCGCTCTCTTTGTCTCCCGCCCCACAGCCCCGCCCCTCCTGCACTGGCCACATACCTCTCCAGGTGCTTGACGATGTCCTCGTAGGCGGCCCGGCAGTTCTCCCAGATGCCCGACCGGGCCAACGCGTCCATGTTGGCGGCCGACATCCCGCTCTGGGCCGCGGCCTTCAGCATCTGGCTCTCGGGGCGCGCGTGCAGCCCGTGCGGCGCCATCCCGGGCGACATGAGGGCCGAGCCCGGGTGGTGGTTCATCTGCATGAACGCCATGTGGTTGATGGGCGGGGGGTTGTAGCCGTTCGCGAGCAGGGGCGACTTCTCCATGCGGCTCATGTCTGCGGACGTCGAGAGGATCAGGGTCAATAGAGTGGAGAATTTGAATAAATAATCAGTGGTCGACTGAGTCCCTCCCGCAGCCGTCGATCGCCGAGTCGACTGCGTGATTGACGGCCGATCGATTGTTTGCTGCAGCGGCGACCTGTCGAAGCGCCGCAGTCGATTTCGATTTCGATTGCGATCGCCAGGGCGCTCGGGCGCCGGGCAACAGCAATCGCCATGGGACTGTGGTGCATTTCGCTAAGCCACCCAACGCACACACAGACACCTGGCCAGTGTCCGGTGTCTGGGCCACGGAGCGAGCGGGCGCGCGACCGAGTGAGTGTGTGTGCGATGTCGCTGTGTTCGTGCGATTTAATAGCCGGGGGCCCGCTCACAGCCCCGGGACGGACGGACGGACGGACAGGTGGGCGGCCAGACCGGCCGACTGCCGAAGACTGTCGCGAGATGGCGACTCTGCCAGAGCGAAAGAGACGGCAGGCTGAGTGGAAACAACGCGCACCTGTTCGCAAATAACAGACGTGGCCGACTGGCCGAAAGCTGCTGACTTGGCCAGCGGCGAATGCGTGCGAGCGACTGTCTCGGTGTCTCTGAATGAACTGAACGACTTCATCTGTCGGTCGCCCTGCCCTGCTAACCGTCCGTCCGCCTGGCTGTCCGTCTCTCTGTCTATCGGCGTGACATATTTCAACAATTTTCGCCGCCGGTGCGCTTTTGATGGCGTTTAAAACACAGTCTGAAATAATTTGTTGTCACTTTTTCGTAATGGAAAATGTCGTGTTATCAAGGCGTCACACCAGTCAGGCATGTGTGAGTGTGTGCGATAAAAGTCAATTCAGGTGGCCGCCGGGAATTTCGCCTAATGCCCGGTTGTCTCTGCTCCAAAAGCCCGCCCGCCCGGCCGAATGCACTGGATTTTTCATCTCCTGATGCAGGCATGGCCTCTGGGAGCCCCGGGGCATTAATCATTCATCCCTAGCCGAGTTAGAACCGGTGTATGGCCAGAGCCCCGCTCCCTCGGATCGGGAGCCCTTAGTGCGATTGATTATTATGGTTTTGTGCAGTGCCAGCGAGCTCCACTTCGCCACAGTGCTTCTCCCGATACATTGTATTAAGTTATTGTGCATTTACCCATTTCCATTTGATCGCAGAAATCCACGCGCTGTCTGGCAAGCCATTTATTCGTTCACCCGGTCTGTCCGTCCGTCCCCCTGTCGACATGTGCGTCTCGCCGGCGCCTTCCGAGCGAAATTATCAGGTGTTTGTCCGGCCCGAGCGCCGCCGATTTTAATAGAGCCGCCCGCGAATTACTCGGCAATTTATCACCGCGAGCTCGAGCTGGTCACGGGGTCTCCGAGTCGGAATCGCAGCCAAAGTCTGGAGTCGCAACCGGTCGCGAGTTCTGCAGACGCGTTGGAAACGACTCGGCCCATTGGTTTCAGCTGCTGGGAAAGCCAGGAACTCGAACGCGATCCCACCAACGGACCCAAACACAAACACATGCACACATGCAGACGTCGTCGTATCGCTCGCCGTCGATCCTCGGGCTCACGGGCGAGAACTCGTCATTTTCCCTGCTTTCCCAAGCAAATTAAATATCAATTCACAAATCATTCGTAAAGCCAGAAAATATACAATTTCTCGCAAAACTGCCTGCCAATGGCATTTCATCGGCAGCCGAGGCAGCAACAACAACGAGGCCCTCCAACAACAACAAGGATGCCACCATCCAGCACCAACTACAAAAAGTACCAACAACAAGAGGCGATCAGCAGAAGATCGACGGAAGGAGCGGGACGAGGAGGAAGCGGAGGGACGAAGAACGGCCAAGCGGATCAGGATCAGGGCTGCGGTTCCGTCCCCGACTCGGCGCAGTGGCAGGCCCTTGAGCGTTGCCATACTTTCGCAACGCGAAACGACTCGTCTTCAGTCGGTGGCTGGGCCTTCTTCGAAGCTTCGGCGAAACTTGCTCGCGATCCGAGACCCAGAGCAGGTCCTTCGCGAAAGGGAGCCCGTCCGGGCAGCACCTGCGCGAGCCGTCCGTGTGGCAACGCCGCGCCATAAATAACCCGCAACGTCACAATGCATCAACGTCAAACAAACGTCAGAAATCCACCTCGGTCGCCGGCGCGGACGCAGGCGAAGGAGAAACACTGTAATTCCGCAAAACGTAACTCAAAACGTAATTCATACCTTATCGACGAGTCCGGCCCGCGCGCAGGTGCGAGGGACGGACGGCGGCGGTGCGGCTGAAATCGAAACGGATCGAAATGGTTCGGGACGAAATGAAACGAAATGAAATCATTTTAGGCCGCGAGTGATCGTGCCCGGGCCGGCTGAACCAATGATTTTCTACAATTGTTGCTGGCGAGGAAGTCTCGCTCGAAGTCGGCGATAAATGCGGGGAAATCGGCTCGGATCTTTTATTATTGTCTTGCGTACTTCTGTCCGTCGGTCTGTCTGTCCCATTGCTCGCGTTGGCATCAGGAGGAGGAGGTGGTGGAGGGGGTCGATCGACGGAGGGGCCGCGCACGATCGCCGCGAACGCCTCGATCTGTGTCTCGAATTCGAATGTGAATTGAATGGATCCGCCGAGAAATTGCTGCCCTCGGTGATTGGGGCAGGGGGAGAACTTGGAGAACCTGGCGAACCTGGAGAACCCCCCAGAAAACCCCACCCCCCTGGGCAAATTATGAGTCCCGGCTCCGCAGTCGGCATCGATCGGGAACCCGTCGATCGTGTGTAATTGTTTAATTCCCATCGCTCGCCATGGGAGCAGCGCCGAGTCCCCGAACTTCGCCGTCCGATTTCGGGATCGAGTTCGGGCTCGGCTGTGCCGACCCATTCCCCGGGCCCGCTTGACAGGTGGGCCACGCCCACCGCCAGATCTGAGAGCGCCCTCCGGACGCCGCCGTCGAGAGGATGAGTCGTGGAATTCCAGCGTCTTCGATTCCATTCCATCGCTGCGAGTGCGAGGTTTTTCTAAAGAACTCGACGCCACGGCCATTGTTGTAATCAATTTAGTGCTCAGTCATCGCGATCGGTGGCCGCGACCCTGATCGCGATCGACGGTGGGCGGCGCTGGAATCAATCGGCGCGGCGATCGCCCGGTGGAAGTGGGAGAAATGGAGTCGTCCGAGAAGCAGAGGCCGAATCAGACTGTCTTTGGTTTGAGTCCCAGAGAGCCCGAAGGGAAATCCACCACACCCCATGTGCCGTACTCACCACTGATGTGTCCGTTCTCGTAGGCGTAGTCGCCGTTGTCCAGGCGGTGCTTCTTCAGCTGCGGGTGCTGCGAGAGGTGCGTCGGCGGCAGCGAGAGTCCCACAGGGCCCCTTTTCGGCGGTCGTCCCGGTCTGGAACTGCGGAATTGCAGAGAGTTACTGTTGGGTTAAAGACATTGCAAGAGACAAGAGAGCGTGAGTACCACGGAAATTCACCACGCACCCCAGGGCGCCTCAAGGGCACGGGCGGCGGTCGAGCGGTACCTCGATATGATATTTATTACATGCCCTGGATGTGTTGCCACATGTGCATCCAATCGTGCGTCGAGTTTTTTCTGTTTTTATCTCCTTCGTTATGTCAGAGAGCAAATTCTTTTCAATTGTAATTACGTGTGTGTGTATGAGAAGCAAATATTTGCTTCCCCAAACAGAGCCACATAAATAATGAGGGCAGCGACAGAGCATAGAACGAGAATTAACTGCAGGAAACGGTGGCTGGTGGAAGTGCTTGATAAGATCTGCCGGAGATAGTTGGTAAATAGTTCAGGGCAAATAGAAGTCGAAATGGCGCCGCGGACCTGCGGCAGCGGCGGTGGCGCCAGGGGCCGGGGAGTCGGGAGGCGCCAGGGTTGGGAGCCAGACGGAGCCAGGGCCGAGGACTCAAGACCAAGGCAGAAGACAGACTGACAGAAGAGCGCTTTGGTAGATCTTGAAGGATGTTTTGAGGGTTGCCAGGACGGTTTCACGACTTCCCAAGATCGCGATCCGGCCCAACTCCTCACTGCACCCTTCCCTGCAGCTCCTGGTGGACGCTCATGATCGCTGACAGGCCTCCGTGACTCATTTAATCCCCACTCGGAGTCGAGTGTTTTTCATTTCTTCGAGGAATTTCCCCGTTATTTATGGGTGGTAAACACTGAAGATCTGTCCCCATCCCCCTCTCTCTACCTCTCTCTCCGCGATGTTGGCCAAACAGAAGCACCTGATGCTTCCGTAATCTACGCAATTAAGACCATTTCAAATAGAAATGAAAACGAAACTGAAAATTAAATGTTAGAAGAGTAAACAACAACTACAACAACTGAAGCAGCCACTGTGTTTAGTCTACACTGGCCGGACTGGGGACAACTCGGCGGGCGAGGCGCAGGCGCAGGCACAGGCACAGAAATTTATTTATCGTCGTGCAAATAAATAGACGAGTATATTTGTATATTTGGAGATAAGCGCCAAGATTCTCCAGATCCACTTGCCAACCGAGCCGTGTATATGTACATAAACATATATCTGCTCGGCAGCAACGAAACAACAACAAAACACGAGTGAATCCTATTTTTTGTTTTATTGCCGCGCAAATATTATCGGTGTAAACAGTTTGTAGAATTTATAGAATTTACTACTGTTTGACTCCTGTATTCCCCATGTTTGCGGGCGGCGAAAGCGAGACGCAGAAAGTCGGCGTGAGAGAGAGGGATCGATGGAGGCCAAAGTCCAGACCAGACGAGGGAAGGGGAGAATGTGATTGGACTGATTTTGGGAGAGAGGAAAACGGAAACCAAGGTCCAGAACTCATGACGGATGAAGGGAAAGGGTTTCGAGTGATTTCTTCGCTATGAAATTGGTATCTGATTTAGGTCGTAAGTGGGAAGGCAGTGGGTTGAGTTGTTGTGGAAAAGTAGTTTAATAAAGATTTCAATTGTCAAGAGTTGGCGCCTCTTCGTCCTTTCACCTCCTCAGCCCTCGTATTTGAACCGATCCCAGGTACCGGCCACGTCTCCAGACACGCCAGAGACTGTCTGAAGATGTTGACTCCGAGTGTTTGCCGCCGAATCGCAGGAGTTCAACGAATCTCGAGTCCGTCGCCGACATCTCCCAACACGAGGCCCCCCACTCGCCTTTCGACACACACACGATCGCCGCCGGGGAGGCTCCTGTCGCCGTTGTCTCGGAAATCGCCGCGAAATTTATGAATTTCTGCTAACTGTGATCGCCGATGCTGGCGAATCGCTGGTTATCGCGCGCTGTGGCAACGCCGTGCCGCCCCGGTCCACTGTCAAAACGTCAGCTCGATTGAGGTTATGCAAATGTTGCCGCGGCTTAAATTATCCACAATTTTGATATGTTGTTTTTCGTGTTCGTCGTTTTGTTTTGCCTTGTGCTTCTCCTGTTTGGTGTTTTGTTGTTAATTTTTCTCGGAACATAATGTGATTTAGAAGCAACAAAAAAAATTGAAAACAAACGAAACTTAATGCGAGTGGAATTTGCAGAGCACACAAAGCGTGAGCCCCGAGGACGAGCGTCGGAAGGATTAACTAAATTCCTGCTTGACTAAATATGGCCGACACTTCCGGGAATAGGGCTTAGAAAATGTGCATCTATTTCACTCGAATTGTTTTTATTTTATTATCACAGTTGTTAGGATTGAAATCGAACACTTCAAGCCAAGGAGAACTCGAAAAAACTCCATTTTTTCAATGGCCAAAAAGCGAGTTGTGAATATAACACTGAATTGAAGTACTGTAGTTAAATTATTTTGAGGTGTGGGAGAAAATTGTAAATAATAAATACTTGGTGAATTTCCATACTCCCAGTTTTCCTGACCTTGTTCGAGGCCATCATCGAGGGGGAAAATAATGAAATTTGAATTTTCGAAATAATTGAATTCGAACCGGAGATTTTGAACTATTAAGCGTTCGTTGCAAAAACAAACAACGGGCACACTTTGAGTAATCGGGCGCCTTAATCGCTCGTCATAAATTATTTTGCGAAATTAAAAGTCTCCGCACGGCGAATTTCCAATGTTCGCGAAAGAAAGAAGGAAAATACACGAAGTCATTAAAGTGCAGATCTATTAAAGTCCTAATTAAATTAATATGAAAATCAAACAACAACGATACATAACACATATAACAACATCGAAAACAATGGCAGAAACAACAATAACAATAGCAACAACAAACACAACACGTCGTGGAAGCTTCGAAAATTGCGTGCTTCGAACGCGGATCGAGCCGCGAGGCGCAGCCGAGTAATTTTCGCCAATTTGTTTGGAAATCAAATAATAAAATGAGCTGAGACGATCAGGCGGGCGGACGACGGACGGACAGACAGATGGATAGACAAATCAACAGGCAGAAAGCGGACGGACGGACGGACGGACTGAGTGGAAAGCTGAGCGAGGAGAGGCGCCAGATGGACGGACGATGGACGAAGGGGGGCGGACGGAGGATGGGCCGATAGGTGAACTAGAGTCGGACAGATGATTGTGCGACGGCGGTTAATGATTCGGACCGACAGACGGACAGAGAGTCGGGCGGAAAGGAGAGAAACAGTTGCTTAAAATGAAATTATACTTCTGCTCTCGGGCTCTGCTGGCTGCAGACCCACGACTCGCTGCACAAAGCAAACAGACATTAGCGGCCAACTGGTTGGCAACTCGGCCGCGGACGGACGGGCGGCGAGACGGGGGCGTATGCAAAGCGTGTACGAGCAGTTGTTCGAGCACAAATTAATTTGTTAGAAGCAACCGGGGACGGGGCGATTTTTGCGGGCTTTTTCACAATTTAATTAATTAAACAATTAAAGACAGTTACTATGTTTACGATGAGAGCCTCGACGATCCGCGCTCTCTCTCTCTCTCTGTTGGGGGGTGTGGGCTTGTGTGTGTCGGCGTTGATTACAACAACCACGGGGCCATTGTTTCGAGGTGTCTTGCGAGGCGAGTTTCCGAGCCTACTTTAATGGGAATCGCGCTGGCTCCTGGACTAAATGAGTTATTAACACGCCAAAATTAATTGAGCGTTGCGCGGAGAACAAATAGAAAATTGCAACAACAAATCCAGAGGAAGCCACTGGAAACTCCGACGACGGCGCTCACGATTTCAGCGCTGGGAAGTCGAAGTCGGGGAGTCGGTGAGGAGGAGAAGCCGGGCAATTATTTGGATTTTCCATTCCGTCCCATTCGATTCCATTCAAATTGCACAATGTTGGGAAAATCGGGTGCCTTTGACAATAATTGGCCACTCGGCATGTGTTGGCGGCGTTGCCAAAACTGCGACGGCAGTTTCCCAGTGCCAACGAGCGCGATCCCAACCCGGCCAGCACAAGACGAAGCAACAACACACCCCAGAACACCTTGACGACGTGAGCAAATGTGGCCAATGCCTGCTCCCGCGTTGGCCGCCAGTGTGGCCAACTACCAGCCGGCCGCTAAAGACAACCACTTGTCGCCATAACTCATTCGTCTTGGGAGATAAATCAGAGCGAGAAGCCGAGGAAAATTATCAGATGAATGGAATTGATTTCTTCGAATAAATCAGAGTGTGGTCGAGCCGAGAAATCCTGGCAAATTGTGGACTCGAGTGGCTCGGGTGACAAGTGCGAGATTCGGATCTGAGGTGTGGCGAGCTGTTGTTGTTGTTGATGTGGTTTTCCTGCTGAAATCAATTTGCGACTGGCTCGAATGAGTCAATTTGTGTCGATGGATTCGATTGCACTCGAATTGGATTCGATTCGAGTCGCCTGCTGTTGTTGTTGTTGCCACCTCCGCTTAGCATCGCTTGACAGTGGGCCCGATCGTGGACTCATTGGCACAGTGGTTTCCTCGCGACGACCGCAGCGCGCGCCCCGTCACGTGACGACGCCGCAGACTCTGCGAGCCCATTTCAATCGCATTCACGAAGCCGCCTCGATCTGGGTCAGTCTCGCGCCCATTGTGAATGCGAGTCGCCTTCAGTGAAACATGGCCACTGCGCCCAGGGGCGTGGCACGGGCGACGCCGCTCGCACGACGCCACGGTGGCGGCGGCGGCGGCTCGCATTACAAATGGCGATTAAATGGCTTGGCGCGCATAAAACCGAACCGAACCGGACCGAAATGCTTTAAATATTTTAATTGTCTCTCGTGCCAGTCGCGACTTCGTCTCGTTTTCCTTTATTTTTCGTCTTCTCCGTCGTTTTCTCTTGCTTCTTCTTATCGCCATCTGCGCTCTTGCCGTGCTTTTCATGCGAAAATCCCTTTAAAGCAGGTTTTAATTATCTTCTTATGGCATTCCAAGTGCAGACGGCCGCGAGCCGAAGTCGGACTCGAGTTGGCATCACCGCCTTTGACGGGGCTCCTCGGCCGCCTTTACGACTTCCGGCTTCCGATCGCGCGGCCCGGAGAGCGAAAACGTCGTTCGAAACCGCAGAAGAAGCTCCGCAGCTCGTCTGGGCTGAGAAGGGGGCGTGGCGCGTGCGGCCGCCACCGAAGCAGAGCCCAACGAACAGCTCAGCAGGGGCCTGGAGGGGCCGGAGGGTAATTGCGGGGTTGCCAAACGAGAGAACGAGTTTGCGGCAGCAAATAAAGCGAGCAGCAGCCACAACAACAACGAGCGGGTGAGCGCGCAATCGAAATCGAACAGAGCGAGAACCAGGACCGGGCGAAGTCGAGCGGATACGAAACAATTAGAGAAAAATCCGATTGAAATTGAACGCGATCGAGTTGTGCGGGGCAGCCGGGGCGCGGATGCGGGATTTCGATTTCAATTAGAAAGCGCTGCATAGTTTCGAGCGCCGTCGCTGGCCGCGGGCTGTGGGGCGCGGGCCGCCGTTTAACGATCGACATTCATTGTGGACGCCGCGCAGTTGGCAACGCCCGCCCCTCCACCGGCAGCCATGGCGACCGAGACGACGCAGACAGCGACGACTGCGACGACGAGGTGTTTGAAAAATCGCCCAGCTGCCACGCCCCCGGCCGACTGCGACAGCTACAGCGACAGCGACACCGATTGCGATTGCGGAATCGCGGCCACTGTGCGACGATTGCGCAACAGTGGGTCGCGCTAATTGCCCGGCGCGGATTTGCACCACTGTGCGAGTGGGGCATCGGCGCCGCGCGTTGCCGACTGCAGTCAATTGGGCCAACGAGCCGGCGATCTGTGGCAACGCTTTGTGACAGCAATCAAAACAAAGCCGCGAAAAATTGTGCAACCGATGGAAACAACAATCGAAACACGGGAACAACAACAACACAGGCGACAACGAAAACTATAATAAAAACGATAAAAAAAACAGCAGTAGTCGAGAAACTACTTTTCACTCGGCTCAACGGGTTCGCAATCAGCAGCGGCGACCGAGAGATGACGCGAGGCCGACGCCGAAACCAACAACCAACAACCAACAACCAGCAACAGGGACAAATCGACGGTCGACAGCCGACAAATCGCGGTGACAAATGCGCGAATTAATCGAGGGCCGACGGAGACGAAGAGGAAGCGGAAGAGGCGGACAAGGATCAAGACGAAGACGTAGATGGCGACGCTCCTTAATCAAGAGACAATTATTCCCGATAATGGATTGCGGTTCTTCCCTCGATCGCCGGGGGTCATCTGCGGATCCGGCCCGCGAAGGTGCCGGCGCTGACCGGAGGAATCAACAGAGCAACAACTAGATAAATTAATGCAGGAATCACGGGAGAAATCAATGGAACAACCGGAGAACGAGCCACTGGAGCAATCAAAGGAGGAGTCAACAGAGCAATCGAAGGAGGAACCACTGGAGGAATCAATCAGCATTGGGAGCGACCGAAGGCGACGCCTCCCCTTGCCCTGGCCTCGACGAAGCTCTAGAAGTTCCCTGATTGCGCTCTAATTAAAGCCGCGGCAGGCGGAGGCGACGTTGACGGACATGAGGAGCCGTGTGTCGTCTGTCGCGGGGCGAGAAGCGACAGACAGGCAGAGAGGGACAGAGAGAGTTGGCGACATCGTAATGCTCGATGATGGCCAAGTTGCGACGGGCGAAGGCCCCGGTCTTAACTGGGCTGAGGTACTCGGGGTACTCGGAGCAGGAGCCCAGAGGGCCAGGAGGGGGCTGGGCCTCGGAATTTGAGTAAATTAGCGGGACTTGTTTGTCTGTATGTATGTAGATTGCATCGATGTCTTGAGAATCGGAGCCACTTGGAAGGTTGAAAGGTAAAAATAAGAGGATGCAAGAAGGAGCGGATCGGGATAGTCGTAGGAGGCAGAGGAAGGTTGGAGATTGGTGGGGAGGGGAGGGGAGGGGAGGGAAGGTGTGAGAGGTGAGAAAAAAACATTGATACACTTAAAAAAATGACTTGCTCAAGAGTGTTTTAGAGTGAAAAAAACGTAATGCATACGAAAAAATCAAAATCAATCGTTTGTGGAAAAATGTGGTGTTTCTGTAGTTGCTGAGTTGTTGTTGTTGTAGTTGTAGTTTTTGTAGTTGTTGTAGTTGTAGTGGAAGAGAGTTGTGAATACAACAACACAAGGCGCAACTAGGAGACGAGACGAGAGGCATCGATGGGACGAGGGGAGGGCGGCAAAAATGGCGTACATTACCTGTGCAGAGAGACAGAGAGAGAGAGAGAGAGAGTGGGAGTGAGAAAGAGACAACGACTGACCGAGACAGATGTCTATCCACGGGCATGTAGAAAAAACAGGGCCGTGTGTACAACAGACCGAATTTCTGGGGTCGTGGATTCGGCCATCGATCGGGGACGGGGATCGATCGATCGTCGACGGGTTCACGCTCTAATTGCACATCCTTTCGCACCGGTCCGATCCTGCCTGGGCTGCTGACGGCAACGGCAACGGTAGCCGTAACGGTGTCGATCGAGGCCCGGCACTTCCGGCCCACTTCCGGCCGATGTCGACGTCGATAATTTACAGCTAACACTTTTTCGCAAAAGGTCAATCGTGTGTGGTTTTTGTTTTTTTTTTTTTTTTTTTGGTTTTTGTCCTAATTTGATCTTATATCTTTTTCGCTCTAAAAACTCTTAAGTTGCATTTTTTCGTATTCGAAAATTTTCGGTACTTTTTTGTGTAGTTTTTTGCTCATATTTGTATGTTTTTTGTGATTATATTTAGTGGAAGGGAAGAATGTGATATTTTTACCTCTCAGGTGGCTTGATCGATAAGCATCTGCAATTAAAAAGAAAAGAAAATCGGCCGTTCGGTTGAATGAATTACTTTATTTATTAAATAATAAAAAGCTCTTAAAATAAACGGAAAGGCGGAGGCGGCAACGGAAAACAAGGGAACTTCGGGGTGGCCACGGGCGGACTCTCAATTAGCCCGAAGACCATTAGCAGAAGCCACCGCAGCCCCAGGGGCCCCACCCAGGTCCGGCGCCAGCCCCCGGTCCAAGTCCCAGCCCAGGGCAGAAACCTTGGCCAGCAACTGGGCACGCATGAAACGACTTCCCGTCTTCCTCCTGGCCCTCGGCCACTGCGAGCCATCGAGCACCCGCAAAATTAGCCCAATTCCGACCCGGCCCAGGGACCCCGCGCCTCCACCAACAACCATCGCAATCACTACAAAGCAACAGCCACAACTTCAAAAACAATGACTGCGACAGCAAGCGAACCCTTCATCGGGCGAAACCACGACAGCACGAGGCGAGCTGCACTTATTTTCGACTCCCGGTCCTGGTCCCAGTTCGACTCCCAGTCCGTGTTCGAGTCTGAGTCCGAGTCCGAGTCCGGCTGCGAGTAAAAATTCAATAAAAAGCCCTCCGACCGACGAGCCTTCAATTGAAACCGGCAACGAGAATGCAAAACGCGCCCTCGTCGCTCGTCCGTCGCTCGCCGTTGGCCGTTGGCCGCAGGACCGGGCCCTGGTCGGGGGCGCAGAGCGCGAGGCGAGGGACGAGGGACGAGAAAGGGTCGCAATTACCAACATCTACTGGTCTGGTTGTTGTTGCTGCTGCTGCTGCTGCTACGACTACTGCTGTTGCTGTTGCTGTTAATGCCACAGCAGGGCGCTGCCCGCCCGTGGTTGTTGTTGGTCTCCTTGTCGTTGTTCCCGTTGTCGTTCTTTTCGTCGCCGCTGCCTCGGCCAATATGGGCCCAGCGACCTGTGCCTTGGTCTTGGTCTCCGTCCTCGTCTCCGTCCTCGTCTCCGTTCGCTGCTCGCAAATTTCAGAGCTAATCACAGGTTCGAGGACGTCCCCCTCCGAGCCCTCAGGCCCTCTCTCGCAAGCCGATGGCTGCCCCCGGTTCCTTGGGTGTGGTCAGGTGCCGCCGCTGGCTTAGGGTCGAACATCGAGTTGGTCTAGGCGAGGGGTGACAAAGTGACGACAGCAGGTGAGCGGAGAAGGGCCCGAGAGATTCAGAGGGATCTACGGAAGGTGACGACAGGGGTGTCCGAAATTCACTGAAGGACTTTCTCTATATCTGATCTTTCTCACTTCGATCCTGCTTCCTGTGGACCGCAGGGACTTGAAAACTTTATCAGAACTATATTTCTGTGGCTGAGACTTTGACTGTGACTTCGGCCTCAACTGAGACGATGGCTTGGAGAAGCAGGGTCTGGACTTGGAAACCTCGGCTTGGAGAGCCCCACCTTGGAGGCCTGGGATTACGAGAACCAGGGCTTCGAGACCCAGGGCTGGGAGGACGAGAGCTCGAGACCCCGACCCGAGTGCGCGCAGCTCCAGTGCGCACACGGAAAGTTTCTCATTTCCTGCATCCGGTCGCTCGGATCGATTTGACAACACTTAGTTGCGTGCACAATGCTCAGGTCGGACACACCCGCACCCAACCGCCGCAGACTAAACAAATACCAACGCCTATCCACCGCCTCTCCTCACCCCCCAACACCAAAACGATCCCTCCTCGATTGCGAATGAAATGCGATGCAGTTTGCATTGAAGGAAAATCGAACATGGCGAGCGAATGCATTCGAAGCGAAAACTAATCACGAAACTTCGCTGCTGCGATGACATCGACCGGAAATACGCACAGCAAACCGAGAATCGACCCCGGCCCTGTCGTCCCGCCGGCCCCGGGCCTTTGTTGCGAACGCATTCGACTTTGGGCCGCGAAAAGTTGCCGAGCGAAAAGTGCTTGTCGACCTGTTTCCGGTCTGCGAACCCGCCTCGGCCCTATTTATAGCCCACCGCCGGTGCAGTGGGGACCACGGACCGTTTTTGGGCCGGCACGGGGGGGTTCCACGGTCGACGGTCGACGTTTCGAGGTGGGCCTGAGCTTCGCCAAGGTTGCGGCGTCCAGAGGCCACTGGCGACCGCAAACGAATCGACTTCCCCGACGCTGCGACCCAGGGGAACCCTCAGAAGCCCTCGGCAATCCTAAGAAGCCCTCTCGACCCCCTTCCTGGCAGCTGTGGAGGAGAAGGAGCCCTCGATGGCAGTCGCGAACGTACCTGGCAGTCGTGCAGTCGCGGTAGAGGACGTCGAAGTCCTTGCAGGAGAGCAGCTTGCACCGGTTGACGCCCGGCTGGATGGCGCCGAGGCCGCGCAGGATCCGCACCTGCTCGACGTTGCACACGAGCGGGACGATGTCGAGCCGCTTCAGCTTCGTGTAGACGGTGTGGAGTCCGCCGACGAGGTGCTTCAGGAACAGCTCGAACGCCTGCGGCAGGCAGAGCATCGTGTCGCCGCTGATGATGAACGCGGCGACCTTCTGGCCCCGGTATTCGACCAGCTTGCACTCGTTGGCGCTCGGGTCGGAGGTGGAGATCGGCGGCGGGCTGTTGTAGGAGCGCGGCGGCACGTGGTGGTGGGCGGCCGCCATCAGCTCCAGCGGCGAGGCGTGGTGCATCATCTGCAGCGAGTTGAGCAGCCCCAGGCTGTGCGGCGGCAGCCCGTGCGGCATCCGCGGCGGCAGCCCGGCGGGCAGCCCGTTCGGCGTCGGCACCCCGCCGTGCGGCGAGGGGCTCAGCTGGTGCTGGTGCTGCTGCTGCTGTTGCTGCTGCTGGTGCTGCTGGTGGTGCTGCTGCATCTGCTGCATCATCGAGTGGTTCAGCGAGGCGACGCTCACGGGGCTGACGGCGCCGGGGTGCCGGGTCGGGGAGCTGCTGGGCGAGCAGCTCGAGCCGCGCCCCGTCAGCGACGAGCGCCCGTTGGGCCCGCTCGCCGACCGCTCATCGCCGCGGCTCCCGTTCTGCTGCTGCTGCTGCTGCTGCTGGAGTTGCTGCTGTTGCTGCTGCTGCTGCTGCTGCTGCTGGTGGTGCATGAGCAGCGCCGTCGAGTTCATCGCGTAGGCGCTCGGGCTGAGCTTGTGGAGCGGACTGTGGTTGTTGTTGTTGGTGATCGTGTTGTTATTGTTCATAGCCTTCGCCTGGTCGGCTGCGGGAGCGGCGGCGGCGGAGGCCGAGTTGGCGACGGCAGGACTCGACTCGATCGAGGACGCGACACTGTGTTCACTTGCGGTCGACAGGATGTCAATGGCAGAAGAATCCATCATTTGACATAAGGAATCTTTCTTTCTTTCGTTCTCTCTTTCTTTCTGCGCCCCTCTCGTTACCTCCTCTGTCTGCCTTCTCGCTCTGTCCTTTTCCTGAACTCGCTTCGGTTCGCACTCCGGGCCGGTTGGGGCCCGACTTTTTTCACTTTTCACTGGCTTTTGTTTTAATTAATTCTTTCGTTTCACTTTCGATTTATTCTCGAACTCTACGTTGGGGATTTTTTCAGTGTTTCTGATCTCAGTTTATCGGCGATTATTTTTGGGGCTTTCTAATTCCTCGCCTTCAATTCACGCTGCATCTTCTGGATCTGGAATTTGGAATTTTCGCAATTCGAATTAGGTTCTATTTTTTCACTCGGGGCTTTTCGCGCGACTGGAATCGCATTCGGAAGGTAGGTAGGTTGGGGAAAGGTCAATGGCTTCTGCCTCTGGCTCCGACCGACCCGACGTTTTGGTTTAGGAATCGACCCGATCATCGCGACTCTTTGGGGCGTACTTTCGCAATTCTTGAATGAGAAAGATCAGTACATGATCTGATCGGCAAGGCGGAAAACCTCAAATGAAACCTGGATTGAGTTCGCTAGGGAAATATTTCAGTTGAAATGGTGGGAGGAAAGAAATTTTTCGGAGGTTTTTTCGCATTGGACCGTACTAAAATCGCTCGGCACCGTTCAATAATTTTGCTTATTTTAATTGAACTCTCGAGGGGGAAACGTGGATTTCCACGGGAAATAATGGAGCTTAATTGTTTGTTTGTGTTCGCGATTTCAGCGCCAACACCGGCTAGTGGCGATCTGGCGGATCTGGACAGCGCTGAGGGCTCGATAGCGGAAAGGTATTCATTATAAAATGTCGAGCGAATGTTTTGTGATTCGCGAGCTGCAGCGATGTCGCGATAGCGATAGCGCCGTCCATGGGCGAATAATGGCGACAATTAAGTCTAATTGCGATCGCACGAATTGCAAGAACCAGAGCGATCGAAAGTCGCTCGGAAAAAATTCACAATATTTCAAACAAATAATTTTAGTCAAATGCGGAGCATTCGAACTTTCCGATTGAAAACTATTTTGAAAAAAGAAGAGAAAAAAGTTTCCAAAAAACCGATTCTCACAATTTCGCACGTTTACTCGGGCACAACAATTCTAAAATCGTCTAAAATTTCAAAATATTTTTTTTTTTCAAAATGTATTTCACTTCGCGAATCGCGTTGAATCGAGTTGAATTTGAATTGTTGCTGCGATGTTGCCAATGGCGCCACTGTGTGACTGTGGCTGTTGTTGTTGCTGTGGTAGTAGTAGTAGTAGTATTTGTTGTTGTTGTTGCTGGCTGTGCTGGGGCCCCGGTCTCGCAGTCGGACCTCGCGCGCTGACGTGTTCCGAACCGTCGGCGTGTCACTTCGCGTATGGTTTCGAAATCAGAATCGAAAACGAATCCGCACTCGAATTGCGAGCATTCGCAATTGTAAATGTCGCGCAATTGCAACAACAACAACAACTACACCAACAACAACGACCAACTACGACGTCGACGCTGTGGACGACTACGACGATGACGACGACGACGACGACGACGGCAGCAGCAGCGACAACAACAAAAAATTCGCCCAATACGAATGAACGATTTCCACCAAAGTAACTGTAAATACGAATGCTTTCGTACATAGACGACGAGTCGCACCGAGCGGAGTCGAATCGCATCGAGACGAGTCGAATCGAGGCGAGGCGAGTCGAGTCGTATCGGGTCGGGTCGCGTTCGGCCGGGCCGGAGCGAGTCGGAGAGAGCCGGAGAGAGCGAGCGAGCGACGTCGACGTCGACGTGGGCGCGCAGGATGTGGGTGGTGGGTGGCGCTGGGCGGCTGCCGCAGCCCGGCGAAAAAGTTCGCACACTCGCACAGGGGCGACGGCGACGACGACGCCGACGTCGAGCGTCGGTGGCGCAGGACGAGGACGAGGACGTGGGCGAGGACGCGCGGCCGGCGACGG
This sequence comes from Coelopa pilipes, assembly GCA_947389925.1. NCBI lineage: Eukaryota > Metazoa > Arthropoda > Insecta > Diptera > Coelopidae > Coelopa > Coelopa pilipes. The sequence continues at coordinate 66,699,961 of OX376696.1, read as the reverse complement.
GTCCGTGAATCAACACACAATCGAAATGCAGAACGCCGAGCGTCGGGCTCTGCGTGCGGAGGTGGCTGGGCTGGGGACTCGGAGTCGGAATCGGATTCGGTTGTGGTTGGGAGTGGGTCTGGGTGGTGGGAGTGTCCGGGGGTGGGGGTCGTGTTGGCGAGGGTGGCGGGCCAACGGAAATTCACACACGAGACCTCGGGCACAAACCTCACGTTGGTTGGCGCCTGGCGATCCTTGCAAATTCAACGAGGAATTTATCGGACTCTGATGGTGTTTTTGAATTTATTTTTTTATTTTAATTTCGGACTCCGATGGTGTTTTAAATTTATTTTTTAGTTTCGTATATATTCATTAATTTTAATTTTATCGAAATTTTTAGTATTTAACAAAATATTTTTAATATTTTACTGAATATATTTTGTAATCTTTGTTTTTTTCGCGAATTTCTTTTTGCGCGGTTTGATGAATTGCAATAATTTACATTTGATTTCACGAACTGTGGATTCTTCCGAGATCTCTGGAATTTTTAATTGAACAAGATCGATTTTTGCCCGTGATTTTCCGCAGATCGTGCGGGTCTGGAGGAATTCGGCTGAGGTTCGAGGACGCGATTCGATCTGACTGCGATTCCGACGGGACGCGGCGAGTGCGGGCTCCGAGCGACGGCCTCCGATGCGCGGTGCACGCGGCCAAATGCGAGGCGCCGGGACGTGACGTAACGTAAAGTAAGGCGCGGCAACGCAACGTAGCGAAGGAGCCGCCGAAAGAACAACCGAACGCGACCGACCGGCCGGGCGAACGAGCGAAAGAACGAGTGGACGACGAACGAACGAACGAGTCGAGGAACGAGCGAACGAACGAGCGAGCGAGCGGACGACGTTATTTCATTACCTTCGCTTACGAATGACAAATTCGTAATGAGAATCGTTGTCGTCGCCGTCGTCGTCGTCGCACCGAATACGAATACGTTTCGATGTTTATTGTTGCTGTGCTGTGCTGCCGTCCTCGGGTTGTTGTTGTTGTTGTTGTATCTGTAACTGTGGCAGATACATCCATGCGATACGACCCGATGCGATGCGAAACGAAAAGAAAAGAAACGCTGCTCTCAGTCGACGTCGGTGATGGGCTGAGATGGGAAAGGGGAAGGGTGGGAGGGGGATGCGATGCGATGCGATGTGTGGTGAGTATTTGTATCTGTGTCTGTGCGATTGTGCGGCGACGAATGCGAATGCGAATCGCAATTGAGTTCGTTCGAATTGAGTTCCCTCGCCCTCGGCAACCTTCCACTCTCACGTGTTGTTGTTGTTGTTGGCGCCGAAGAGAGCTGGTACGAATGCCCGCTTCAACCCCCCACCACCGTCGGCGTCGGTCGTCGGTCGGGTGTCGCAGGACCGCCGGCCGTCGGGAGGCGAGCGAGTGAGCGAATCCGAGCGAGTCCGAGCGACGGCGTGCGAACGAACGAATCGAACGCATAGACACGAATGAAACGTCTGCGCGCGGCGACCGACTACACCTCCTTCCCCCACTCGCTCGCTCGCTATAACTCACACTCCCTCTCTGTCGCACTCGCTCACTCACACTCGCACTCACACTCGCTCGCCGTGCTCGGCCGTGTACGAGAGCTGCTCGTTCTGAGCAAACAAACCAACAGACGAAACGAAATGAAACGAATCGAATCCGAACGGAATGATATCTGTGAATCGCGACGGCAGCGGCGGCGGCAGCGGCGACGACGAACGACGAGCGCCGGACTGCGATTGCGAGCAGCAGGCAGCGAGCGAGCGAGCGCGCCTCGGCCCAGCCGCCACCGACACCGACACGACACGGCACGGCACGACTCGGCTGAACGCGCGAGTGTGTGCGAGCCGAGTGCTGGGCGGGGGTTCGATTGCGAGTGCGAGTGCGAGCGAGAGCGAGAGCGAGACACAATCGGAATTCGTATTTCTTCTTTACGATTCTTTTACGATTCTCTGCCGTCGTCGTCGTCGTCGTCGTCGTCTTCGCCGCCCCCGCGCCGACGCTGCGACGACGACGACCCGACGACTGTGTTTTCGTTTTTAATTTCATTTTGGATTTCGTTTCGTTTCGTTGCGCTCGGCTTCGTGCGAACTCTCCGGCGAACGCTCGTGCATATGTGGCGGGGCCGGCGACGGTGGTGTGCGCGCGTGTGTGTGTGTGAGCAGGAGCGAGCGGACGAGGGCTGTCTCGCTCTCGCCCACAGACGCGCGCCTGCCGACTGCTGTCGCTCCGCTCAGGTGGGTCGTGCCCAGTGCCGAATGCAAATACGCTCGCTCCCCATCTCTCTCGCTCTCGCTCTCTCTCACACTCTCTCGCTGTGTGTGTTTCGAGCATTCAAATGCTCCTGCTGCGGCTGTAGTGGTGAGGTAGAGCCAGCTCCGTTGTGTGTGCGCTAGTGTAGTAGTTGTTGTTGTTGTTGCTGTACATACTCGGAGGCAAATGACAATTGTGCGATTCTCGTTTTCCCTCCTTCGGTTTTGCTGGCCCGGCGAGTTTTCTCTTTTTTCCGCAAATTAAAAGAATGCAATTAAAGAGCGACAGAGAGGCCGGCGCGAGCGAGACGGAGCGCGTGCCCGGCCGCGGGAGCGACAAGGAGCGGCGACCACGCTGGCGGCGGCGGCGGCGACGGCTCCGGGGTGGGCGATCGTTTAATTTGCGTGTTCGCTGCCTCCGACTGTTTGAATGGTGTTTCTCTCATTCACCAGCCAACCCACTGACAAACCGCCGCAGCTCCCCCGCCCTCGTTGCCCCCGCCATCGTCGCCTCTCCATCGCCTCTGCCCCGCCCCGCCCCAGCCCCAGCACCGTCGGCCCGCGGCCCCACATGTGAGCTCCCGACTTCCATTCGCTCTCCTAACATTTCAATCGCTCGCGCTCCCTCTCTGTCGCTCCCACTCCAGCTGCCGCGCGCACTCGCTCGCTCACTCTCTCTACCGCTCTCTCGCTCACTCCTGCGCGCAGTGTTCGTTAATTTGTGGGTTTGTCAATTCCTCGATTGTTTGTTGTGTTTGTTGTTGCCCGGCGTTTGTTTTTGCTTTCGGCGCTGCTTCTTTTGATTTCTTTCCTTTGCGCAAATCTGCTTTTTTCGATTCGATTCAGAGGGAGACGACCGTAGGAGCCGCCAGCGAGGCGGCGAGAGCGGGAGGGAGAGAGAGAGAGAGAGAGCGTACACAATGTACTCGGCAAATACATAAATTCCTAGGATTATTTGTGTTTTGTTTCCTCGGGTCTTTTTCCGATTTATTCTTCTGCGAATGGCGAGAGCGCTTTACATAGGAGCGGGCCGAGCGCCTCCCGACCGGCCCCGAGCGCCTCGGGCTCCCCTCGTTCCGAGCCAGTGACAAGTTTGGCTGCCGAAAGGATTAAACGATTGCCATCTCGTCCACCGCCCGGCGCCCCCCGTCGAGTTATCCTCTGAAGTCTCGCCTCTTGGTTTCAATATTTATTTCTCCCCACCCCTCGTTCTTCACATTTTCCTCCGACTCCGACTCCCACGCTTTAATGTGATGTCTTCAAGGAACTCGTCCCGAATCCTCGTCCTCTCCCCCGCCCGCACACTCTTCCTCGGCGCCCAACTTCCTCTCGAACGTCTCTTCCCCTCCTCACCCGTTGCTCCGGCCACATTTGAATGGATTCGCCCCGTTCCCCTCGCCGCGCGGCGCCCGATCGAAGTCCGAGAGCGTCTTTGTTCCATTCCCATTCTCTCCGCTCCTCTCCCATTCCCACTCCCACCACCGAGCCCTCGCTCAGCCCCCCGGCTCCATGTGCTTCGGTCCGCCCTCGCCCTGGGCCGACACCTTGCGCCGAGTGGGACGAGTGGGTCGAGCGGGGACCGGGTGGGCTGCGGGGCGATGCGCCGACTTCAGCTGCTCCGAGGTGGAGTTTCCTGCCCCCCCCCCTACCGCCCCTCGCGCTCCCCAGCTCGACGGCCCTCGTTTTCGGTCTTTGCGCCAATCGGAAGACGCTCCTGGTTGCGCCCCTCGCCTTTATTTATTTCCATTCCATTTCCTCTCCTCACCATTTCGCTCTTTCCGCTCCTGTTTCGGTTCTTTTCCTCTATTTTCGTTTCTTTTTCTCTTCATTTCTTTTCGTCTTTTTTAGTTTCTTCTTCTTCCACTTGTTTCTCTTCGCTTCGCTCTCCCCATCCATTTCATTTCATGTCGTTTCTGTGTCTCGGCGAAGAAATCTTGTTTCAATTTATTTTCTATATTCTTTCTCCTTGCCCTCGTTCGTCTTCTTCCTCTTCTTCCGCTTGTTCTCCTTGTAACTGTTGTTGGTTTTGCTCTTGTTGTTGTTGTTTCATTCTCCGATGAATCTATATAAAATCCCCTATGCTCCATCGTTGTTGCTTCCCTATTGATTTGCTTTCTGCAGTACATGGGGAGAATATCAACAACAACAACAACAACAACAACACAAACACAACAACAAAGGCGAAGAAGACCGAAGAAGACCATCTGCAATGGCGAAAACGACAAGAGCAGCAACAAAAACAAGAACAAATGCAAAACCAAGAGCAACAACGACCTGAGCTAGAATAATGCAAATTCAATATTAATTCAATTAAAAGTTTCGACCTCCGACGAGGTGAGCGACCGCCCCCCGCCCCCCGCAGCCCCGCGCGCCATCACCAGGCCGGCACCTGGCCAGGAGCTGGCGAAGGACTCGGGCGAGGACAACGTCCGAGTCAATATAGGGGCATGTGGTTGGACTAAGCCGGGAGCCAGAGCGAAGTCGACTCCGTGGCAGACGCGGAGGCGCCTCGCACCTGCAGAGGTCGGAGGTTGGAGTCATGCGGGAGGGGTGGAGCTCAGGTGGAGGGAGTTTTAGGGACCCTTCCTTTAACTCGCCTCCATAGCGGATTTAAGAAGATTCAGAATATTAAGAAATACCATGGTCGCCTGCGAAGACCCCGTGGTGGCGAGGTCGGCCTGGGTTTGGATCATGAGGCCCTCGACTGAGAAACATTGAAGGTGAAGAAACCAACCTTTCACTAACGATTCTTAAGAAATTTCTCCTAAGACAAGGTTTCAGATAGACATTTCTGAAAGGACCAAGTTTCATGCCAATTTGAAATGGGCTCGTGAACTGTTCGCACATCATTTCAGTGCAATCAATTGGCCTGAAGTGGTTGGAAGCGACCTCAAAAGAGCCGAAAGACCCGGGGCCGAGGGCCCGGCGATTCCAGGACCTCCCCCGAGACTCCGGCCTAATTCAGTGATGATTTTCGAGTTTTAATCCCTGCAAAGCCATAGCGATAGCGATTTTCATCTCGTACCGGGCGGGAGGTGGAGGTGACGAAATTGAAAACGAAAACGTAAATATCTCCGATCCTGTTGGGCGAGCGTAATGGATCGCAGCAGGAGCCCTCGCCGTCACTGCCATGATTGCCAGGGAACATCTGGCAACCCTGCTCTCAGCTCCGCTCGAGTCAGGAAGAAGAAGAAGAAGGCGACCACGACACTCCTCGCGCAGACCGGCGGACCGAAATCCACTGCGGATGCAATTTTGTGCAGTTGCCGACCCTCGAGACCAACAACAACAGCGAGCGGGCCGAGGACCCGAGGAGCCCCCGCAGGACAGTGGGCGAGCGAGAGGGAGAGCGAGAGCGGGAGCGAGAGCCCAACAACCAGATGAAGTAATCATAAAAATCCAATTTCGACACAGAGGACGCGGAGGTTGGGGAAGTCGGGGAGGACGAGGAGGTGGAGGATTCGAATGCAGTCGGAGTACATAAGCGAACGCACACACTCACGCCCATTAGAATCATCCTCCGCCGCACACACACACACGCGCTCTCTCCCTGGGAGCACATAATGTAGCCGAGGACGACGAGAAGGAGGAGGAGGGCGAGGACCAGGACGAAGGACCCCCGCCTGCCGCAGCGGGACGAGCAAATAAAAATGTCACCGGGCGGCGAACGAGCGAATGAACGCCTGGCACGGCCGCGCTGGGCGGCGGGGGGCGGCGGACGGGGGTCGGCTCTAAATCCGCAAATAATAAAAGACCGAGGGATCGGCGACGACGAGGGAGGGGGCGACGGGGCGACGGGGCGACGGTGCTCGAGGAAGGACACGATGTCCTTTATTTGCGCGTCTCGAATGGGACGAATTGCTTTGAAATGAAATAAAAGTATCGAATTACTCGCTCGCACACCATCCACCCCCCGCTCCCCCACACCAACACACACACACACACACGCACACACACAAGCACTCGCTCGCTCCTCGCCCAGGCGCGCAGCACGGCGCCAACTGCCGGGCGAGCGACAGAGATGGAGAGAGAGCGACGGACTGGGTGTGTGTGCGGGAGACGGGGCGACGGCGGAGGGGGGCGGCCGAGCGCCACTCGACAAATACGACGAGGCGGAATCGAAATGGAAACGAAACGGAATGGGGCTTCGGCCGAGGCGACGGCAGCGGCGGCGGCGGCCGGCAGACGAATCGCAAGACGAAACGGAATCGAAAACAAGAGCAAGGCGAAAACAAAACGAGCCCGAGCGAGTTCGTCGGCGGGCGGGCGGCGGCCGCGGCGGGGCTGGCGAAAGAAGCAAACGAATCAACGACGAATGGCAACAATAAAACAGTCCGACTGTGGCGGCGGTGCGAGCGAGAGCGAGAGAGCTGCGCCACGGCCCTCGCGCGAGGGCCCGAGAGAGCGAGCGCGCGAGTGAGAGGCCGGCGTCGGAGCCCGAATAAACAGCGGCAATCGGAGACGGCATCTCAGGCGGACGACGGTCGGTCGTGGACGGCGGGCGGGCAGCGGCGCCGTCGGGACAGATGCCGATGGCTCCGGGTCGAGGACTCGCTCGAGGAGCAGACGAGACGAGAAGCCTGGGCCGGGATTGCGCCGCCTGTGGTTGGCGCTCCCTGGCTCCCTGGCTCCTCGGCGGGGCAGCCATCTAAGCAAAAGAAGAAGGAGAGTCACCGGGAATCGGCGACAATTCCTCATTGCTCCCAAACTCCGTCCCCCGCCCCTCTGCGGGACTCTTTCGGGCACTTTTTATTGAATTACTAAATGTGTTCAAGTCGTCGCCTCTCCTCCGATTGCTCTGTTCGGCTCCTCGGCCCCACTTCCAGCCCGCCGCGGCGTCGTGGTGTGCGTGCGCGCGGCTCTGCTGGTGTTGGTGACTGCGGCAACGCCCCTTTCGCCGTGGAGGGGAAGCGCAACGGGCCGAAGACGCAGAGAACGAGAGCCGGTACCGGAGTGGAATTGGAACAGAGAGAGAGAGAGAGAGAGAGAGAGAGCGTAACTGGTTGGCACCGAGTCGCCGGCGCTCTTCACTCTGCTCTCTTCGGCCGGTTCTCTTCGACGGCGCGCTCTCGGCTCCTACTCCGGGGCTGCTGCAGTTGCCGGGCCGCCCGAACCCCGTTCCCGGCCACTCCATCCTGCACGAAGAGCTCATTCGGATCTCGCCGCTATCTCTTAGATAAACACTGCCGTATTTGAATAAATTTTGATTGATGTTTCTAAATATTGTGCCACGGCTCGCTCGGGCTGTTGTTGTTATTGTTGCTGTCGCCCATTCCGCCCATTGTTTTTTTTCCCGTCTTGCACATGACTTTCCATAATTTGCCGAAATATCGATTTTCCTTGTATTTCAGCGATCTCCCCACTCCCAGCTCCGGCGTGGGCTCCGCGAGGTCTTCTGAGAAGTCGACGGCTCGCTGCGGAGTCCACCGCGAGGCTGTTGACCGCCGCGCGAAAGGGTTGGGTCAGGAAAAGCCTCCAGCTGATTAAAGGATTCCGAAGCGTCGTTGGAGGTGTTTAAATCGAGCATTGTGTCATCATCTGGTTACTGAATTCCACTCAACATCCTGCTTTTGCCTCTAGGCCTCGAGAGTAAACACCGAGATTCCTTGCAATGATGTCAGCGAAGATTTGGATTAATAAAGAAAACTTTATTTAACACTTTAATTAACTCATTTATATGTAGTTTACAATAATGTTCTTTTGTTGCATTCGGCAATGTCTTGTTTTTAAGTTTTCTGAAAAATCAAGAACTTTATCGTTTTCTCAATTACATTTGAATTTTTCGTTGTGGATATCAAATAATCCCACAACATGATTCAGGAAACTATCAGTGAAAGTAGCATGCGATTTATTGCAACGCGTACCGCAATAAAGTCGCAAGCGAAAAAGATTATTTTGGTTCGGTTCGAGTCATGGGTAAGCAGACCCTGGCTTCCTGTCCAATTGCAGAGCGACCAGGTGTAACAGATACACTCATATTTAGCAAATACAGCAACCGGTTTGGTTATGCTACTTGCCACTAGATGACTTAATAAATAAATAATATGGAACTCCTGTGATCGAAATCCAGTATTTATCCATCTCACCTTTTGAACTAATTATTTATAACTTCTTTTTATTTTCAAATTTTATTTATATAATAGGGTTCATGAAATTTCGCAACTTCATAGGAGGAACATTTTTATTTTCTTGAGAATTTCAATAAATCTTCCTGACTCCGAAAATTAATTTTTTGTCAAAGTGCGGATTCTATTTTATATAGTTTATCGTATCGTCAACTAGCTCTTACTGTGAAATATTCGCTCCTAAGTATTACTCATAGCACACTTATTGTAATTGAATGGCTCTCCCAAATAAAACAATAAACAAATTTTTATACAATCGTAGCTTTTATTGAAGGCAGCTCCGAAGCTGCTAAATACAAGTAATAAAAAACTAAAATAAAAAACATACAGAACATGACGGCGCATCTCTGCACGAGAATCTCCGACCAACTCGTGTCACTCGCTTAAACTTAGAACAGAAGAACGATCCCCATTTACAATTTATACACATCCCATCCCCGAGCCTCGAGCTCGAGTAGGGGCCCGAAGGACGAGGCGAAGAACAGGAAGGCGAAGAAGAGGGAGTGGGGTTCGCCCCCTAGAAGCGGAAGCCGTTGAGGGAGCCGCCATGGGGGCCGTGCCCGAAGTGTAGGGCATCGGGCACCGGGGCTCCGGAACGGGTGCGCGCGTCCCGCACCAGCTGCGAGCGCTGCTGGTCGCTGATGTAGCCGAGCGAGCCGGAGCCCAGGTAGACGTTGCCGTTGGGCAGCCGGATGTAGCCCAGGCCCCCGGAGCCCAGCGAGATGGGGTCGGACGAGGGCGTGCGGCCGGCGGTGCTCGGCGGCTGGATCGTCAGCCGCTGCTGCTCCTGGAGCAGGGCGTTGGCGCGCGAGTCCAGCTGCAGGCCGCCGGCCGAGGCGCCCGTGCCCGAGGCGCCGATCTGGGCCCGGGCGCTGTCGAAGTAGCCGGAGCCGAGGAAGGGCATCATGCGGGCCATTTCGATGTCGTTGTCGATGATCTCGATCACCGCGTACTGCTTCACCTGCCGCCCGTTGGCGTCGTAGTAGCCGCCGTTCGCGTTCCCGGCGGACGAGGCGGCGGGGCCGGCGACGGGCGTGATGATGGCCTGCTTGCCGAAGGGGATGCGCAGCGGCTGCGGCGGGGCGGGGTCGGCGGGCCCCGAGGGTCCCGTGAGTCCCACGGGTGCCGGCCCAGATCCCGTGGCAGGTCCCGAGGGCGGGTCGTTGAAGCCGGAGGGCGCCAGGGGGCTATAGGAGAGCGCGGTCGCCGTCGGGCCGGTCGGCAGCTGAGCGGCCGCGGCGGTGGGCGCCACGCTAAAACGGGTGCCGAAGGCGAGCGGAGTCGGCTGTGGCTGTGGCTGGGGCTGGGCGGCGCTGGGCGGCCGGTAGGACTGAGCGATCTGCGAGACCTGCGGCAGCGGGCCAACGGCTGAGGCGGCGGAGGCGGTGGGCGTGGCCAGGGGCGCTTGGAAGGCGTTGCGGGACGGCGGGTGCGTCTGCACCAGGCTCTGCGTGTGGACGCGCGACGTGGAGCGCGGCGTGGGCAGTGGCGGCAGCGACGGCACCGGGGGCAGCGGCAGCACGGTCGGCAGCGGGTCGAACTTGTGTCCGGTGACGGCCGCGGGCCGCGGCGCCGGCCGGTCGTAGTGGTAGCCGGCGTCAAGGGCGTAGGCGGAGGCAGAGGCCGGGGCCGAGGCGAGCGCCAGCAGGAGCGCCGGGAGGCGGAGCAGCAGCTGAGGGGTCGTCATCGTCGGCTAGAAAGAGAAGAGAGAGAGAGAGAGATAGTGCGGCGATTAGATTGCGTTTCGAGGTCGGCCGAAGCCTTTCGTTCTAGTGGCTGAAATGGCAGCAAACAATTAGAAATCGAAATCGAGAAAACAATAAATAAAAATCAAAAGCATGCGCATGCAGAGCGAGCCATAATTTATCGGAGGCAACAACAATGACAACACAAGCAACAACAACAGCACCAACAACAGCTGCAACGTCGCGACAATGGAATCAAGCAACGAATTGTCACCGAGTTCGCGGCCTGAGTCTTTCGTTTCGGAGCCAATTAGCCTCGAGCTGCCCCGTGCGAACGGCTCGTGCCACGCCCCCAGCCGTCGCCGGTTGGCGGGGCGCCTCCCACGGGCGGCCAGTTCAATGCACGGATGCATAATTCATTTGCGAACCGCAGCGGCAACCCTGGCCGAAGACGAGGTCGAGGCGAGGCCAATTTGGAAATTGGCTTCGGAAATTTGCCAAAACGGTGGGTGGAGACGGAAAAGAGGAGGAAATGCTGGATGCAAATAAATGTCAGTGATAAAATAATGACAAAAGCGGGCGTGAATGCGCCGAAAGGTGGCAACGCCGTCGTCATTTTGTCTGTCTGTCTGTCTGGCTGCCTGTTTGTTTGTTTCTGGCAGCCCACGCTTGGCCAGGCGCTCGTGTGCAGCCGCGATCACGTTTGAAAAGCACCAAAACAACCACAAAAACAATGACAAAAAATAACAATAGCAGCAACAACAACAACAATCGGAGCAACAGTAATAGAAAAAATTACAATAGAGGCGAGGAAAGAAAGAAACAGAAAAACCACAGACAAAACAATAACAACGACAGCAATAAACGACGACGATTTGTCTCAGCCGATAATTCGCTATAATTACAGGTTATTATGTTCGGTTTGTCGGCTACCGTGTTGAGCGCTTGTCGGCCGTGCTCCGTGCGCCGACAGAAAGAAACAGAAAGACAGAGAGACAGACCGCGACAACTCCTATAATTGGGTCTTAAGACCAGCATTCGAGTCGCCTTGCTCCCAGTCCAATCGCCACCTCGTTCGCTTCAGGAACGAGCCAGAGTCACGCTGTCTGTGGCGAACCGACGTCCGTCGTCCGTCCGCGAACAGATTCCATCCTTCTCGCTGCAGGAGTCGAATCAAGACTCGAATCAGGAGCCGAATCAGGAATCGAAAGTGCGAAAGAGAACGACAAAACTTCGTTTCTTTCGCCCCTCCGTCCATCGTCCCACGACTCCTGCGAGCTTCTGGCATCAGACTCAGACTCAGCCTCAGACTCAGGCTCAGGCGATCGACCCAGGACTCGATGTCTTCTGTTATCGTTCCTCAGATCCCTCGCTCAATTCGTTCATCTCCGACGGCTGACTTTCAGCCGCGGCTGCTTCGATTGAGACGCACCACCAAGAGCAGCAGCCAACACCAACACCAACAACAACAATCAATGACAAATAACAACCAGCGCAATATCGCTGGTGCACAAATTGCCAGTTAATTAAAACAGCTGTCAATTACCCACAATATCTCGGGCTGTTGCCATAATATCAGACATTTCGCCGGACAACGTCTGGTCAGGCGACAGACGACGATGAAGTCTTTGCAGCGATCCGTGGGGTTGGGGCGATGGACAGGGGGCGGCGATTGGCGGTTGTTGACGGTTGGTGCGATGAAGTTGTTCGAAACACAAATAGAAACGTGGAACGAGAAAATGTTTTTGCACTTGTAATTGAGGAATGACGAGGGCAGACGTGGAAATGTTAATTGGAGAAGGATTGAGATTGCGTACGCCGAATTTTGCGCTGCCAAACGAGGTTCGCCGCTGGAGTCTGTCGTTGCGCTTTTGGTTTCCACTCGTTCCCGGATCGTTTTCCTCTCGTTGCTGTCGCGACTTTGCGTCGGCCGCACCTCGCACCACTCGCGACTCCGATCCGATCGCGCTCGATCTCCGCGACTTCCGCAACGCATAAAAATTCTACGAAGCCCCGTCTCCAGCCCTGCGTCGAGGTGTCGCAAACGCACGCAACTCGAGACGCCCGGCACCGACACGGCCGCCCACTGCAACAACGTTGTGAACCGAACACCGCAGACAGCAGCGATACCAACAACGAAAACAACCAGAACGACGGCGGCGAGGAGGGGCGGACGGAGCCACATGTCGTTGTCGGGAGAACGAAACACGGGCAACTTCGTTCACTGCCGCAGCGATGGCGACGCGACATCGGAGACGACGGAGTCGACGATGACGACGACGATGTCGAACTCGGTTACTGTAACGATGTCAGTAGACGAAACGCACAAAGACCCAAAAACTGCAGCGGCGACAACGAGAACGACAGCGGCAACAACAGCAAACACCAAGAACAACGTCAATTTCGGACGCATTCTTGTGTCTCGCGGTGCGTTAATTAAATTGCCAGAGAAGTCATTCATTTTCTCCGCCACCGCCTCAGCCTCCCACGACCGCCCCTGAACTTTTCTTATTTTTATTATTTTTTCTTCTGCTTTCAGCCTCCCGTTCTGGTGTGGCTGTTGATGTTCTTGGTGTGGTGGACGTTGTTGTTCTTCCTGGTGTTGTTGGTGTGACTATTGTTGGCCAAACAACGCCGATCGACTTGAACGGCTCCGCTTGGCTTGGCCCGCGGCTGGGCGGGCACATAAATAAAAATGTTGGCTGCCCGCGACTCGAGCCGGTCGAGTGGGGAAATTTATTTATTGCGAGAGCTCGCGGAAAGTGCGTAATGGCAGGCACAACAGCAACAACAACGCCAACAACAATAAATACCACAGCCACTAAATCAACAGGAACAGCAACAACAATAACAACAACAACAACAACAACAATAACCAGTGCAATTGTGGAAAAGCGATGTTTTATGGCTGCTGGGGCGCCCGGCAGCCGCGTTCGCCGCCCAAGTCTTTTGTTTTTGGGCGCGAAATTTTGCCTATGTTTTCATTTATTTTTCTATTAGTTTTTATTTCAATATTCATATTTGCCGATTGGCCTCGATCGCGATCGATCGCTCGAGTGTCGGGCGTCGAGCGGTTTTTTAATTGCCGCCCCACGCCTCCTGCCCCGCGCCTCCTTCTCCCGATTGCGGCCCCTCGCTCGAGATCGTTTCCTTCAGATCTCGACGCATTTTCCCCAACCGCGACTCGTTCTCGGCGCATGAATCGCTTGCGTCACGCGTTATGCAACCACACACGCACACGCACTCACGCTGCGCCGGCCCACTCGATCTTCTGGCTGTCTGTCCGTCCGTCCACCGGTCCCTCCCTCCCTCCGTCCGTAGTCCGCCCGTCTGGCTCTCAGTTTCTCGATCGATCGCGCGTTCGACTGATCGGCGATCGATTTGCGTGCGCGTAAATCAAAGCGTGCGCCTCGACGCACTGCGCTTCGGGGTACCGAGCCCGAGTCTGACTCTGACTCTGAGTCCGAGCCCGAGTCTGAGCCTCGCATGCGTCGCGTCTCGATTTCGCGACTTCGAGATCTCGCTTTCCCACTCGACTGCGATGCGATCGCCAATAAATTCAGTTCAATTGAGAAATATCTGTCCGCAGACGTGCGAGAACTCGGCCATTGACGACTCGGACCGACGACTCTGGGCCATGACGACTCGGACCGCCGACTCCGGCCGCCGTTCGCTCGCTGCTCCTCGCATAATGAACTCTTGTTTATCGGCTCACACTGGCGCAAGTGCCGCAATTTCCTGCTGCCGACCTGACGCCGGCTGCGGCGCGTCTCGCGTTTCATTCATCGGCCCCTCCACCGTTCACTCGAGCAAAACGCGCTGGTCCCCACCCTACGCTCCTCGGTCCAAGGCAATCCGATAAACGCCGTCGCATGTGTCACGACGACGGCTCGCCCCGACGCACACGAAACTCGCCCAGACCGCGGGCCGGGCAGGCGGTCGTCCGTCACCAGGCCGAGGTCCGCCCGCCGTCGGCCGCTGGCCCCCACTCAGACAGAGCTTGGCCCGAATCGCGCTGTCGGAGTCGCGGCGGCTCGCGGTGCGTGCGTGCGTCGCCTGCAGATCGCGCGACGATAGCGAAATGAAATCTAAATACCCGGTAATTGATAGCGGGCCGGGCGAGGAGCCGGCGACGGGAGGTCGAGACGAGAGGCTGCCCGGGGAGGGCGTGGAGAGCGCGAGTCTCTGCTGTAGCTGGGAAGTGCAACCAGCGCCTTTCGAAAGGAGGAAACGTCGAAGGCTGCCCGAGGCGAGCTGGCAAGACGAAGGAGCAGCTGACGAAGCCCGCAAATTCTTCTCTCTCGTCGATCAGACCAGGCCATCGATGGCTGGGGACAGAAGACCAGGTGACCCCCGACCGCAGTCCCACACGAGCCCCATTGGCCAACGAGCGTATCGCGCTTAAATGACTTAATTAAAAGCTCGTAAAAAGCGCTGACAGGAGGCCCACAACAAAAACAACAACAGAAGCAGCAGCAGCAGCACGAACACCACCAACAATGGAGCATGAAAGTGGTGGCGGCAACAATAACAACAACAACAATAGCAATAACAGCAGTGTTGCTGTTCCCATGAACTGCGGTGACTCGTGCGCCCGGCGCCACCTCCTGGCGTCGATCGCGAGTTGTTCGCAGAACGAAGACAAGTAAACAACAACAACCGGGAGATCAACAACAACTAGGACACAACAACAGCAATAATGAGAAACCAGCAACGATCACTGCGGCCGCTGCTGCTGCTGCTGCCTGGACCGACAGCAGCACCGATAAACATCACCAGTTGCTACCAAAAAACGAGGACCACGCCAAACCCCCGGCCGACTCCGCCACCTCCCGCCGCCCGATGGCGCGATAAACCAGGCGTAAACAATCGATATTTAATTTGGGGAAAAACGAATACCAACTGCATTCGATTGCGAGAAAAACGACCCACGGCTCCGGTGTGAGAATGAGTGAAACGCGAAGGGTTCGAAGGTTGCGCAGGGAATCCAAATCGAAGCTGAGCTCGAGCAATGATCGTCAAACACAACCATTAGCTCTTCGATTTTGTGCCAAAAGAGAGGTAAAACGCAGAACGCGAACTCGATTTTCGGGAATGAATTCGATAACGAGCTGATTTAGAATGCGGTCTGGTTGCAAAAAGACGTCAGCGCGACAAAAGACCGAAGACTCGCGGACCCGTTTGCGGCGTCAACAGGCGGATGGAATAATGAATGAATAAAATGCCGATATTCACTGTTATGAAATATTTTATTGCTCTGATGTCTGGGACAACGGAGCTGAGGGGAGGGGTGGCGGGTCGCGCTGTGGGGGGAGCCGGGAGCCGAATCTCCTGGACGCCGAGGCTGTGACGCAACCCGGCCTTTTCAATTAGCAACATTCGCAGTTCGCGCCATCGGCTCCGCGCTCCTTGCGTCACTCGGGCGATTTTCCAGCACTCATTCAACCGGAGGGAGGGCGCGAGGCAGGGAAGGAACAAAATCGAATCGAATCGTTCGCCGAGGGACCCGGCGGGCCGTCGCTCGGCGTGCACTCAAACCAGGCGACAACGCGCGCCGCAAGCAGGAGGCCGCACTCAGCGAAGGCAGAAACTCGCGACACACTCGCACACACCCTCAGTCCTCGCCTATGCACGCACAATCACACAGTCACAACCACCACGGCAGACACTCGCACGCACCTCGGACGGCGGCCGAAAGGCGATTGCGATCGGCTCCGAGTCGCGTAAGCGGGAAAAATCGCCACTCATCAATTTCAGCAGCCGCCACGACCACATTCGACGACGCCGACTCGGAGATTGGCAGCGCCGAAACTCGGTCCGTAGTCGAGCCGTCGCCGTCGTTGTCGCCGCCACTCCCTCGTGCCGTGGAGCCGCCTGCTCTTGTTGTTGTTGTTGTATTTAATTACACGCATTGGACGCAGAAATGCGTTTGCCTGTGAGTGGAAAACTCGCCGGTTTTGTAATTTGTCGTTAATTGTCGGTCTTAACACGCGCGGATAAACGTCGTCGGTGACGCCTGCGCGCCGCAATGCGGCAGCGGTTGCGAGCGGGTTTCATCGCCCGGGAAAATCCCGACCATTTAACCTGTCGCGAACTGGACCAGACTTCGAAGGTTCTCTGTCCCAGTCATGACATTCTGCTGGCGTTAAACTTGAATGTGAAGACTGATGTTCCGTGAAAATGTTATAAAAGTCCATTTCAATCCTTGCGTTTGGCCTTTTGGGGTTCCCACTTGACGAGGCCGGCATTCGAGTCTTTCGTTTCGCAACGCCAGCCACTTGATTTCGCTTTCAATATCTCTCGGTATCGCGGTTTGGGGCCGGATCTCGGTCGCCGCCGACAGTCCAAGCCAGGGGTTAAATGGGGCAGGCGCGAGGCGCAGCAACAGGCGAAACCGCGGACACGCCACGCCTTGCTTCGTGCCGCCGAAATGGACCGAGCACGCATCAGGTGCTGGAATGGCTGTTAATTGCGATACAACAATTACAACACTCCCACGGCTCAACAGCAGCAGCAGCGGCAACAGCAACAACAACATTCACACCGCCGCATGCAGATAAGATTGGTCGGCAAGTGCGATTGTGACGCATGTTGCGAGGGTGCGTCGGACGTCGTCGCCACGGCGGCCCAGTTGGCGGCAGCCGGCCTCGCAGTGTCACCGACTGAAACCGGCATCGGTCCATCTAGAGTTCTATCTGTGGCTATCGCTTGTCGTCACCACGACGCCGTCCCCACCCGATGATCCAGTTCGATCTGCGCGAGCTGCCGCCGAGATCGTGGCCTTTTACGGTGAATTCGCTGTTGTTGTCATCTGTCTCCGGTTATTTTTGGAAACGTTTCGGATGGACTTTTCAGCAGATGCGGCGACAATAAACGGTGCCGAATGCGCCAAGGTGTGGCGATTTATTTATACGATTTTTTCCTCTCAGTTTCCTCAAGGTTTCTACGGTGCTAATTGCGAAGATTTTGCCAAATCAGTGGTCGGGTGGCTCGCGGAGTTTTGTCACCAAAGCCATCTGCCGATCGCGAACTTTGTTTCTCAGTTTAAAACAAACATTTTAGGCAACGACCGCTAACGATCGCAATCTCGTTAATTAATTTCGCAAAGTTGTTTTCCCATCGCGAAATCGAAAGTGAACGACAGACCGACCGACTGGGGCAGCGAACTAGATCGCCAGAGATCCAATAATTAATTCCCACCATAGAGAGTGAAATAAAATCAAAGTCATTAAAGGCTTAAATCATCGCTGGCGAAACTCATGCAAATTTATGCTCGTCTCACGAGAGGAAGAGATATGACTTGATCTGCGGATGATCTGAGTCGAGCCAGGCGTCGCCAACTAACGGCCGAGCCACCGGATGGCCACGACTGAGTCAAAGTCAGACGAAAGTCAGTTCAACCAGTACTCGAAATGATGACTTCTTGGGCCAACGCGGCGAGTGCACGCTTTCAAATCGAACGCAACTGCGGAGAGTCGCAGAATGGGAGAATCGGAGAACAGGCGGCCTTCTTTGCGCCGAGCCCTCGTCGCCGGGCCAGATGTCGTGATAGGCCACGTCGGTGGCTGCCAGGCAGACGCAGAGAGCGGCCGACCGCAGGCTGCGGCGACGCCGACCAGAATTTGAATGCGGCTTGCGTGGAGGCTGCGCCTGCCCGCCGCATTTCGGTCTCGGGGCCGCTCCAACTGTCTACTAACTGTCTGTCTGACTGTGTGCCGCTGTCGAGGCGATGCTTGTCCGTGTCCCTCTGCCGCGTGTTGTCTGTCGATCTGCCAGCCAGACCTCTTGTCGGCTGTCTGCTGCCGTCTTAACAACTCACGGATGTCACTCGGTTTCATTCCAGCTGTGAAAAGTTCAAGCGCCTGAAGCGCATTTTCCCCGACGATCCGGTGTAATTCACACGCCGATCAACGATCTTCGTGTTTCCTGTCTGCAGAGCCTTCCGCCTTCCTAGACGACCTGCATTCGAATAAAGCCTAGCGACCGGATGAGTTTGTGGCTCAAGTCTTTTGTTTTCACCCAAGGCGGGTTGACCTGGTGGGGTTTCTTTATTGGCATTCGAAAACATAGTTAAGGCGAATTGGATGGGAAAAATTAATTAGTCGAAGTGTAATATTATTCATGGATTTCCTCAATTCGTAATTGTTAATGAGGTTTATGAAATTGACAGTAAATAAAAAATAAATATTTTGTTTTCCCTACAATAACCAATTTAAAGTATACAAATGCTTATCGAACCATTACTACTCTTTAATAAAGCCTTTTTGTTTTAGCATTTTCTTCTTGTGCCCTTCATTCGTGCTAATATCGATTAACTTCAGCGCTTCGAACTGAAGAAACCCCAACAATGCCGACTGAAATAATGGCTGAGGAAACCGACCATAGAGACAACAACAACAACAATACCTACAACGATGCTAGCCAACTACCACAACAACAACAAGAAGAACAACGAAAACAGAAATAACAACCGTATTAAGAGCATCTCGGTTGCGCATTAAAAATTTGCCCTGCCTTCGTGCTTCTGCCTTTTACTTATCTCTCGTCGGCTTTGGCAAAGCCTTCGAGCCGAGTGCCGAGTGCTCGAACGTGGGAATACGCCACAACAACAACAACACAGGCAACAATAAAGACACGAACAACAACAACAACAGTAGCAAAGGCGGAAAAATATATGTCAATGTCAGATGCGACTGTAAATGGCATAGAAGACTATTTTATGGCAGTTAATCGAGTTCTCTTGTGGTTGTTTTATTGTTGTTTGCTTTATTGTACTCCATCGGGCATTGCAATAAAATCGCTCAATCCTCCATAAAACTCGGTCACAATCCGAACGGCTGGCATGCTCTCTCAGGGCCTGGCCGAGGAGACGCGGAAGTCGATGACGACGACGATGACGGCGACCGATGCGCCGGTCCGATGGACGAACCACATTTTATGGCCGCCACTTGGAGGGGCTGGACCTCGATCCACGATTGTTGATCCTATCATGGTGCCTCGATATCAACTACTTAATCAGTGGCTGATCGAGCTAATGTGTCGGAGAGGAAACAAGAAACGACGGCGGAAAGATGACCAGCGACAAATTAATCGTATTCATTAAAACACTGTTGCAAAAATCCCCGGACTTTATCGGCAGCGGAAATAAAACTTCGTTGCGGCAGACCTCAATTACATTTTTAATTGGCAATTTTTCGTTAGTCACCCAATTAAATCCGAATTTCGATTCGCATATAGACGAAAGACTGCTACAATTAAAATGCAAATTACAATAGGACTAGGTCTACTGGCTGCTTGAGAACAATCATGTTGGACAATTGGAGGAAAAAAACGAAGAAATCTGGCATTTAATGTCATAATACATGAGATAAGTCGGCGTTTTGAGAAAAATCGCATGCGAGAATCCGAATGGAAAGGGGGAAAACCGAGCGCAAAAAAGACGTCTCAATGATTCTGTCTGCGTTCGCGACTGCTAATAAATCAAATTTCGATATCAGTTGTCTGCATATTTTTATGAACCCCGTCTGGAAGCCAAGATTTACCTACTGCAACGGGAGCAACAACAACAACTGAGTGGCTGTCGTGTTGCATGTCATGTCATGAATAATTCAATTGTTCACTAAAACAAGCACATCAACAGCCGCAACAACCATACCAGCAACAATGCTGAACAACAATGCAAAGCATCAAAGCAAATCAACAAAAAGTAACAATAACAACAACTACAACTACAACAACAACAGCTATATAGTGCGACAACAATCACTCAAGCAGCACTCAGAGGAGACACACGCAGGCTGCAGCCGGAGTTTTGCATTTTCCTCCTTCCTCAGAAATAATGGCGAGTGCGACCGGCAGAGCTCCGTGCGTGGACCCCACTCGCCCCTCGTCTCCCGTCCTCGGTTGGAGCTTCTGGTGTGGTCGCCGTCGCCTCCGCCACCACCGATCCAGGAGGTGTTCGGCCAACACCAATAAATAGCAACACCCAGGCAGGTTCGACACAGGCTCGAGGCGCTTTTTACTGAATGTACGTAAATTGTCCATTGCGGCCAGCAGGACGCGAAGAGGGCGTGTGAAGTTGACGTTGTTTTCCCCAATTCGAAACGCAATAAACGTCGTGCTGTCATAAGGATATAAAAAATAGCAAATTTGATACTTCAGCTTAGCCGACCAGTCGCAATGTTTTTCGTTCACTTTGTTTGTCATTTTCTTTATTGGAAAATGTCGGGTATTTTGAAATTTCGATTAATAATGATTTGTGTTCTTTTGATATTTTTTCTCAGGTATAAATGCAAGGTTTCCAGAAACTTTTAATTTCCACATTTTTCAATCTTACGCGTATTTGCTTAAGATTTCTGCACAAACCTGATTCGGATTATGGCGAACTTGATAAAAAATGGAATTAACCAAATTGCTGAAGTGACTCTCAGGTTTATTGTGCAGACACAGAAGACTAGAGGCAGTCTAAGCAATTAAACGATAGAAATAAAAGAACTTGTTCTGAAATATTTATCATTGAGAGAAGTCGAAGTGCTGCCATTGCACGATTCTCCATGCGGCTGGAATTCTCGAAGGAAAATTGAGCAAAAAATCAAATGAAGAAAATAATAAATCAATGGAAATACAAATGTATAAAAAACGCAGTTGAGTAATTTTTCCTCATACGTTCGCACGTCTTTCACGCTCTGGTGCAGGCAGCGTGTGTTGAAGAAACAATAAACGAACTATAATTCTGGGCTGGCAAAGCAATGAATATAAATTAATAATGCGCGAATGACTTCATCCATCTATTGGCAACACGAACTGCATCTTTATTCAATTTTGCCCGCAATTTCGACTTCTGGCCTTTCTCGAGCCCCTTCCAAATGCCCAGCAAATTTATTTCGTATGAATTTGGGAACCCGAAAATACGTTCGGAGTTGGTGACAGCGCCTGCAGCCTGCATTCCGAAACGAGTTCGCAACGCAAGTCTTTCGTTTTGGACTTCGGTAGTGGTTTGACATTTCAATTGATTTGTTTTAGTCATACGTTTTCATTAAGAAGCAACAAGAATAATAACAATCACATTTGATCGTCCGCTGACCAGGAACAAGATTAAATTGGAGAAGTTCCTTTTTTACGATTCGCAAAATATTTTTAACACAATGCCGTTTTTCGTTTCCTCCAGGAAGTTATCGATTATTCACGATTGAAACATTGGTTTATTTTAGGATTTTCCAAAAATAAATCACATTGCCATTTATTGGAATATTCTCATTACACGATTTGTATGAATTATTATTTTTTGAGTTCATTGGCAATAATTTGTTCTTATTTATTATGTAATTTTAGGATTTTCCAAAAATAAAATTTTAATTCAAGGCAATGTAATACTCGGAAAAAGGAACGAATATTTTTACTTATTTTTTTATTTATTTTTATTTAATTTGTTGGCAAACATTTTTAGTTCATTATGTTATCTTATGAATTTCCAAAAATACAACTTCAATGCAAGATTATTTAATGTTTTTTCAAAACGGGAAAAACATTTTTTCTGTACATTTTTTTTTTAATTTTCTTGGAACTTTTAATAAATAAAATGTCAGTAATTTTGGTCATTCCTTTTTAATATGCTGACTTTAATTTTTTTTGAATTTTTCAAAAACACAATTCAATACAAGTTCTGAAATAATCAGAACAAAATAATTTCCATTTTGCTCTTAATATTTTATTCTTTTTTGTGTATATGAATTATTTTGAAGTATTTATTGCAAAATGACTTGTTTGCCAATAATTAAAAATAAAATAAAATAAAATGTCGTTGAAAATAATTTCAATTAAAACGTACCTTTAACAATGCCTAACTAAAATATCCAATTTTGATCCTTAAATCCTGTCGTTAAATGTCACTGCAATTCCAGACAAGGGAAAAATCTGAATTAAATTTTTGAAATTTAAAGTTCAAATGTACTAAAGTTCTTAGCATATGAAAGTCGAAGTATTCCAAATAGAGCGAAGTAGAAAAAAAATTTAATTCACAATAATCCGCAATTAGAGAACGATATTCGACCGATTTGACCGCGGGACAGACACGAAGGGCGCACGCGGAGCCAACGCCAGCCGCGCTCACTCAAAATCTTTCACTTTCGCTGCTCCAGTGAACCAATTTCCACGCCGACTCCCAACTCCCAGGAGGCCGACCGACTCCAGCCGCACGACGCGAGCGATGCGACGCAGATCGGATCGGACTGACTTCGTCTGGCTTCGTCGGTTTACCTTCGTTTCGTGTCCGCAGTCGACGCAGTCGCAGACGCAGCGCAGCGAGGCTTGCAAACGGTATCGAACGAGTTGCAGAATTTGACTGAACCTGGATCCGAGTCCGGGCGCTGCATTTATAAAAAATATTAGAAATGATTTTTTCTTCGATTTTTATTTCGTTCCGAGCCAAGCGAGCGAGCGTTCGGGCCAGCCAGCCAGCCAGCCGGCGAGCGAACGAGCGATCGTTTCGTGTCGTGTCGTCGAAGCTCGGTCGGGCCGTGTGACGAAAATCGCATGGGAGATAAGTTTCAAGAGAGACGCCAGACAAACAGACAACAGGCAGGCAGGCAGGCAAACGGACGGACGGACGTACAGCGAGAGAGGGCGAGAGATCGAGGCCGAAAATCGAAGAACTCCTCGCTCGCTCGAACAATCGACGGCGGCGACGACGGCTCCATCGATCAATTAAATTACTTTGCGCCTGCATTTAATTAGGTGTTAATTTCGACTTATCGGAGATGGGGACGGCGGGGTCACGGCAGGGCAGCGGGTCTGCGGGGGTTTGCGGCATTGTCTTGGGAGAGACGCTCTGAACGTCAGAGCCGTGTAATCGATTCTGCGCCGAAGCGACAGAAGAGGACAGAAGACAGGTCGAATTTTGAATGATTCGCTGAAACAGCTGAAAAATGACTGCTGACTGAAAGACCAAATTAGGGCGATCCTTCCAAGGCCCAATTAACAGCACTCTAAATGGGCTGCGGTTGCAGTGGACTGAGAGAACGACCGAACCGTTCGACCCTTCGGTTGACCACACTCAGCTCGTGCTTAATTAAGTCTTCATTCGAGGGTTCCCTCGAGCGCCCCGGCGGCCCCGTCACGTCACGATCTCGTTCAGTCGCGAACTTGTGGCGACGCCCGAACACAACAAAAACAACATCTGCCTGCCGGCGGCCTGTCCGTCGGGACATCGATCAAAGTGTGGTTTTTCGTGACGATCGTGAAATTAATTTTGTTCCAAATCCAGCCGCAACGAGTTTATTTCGGTGCCATCGATCGATCCATCGATGTCCGCTCGAGAATCGTCGGGGCGGGCTGCCGGACCAGTGCAGCCAGACAACGTATTCAAGCCGGGGTGGGGGAAAAAAAGTGGTCTTTATATTACTAGATTTGCTTGAAATGTTCAAGTAATCATTACATTTATTTAATTGAATTTGTGTAGAAATTTACCATCCGTCCTCAGTTATGCACAAGTTCAGGTGCTGGGGACGTTGACACAGGTGCTGCCAAGTCTGAAGTGGTCGTCAAGTGAAGAGGGGTCCAGAACTCAGGTCGTTTAGCAGCTTATGCCACTTCCATCTCGGCACTTCCACCAGCGCTCGAGCCCACCTTGACTCGAGCCGCGGTTCTGGCAAACCCAGCGGCATTAACATTTAAGCCGCTCCGTCCACGCCCCGAGAAGGCCTTTGTTTGCGCACCCAATCCGTGCCCCAAAGCCGTCGGCAGCCAATTAAACGTGGCCCTACTTTTTGATGAACTTATTAAGAAATGCTGCGCTGAGGTGAAAACGTCGAGCGTGGCCCACGAAGACGGCAGAGGCGGTGGCGGGGCTGTGGCAGCGAGGGCATTTCAGCCAAATCGGGAAGGCTGTCAGTGTCGGGGTCCTTTTTGGACCCTGCATGTGGCCAAAACTGAAGGCATCTCATGAAGCCAAAACCAGAGAAACTCATGTGGATGAAAGACCAAAGGAATCCCGTGGACTTTTCACCTTCCACCGCCCGCATCCTCCGCTCGCCTCGGCCGCCTTTAATCATGATTGAAGTGGCTTCAGTCGTGTGGCGATCGGCGATCTCGCATCGGTTGCGCCATCGCTCTTAATCCCTGGCCTAAAGCGAGCACTTGCCGCCGGATGAGGTTGCGTCCAACGCAGTCGCCCAGGCCTGGACGAAGCACGGAGCCCGACCCCACCCGGGCTCAGCGCAGAGTTGATGGGGAGCGAAACGGGTTGGACCAGTGCGTCGTCACGTGATGGACGCGGCCGCATGTCGTAATTCTTGTCGTAATTAAGAGCGCGTTGCCGAAAACATCGACAACCGCGGTCCACCGTGCGCCGAGCACCGGCCGGCTGGAGGATAAATCAAAGCCGAGTCGCGCCAAGATCAAAGGGGGAAGTTTTCAAATATAGAAACGATCGCATAAACGATCGCATAAAGCGATCGGGAGAAACCCGAGAAGTACCAGGAAGTTTCGCGACAAAAATAGATGAGTTTCCTTCACCCCGGACACAACGATAACAACAAGCACTCGCAGCCACCCAACCCAGGACCAGGCCCGAGCCGGGTTGTCATCGTTCAGTCAACTGCTCCACATTTGGCAACCCTGTCGTGTCTGTTTGTGTGGTTTCCATCTCGTTCGTTTCTTTGCCCTGAGCTGTTTCGCCATAAATAATGTTTCAATTTGGTTTTTTTTTTTGTTCACTCGGTTTGTTGTGCTAGTGGATTATTTGATGTTGTTTTTGTTGTTGTTGCGACCATGTTATTTCGTTGCTGTTGCAGTTATTGATGTTGTAGTTGTTGTCGCCGCTTCCGTCACAGAGTTTTCAGAGTAAATATTTATTTATTGACTTTTATTATTATGATTGTTATTATTATTGTTGTTGCCGAGGTTGTTGCGGCCAGTGATGTTGTGGTTGTTATTGTTGTTGTTGTGCCGACAGATGCCATAAACCAGCCGCCCCAAAGTGAGTTCCAGCGACAACCCTAATTCGGTATTATTTATTTTTACACGATATTCCTATTATTGCCCACACTATTTTCGCCCCCCGCCCGACAAGTGTTGCTGTGGATGTCGGCGCGTTTCGCCGCAAGGGTCATCGGGCGAAATTAGTCTGTCGCCGGCTGTCGGGACGAGCTCGGCATTTACGGCCCCACCCCACATCTACTTCTCCCAGTCGAGCTGCTTGGGAGGAAAATTCTATACTCCCTTTGGCTTTGATTTCTTGTGTAATTGGCTTGGACATCAATACTTTTTGCTGATGCCTTGTTGACCAATCGTGTAGGTTATTGGTCAACAAGGTATCTGCAATAACAACAAAATAATAATAAAATAATTAAATATATTTTTTCGAACCCTCGTTCGACTATTAATATAAAACAGTAATATAAACAGTAATTTACAAAACCGCCATCTGGAGCCACATCGTGATCATGACTAAAACTTGGATCCCGCTCACACGCTCCACTTGAGGATCTCGTGTCGGCCCGAACGAGAGTCAACAGAAACTTTATTATTGCTGCTTATAAACTTCCACTCAATATACATCGACCGATCGAACAACAACAACAGCATTGGCAGTCAACAACTGCAGAGTCACGTGCGAAGCCATTGCGGTTTCTCCTATAAGTGTGTCGATAAGTGATCAGAGGAAAACAAAATAAATAAAAAGCTATACTTTTATTATTTTTCGCCTAAAAAAATAATAATAAATTTATTTTCAAGCACGCGTCTCGCATGCGACAGGTAATTGTCGCGCATGCGATAATCAATCGCCGCACATGCGATAATTAATCGTCTGTCACTGGCACAAGAGGTTCTGATTAGAACGCGGCGAAACCCGAATCCTTGATTGGGTCCGCATCGACTGGGCCGAGTTCGCGCAGCACGAGTGGATGAAGTGTGAAAATCGGCGCCTGGCCTCGGTCACGCTGGAACCGCGGGTTACCAAACGGAGCGCGGCCCATGAACAGAACGGAGCCGGCCGGACGGAGTCGACTCCGGTCTCGGGGCGGCGAATGGAGCAGTTCTGGAGCTGCGTTTGCGAAATGGGTGTCGTTCTTTGACACGGCGGCGCCACCTTGTCCCTGTCGGCCGCCTCCTCGCGCTCGCCCTCGTCCTCGTCCTCGCCTAGATTGGGACGCCGTTTGGCCCACAGTAGCGAGAAGCGGTAAAAACGTGAATGAGGCATGTGCTGTTGTAGTTGTTGTTGTTCATGTTGCTATTGTTGTTTTATGTTGCTAATTTGGTTTTTGTTGCTTCGTGAACTCCTCGCCGGACCAAAAAATTGTTGTTGTTGGTTGGTATCGATGGGGAGCCGCAATTTATTGGCCACGTTTAGAACTTCGGTAATTGCTGCGGCTGCTGCAGAGACAATTTTTGGGATTTTTCATTTAATTTGCCTTTCACTGGACGCAGTGAATGCCCACAACCACCACAACAACAACAACAACAACAACAACGACAACGACTCCAACAACATAAACAAAGGTCGCCTGATCCCTCATTAAGCACTTCACTAAGTGCTTGCTTTCTGAGTCTTTTTCCCTTGTTCGTTTCTTTTGATCCTGTTCCTCGCCCCTCCCTCGGCCCCCTCGGCGGTCTTGATCTTGATCCCAGCGGCTCCCGGCCTCAATGGAACCTGGGCAAATGCCAACTGGCTTCACGTGACGCATCGCGTCGGCCACGGCTCCGAGGCTTCTTCCCAAGAGCAATGTTTTCATTGTTTTTGCCTACGATCGCTTGTCGTTGTCGATGTTGTTGTTGTTGCTGTCTGTCTTTCTGAGGTGCGGTTCTCAGACTCTTCTTCCTCTTCCGCTTCCCCTTCTCCTTCGTCTCCTTCAGAGCCAGCCTCATTTGCATAGAAAAGGTTTCGCGATGAATGAAAAATCATGCGATAAAAAACAGCTCGCGGATTTTCATGCAGCTGCCAGAAAATGTTCGTGGAGCGATTTCGGATCCCTCGGCGTCGAGATTCCGCTGCGACCATGGACGACTGGGTTCGATTTGTGTTGGAAGTCTACCAATAGCTATAGCATATAATAAAATATACATATTTTTTTCCAGATAACCGTATACAATTCGCATGCGATAACCTTTAGAACGCATTCCGATATCGAGGGGTCGATTGAGATTTCATGTGAACGCATTTATCGCAGTGAGTTCGACTCCCCCGCCACGCCCCCTCAACGCCTTCGAAGGCACTTTCGACATTTTATCATTTGCATTTCCAGACATATCGCATGCGATTTCTGGGTTCGTGCCGAGGGCGGCGGGGATGGGCTTTAAACAACAACAACAACGTGTTAAACCAATAATGACGCCGACGTCGCTGTTGTCGCCACCGATTCCGGGCACTCATGCGAATTGTCCCGGCGACTAATTTGTTGTCGTCACGCAAATGTTGCTGTCGTTGTTGCCGACACGACCAATAACGCCGAGACAACAATGGGCTGCGGCCGCTACCAAAAGGAGTCACGTTCGACGTCTCTCCAACAGCAGCAGGTGACAGCAGCAGCAGCAACAACTACAACAACAACGACGACGACAACGCCACGACCACTGAAGCCCATGAGAAATGCAAACTAAGCCAACAACAACCACAACGGCAACAACATTCGCAACAGCGAATTGGGCCAAGAAAGGGAGGTCGGGAGGAGTCGGCGGCTGTCTGGAGCAAACGTGTAATTAGTTTGAGAGAACCCGACAACAACAATGGCAACACCACAACAACAACAACAACGACTGCGAGTACGAGTACAATTGGAAATAGCCATTTAGCCTTGTTTGAACTTTAGCGGGTCAAAAGCAGCCACACCAACAACAAGAACTGTTACCACAGCTCGCCAACGAGGCTCGCCTCGATTTAACTCGAACGAACATGTTGGTAATTGTTGTTGTCGTTGTTTCCATTGTTGTTATTGTTGTTGCTGCTGGTGCATTGTAATTACAATTGGCCACATTTATTGCCAAAATGCTTCACTTTGCTTCTGACCAAATTTGACGCTTCCAGTCGCCGCGAAGAGCAAGCGTGTGGCCCGGAGTACACAACAACAATAGCAACAACAACAATATCGACGACAACAACATATCCTCGTGAACAACTCCGAATGGTTTCGACTACTTCTTTTTCTCCAGCCACAGTCGGTCGCAGTCTCCCGTTTTGGCCATTCCTTGTGCTGCAGCCACTGACCTTAATTTGTTGGCCGCAACGAGACCCAACAGCAACAACAATAAAAACAACAACCAACCTCTTCGCGACGCAACGCATGCCGCGTCGTCGGTGGTTTTTCCTCATTGCTATTGTTGTTGCTGCTGCTGCTGTTTTTTGCCGAGCTTCGCCTGCACCCGGTGACAACTTTGGTGAATGCAAGATTTGTTAGTTCACTTTCTGTTGTTTTTTGTGGTGATTTTTTTGTTTTCTTGTGAAGATTTTTTTGTTTTTTTGTGATGTTTTTTGTTTTTGTGGTGATTTTTTGAATTTTTTGTCGTGATTTTTATGTTTTTTCTTGGCTACGAATTTGCATAAAATTTGGCACAAGTGAACCCTCGTATCGATCGAGTTGTCTTTGTTTCCACTCCGTTGTTATTGTCGTTGTTGCCGTTGTTCCTCATTGTTGTCGTCTGGCCCGAATGCCGTCCATTGAGCGTTTGATTAACGTTCGCTGCCCCAATCACGGCGATCTCCCATGTCATCCATCGACGTCGTATTCGTCGTTTCCGCCGCCGATTCTGGCCGTTCTCTTTTGGCCCGCCTCGCCCGCGCCCGCGCCCTCGCCTCGCCTCCACCTACCTGGCTGCTGCAAATGATAATTTTGTTGCTCGCGATGAATTTTCGGAACTCGGCTCGGTCTCGCTGGCTCGCTTTGAAGAGCCCTCGTGAACCCCGGCGATATCGGAATCCAATCGACAGGTCTAATAGAAACATCGGGGTTTAGTATATTTAATAGGCTTTTATTTTGGTGATGCTCTGATAAACTTAATAATGTTTAAAGTAAAATACAATCATTGAATACGTCTCGAGTTCAGTCAACATACTGAACTAGCTGCTTTCGCCTGGACATTATTTCTTAATCATACAGTTGTGGGTCCAAGCAAAAGACTTCTCCTAACTTCTAACTTTACATTTTTCTCTACAATTCTTCAATATGATATACTGTAGTTTCTAGAATAATTACATGTGTCTAAAATTCATTTCTTTGTTCTTTGCATAAATATCTCTTTACTTTAATTTATGTATACATACAGTTATTACATTTTAATAATTATATATTTAGGTTTAGGTATAGTCATAAATATATAGAATATCGCATTCTTTAAAACTTATCGTAGACATCCCACAAGTCGTTGCGTGCTTTCAAAAGCTCCAAGGCTGCAGTTTACGATGTCCTTCAACATATGGGCCTTGAAAGGATCAACGTCAAAAGCTATTTGTGTTTTTTTCCATTTCGATAGAAAATCATTTAAGTTTAAGTTTAATCAAGCTTTTAATTCGGCTTTATTTGTATCAAAATTAGTGTTTAATTTTAGGTTTTAATCATTATCCTCGACTACACTGAAAAACATATAAAAATATTTTGGTTTTTGTTTCGAAATATCATATTTCATTGTTAAAATTTCTTGCTCATTTAATATAAATTTTATTGTTTTGCAGAAGTTTTGTTGTTCAATATAAACCTTTTGGTTTCAAACAAATTCGCTTCTACCAAAAATATTTGCTTTCTTAGATTATTTTTTTTGTGTGTTTTTTTTTTTGTATTTTTTTGCCATAAAACGTCTGGTTTTCTGTGTATAATTAAAAATGTTAATAAATTCGCAGCGTAATGCTTTCCAATAATAAAATGTTATTGTATCTTTATAACTTTTAACTTTAACACAACTCCACATCATATGCAGGAGTTCCCGTGATAGGTTCGCGGTAGAAGAAGGCATCGAATTATTTGTACCACATGCGTTCACTTTGTTGGCCCCAGTCCGGCAGCCACTGGCTGCAAAAGGACCTCTCACAAGTTCCCGGACTCCTCGTCCCGGTCCAGGTCCAGGTCCCGTTCCTCGGGATCGGCCTCGCCGTCGCCCTCTCGTCCTCAGTTGAACTGGGTCTCGCGGAACTCCTGCTTCTCGTCCTCGTCGCTCACGTACATGCGAGTCAGGTCGGAGGCCACGGAGGCGCGGTCGCTGCTGCAATGGGAAGAGGGAAGAAGTCGGGGTTAAGCAGAGTACAAGACTAGCTGGGGTCAGGGGCAGAGGGATTAAATTCGAGACATGGCGATCACTCGCTGTTAATTTGAAATCGCAAGACAAGACTCGGAATCGAAACTCGAGAGGCTGATCAAGCTCCGGCCAAGACAACTCGGACAGGTTGCGAATCAAAATCCATTTATCAGCCGCAATCAAATCTACATCCATTACGAGCCAAATAAATTCCGCGACAGATCGATTGGCCAAAACCGAGGGCAGGGAAACAAAACAAAACTGCGCTGAGGCCGTCGGGAGCCCAATTAAGGAATTAATATAAACGTCAATTATCGTGGGCAACGACACCGCCAGAAATCAAGTGCCGCAAGAAGATTATAAATATCGAATCGAACAAGAACGGGACGGGACGGGACGGGAACGCGAGCAATAAAACCATGGTGCGGCAAGAACGAGCGGCGAGTCGTTGTTCGAAGTCGCCTCGGAGTCGGAGTCGCTGCTGGACAAATTTGGGGGACGGAATTTGTCCCGCTCTTGTCGCGCCGCGGCGATTAAGAATTAGCAATGTCGACGGCTTGTCAACCCGGGCGCGTGACAGGTGGACTTTTGAACGTTGCCGCCGGAGCCGCCGTGGACGGACCTCCGGAGCAGGCGTGACAAATGGGATCACGGGGTGGGAGGCACGTCATCGCAGTAGAAAGAACTCGATCAAGGGAGAGATCGAATCGATCGCAAGAAGGAGACGTCCACGAAATCGATTCGATCGAACGAAGGAGTCGACGCAAATCGATACCGAGCTTGTGGTCTCGCCCGAACAGTCCGACGATAGGCGATCGTTCACAGCCACTCATCGTCATCGCAGTAGAAAGAACTCGATCAAGGGAGAGATCGAATCGATCGCAAGAAGGAGACGTCCACGAAATCGATTCGATCGAACGAAGGAGTCGACGCAAATCGATACCGAGCTTGTGGTCTCGCCCGAACAGTCCGACGATAGGCGATCGTTCACAGCCACTCACAAGGAGTGGGAATGGACGACGATGACGATGACGACGGCGTTGTAGCCTTCACGGCGCGAGCGCTCTTCGAATCCGGGTAGAAATATCTTCTCGCCCATAGATCAATGCCAGCGCCGTGTGCAACAGAAACCCCATATCTCACAAAGCACACGCGAATGTGAGCCGGCAATTTTCTCGACCGGCCCCGGGTGCGAGTGAAGGCGATTTTTTCAGAAGCCGCTCTCGCACGCCGCTCGGCGTCCGGAGGTGGCTTCGCAATTTTCACACCGAGGCAGCGCTGGTGTTGGTGATGGTGGTGTTCGCGTTGTTGTTGCTGTTTTTGTGGTGATTATAGCCCTCGACCAGCTGAGGGGCGAACAGGGCATTAAAAGCGCATAAAATTTGTCCAAAATGCACTGGCGCAGGTTTCGCAGGGTTCCGCGAAAAGCATTTTCCGCATTTCCCGCCCCCGACTCCGCAGTGATCGGGCCTCCGCCGCCGTCTCTCGGCCGCTCTCAGGCATTTTGCACATTTTTAGAGCCTTTTTAGGGTAATCG
Organism: Coelopa pilipes; assembly: GCA_947389925.1. Taxonomy (NCBI): domain Eukaryota; kingdom Metazoa; phylum Arthropoda; class Insecta; order Diptera; family Coelopidae; genus Coelopa; species Coelopa pilipes. Next base: position 66,668,127 of record OX376696.1, on the reverse strand, counting down.
TCGTCTGCGGCCGGCGCTGCTGCTGCCGTTGTTGCTCTGCACCATAATTGAAATTAATGTTTATTTGATGACTGTGTTGTTGCCATCAGAGTTGTTTCCAGCAGTGTGGCCGCTGCAGCCGCCGTGGCAACTCTTTTTGCTCGCTTCGCTTCGTTTCGCTGTGATCGATCGGTTCGAATCGCTGGTTCTCGCTGGTTCGCAGACTATTGATTTCGTTTTGATTGGTTGCTCTTGTGGGTTTTTGCCATTGTTGTTGCGTTGCTGTTGCTGCGATCCATCGGCGCAACACGATGATGGCTGCTTGTTCGTTGTCAGTTTTACTGATGTCTGCCTCGGAATGCACCGAGCACATAATGCACAGAGCCAGCGGTATGTGCGAAACTATTCGAAGTCGGAGCGTGATCCGAGCGCCACTAGGAAGGGGTTCTCGAAATGAAGAAATTACTCGGAAGGCTGCCGGGGTGCTCAGGGGAGATCGATCAAGATCCTGAAGAGAAGTCCTCAATCAACTTGGACGATTTCCCAGAAACCGTGGTTTAACCGTGTTCAATACGAGAAACACTTGTTCGTAACAAATACTTTCTCATGACTCACTCTCCACCATCTCAATAAAACGTTCGTCGAGTTGAAATGCATGAAAATGTATGATCCGGTCTTTTCTTCAGTACAAAATATTTTATTATGATCTCGTCGATCCAATTATGATAATGTGCATTATTCTACTACAATCTTAGATATAATTAGGCTTTAATGTGGCTGCAGATGGCGCTCCATGGCCACTGCATTGTTGTTGCTGTTGTTGTCTGAACGTTTCGGTGGTATTTCAAACGGTCGTATCGCGCACGGGATCGACACAAACTGAGGAAATAAATCCGACACCAGGACAGGTGGAGATTTACGCTAATTAATCAGACACCCGAATGGTGCAGATAATGAGTTCAGATAAGGCGACGAAAGATTTCGTTGCGAGCTAGCTAGTGTGGAGTTGTAAACAGGCTAGCAAAACACACAGCACACAGCATAGTGCAATAAAATATAAAACTGGGTCGATCCAAATCGACAAGGATTGGATTTATCAGCGGAGCGCGATTTCAATTAAGATGCCGTCTGCCATCACAACGGACGGAAAGGAAAGGGAACGGAAAAGAGAACGGGTTTTCGCCTTCCGATGAGATCGATTGGTCGATTTTTGAGCCACCGAGAGCATGATATAGGAGGCTCAAACCAGGAGATCGCTTGGGGCAGGTCGGAAACTGACACCTGACACTAAATAATGAGGAACGCAGAATTCCCTGGACTCGATCCGTTGGGAGTTTTGTCGAAATTCCAACCGGTCGCGGAATTCGAGTCGCTGTGGGAAAAAGTCGCATGCGATAAACTGATCAAACGCCACGTGCCTGACGTGCTGGCTGGTTTCGTGTGGTTGAGGGTGTGTGTGGTGGAGTGCAGTGGTGTGCGAGCATGCAAGACTTACTTCGCAATTTCGTTCTCGTAGACGGACGCGACCATCGCGCTGTACTCGCTGTCCAGGTTGCCGCTGCCACTGCGCGTGTAGAAGCCGCTGTCCAGCGACTTCATCGCCGAGTCATCGTCGCTGAGGTTCACGCTCTGCCCGATCGAGGCCTGCTGCTCGTTGGTCGTCTTCGACAGGCTGCTGACGTTGCTGCTGATGCTGCTGCCGCCGGCCAGAATCACGGTGGCTGCCGCCGCCTTCGCCACGGCCGCCTGCGTCGACGCTGCGTTGTTGCCGCCGTCGTTGTCGTCCACCGCATTCATGCTGCTGCTGCTGTTGCTGTTGTTGTTAGTGCCCTGCCCAATCACGTTGCTGATGATCGCGCACGTGGAGGAGGCAGCCGCAGCCGCCGCCGCCGTCATCAGGTACGAGGCCGTCGCCGCGGTGGTCGCCGTCGCAATCGGCGTCGTCATCAGGGTCGACAGGACGGTGTTGCTCGACATGGTCACGTCGAAGTCCTGCCGATGGTGGCTGCAATGGGGGGAGAGAGAGAGAGAAGGAACGATTATTGGAGGCCTCATTTCGATTCGAATCCAAATATCCGAACATTTGTCATCGCCAGCGCTTAAGGGAACCCGCTCCACGATCCCCATCCAGCCGCCGATCGACTCGAATCGACATCACCAACCGTTTTGAACCATTTCGGAGCCCTGCGACCCCTCGGCCCCCGATCTCGGCCCGGCCGCGCGATTCGTGCGCCCATCGAACACCTCTCGCTTTACATTAAATTACTTCTAGCAGCACGTTCGTGCCTCCATAAATAACGGCCCCCGAAAGCACACCGACGAACCACGAGTTACGGCGGTTCCAACCCCTGCCCCTTCGGTCCCATCGCTCAGTCGCCGCCGGCCCCAGCCTCCGGCGAGCCCCGAGTTGTTTACTTAATAATTAAAATGATTTACGGCTGATTGATGAAGACCGTCGGCGCGCCCTCGCGCTCTCCCCCCGGCCTCGAGGGCTTCCAGTGGCTTTCGAACCACTTGGAGCCTGTGCACTCTTTGCTGCTGACGACTGGCGGCCGGATGGTTGGTCGGTGGTTGGTTGGATGGATGCTTGCATGGGTGGCTGGTCTGCCGCCGATTGGGAACGTGCAGCTCACACGAATTCTCCGGCAGGCACATGCGAAAGGTCAGCCCCGAGCTGCAGCGACCGATCGATCGGTGGCTGAAGGACGTCCGAGTCCGAGGGCCGTGAGAAGTGGCGCGACATGGGCGAACACGACCCAGGTTCTGGCGGTCGCCGCCCTGGTTTGTGCAGACCGTGGTAGGTCTGTAGACAAAAGGTCTGTGGGTCGAGCCAAAGTCGAAAACAACCTTTCTCTAAAGGCTTTTAATAGACTTTTCACAAATGGTCGTTCGCAACACTTGGGAGGCAGTTTTAATTAAGTTCGACTCCCTCTCACAGCCTCTTACATGCAGGTCCCTCCTCTGACTTACGCTTACGCAACACCAGGACTGAACCTTCATTCAGTCGCTTGCTCATTCCCTCACACTTTCCCTTCTTCCTACGCCGCCTGCCAGGCAATGAGTTGCAAATTTCATGCGAAATGTCAAAAATCTCGAAATTAATTTCTGAGCCCAATCTAGGGGCGACGCAAGTGGGGAAGGAGTAAAAAAAGCCCTCACTCGGAGGAGTCCAACGCACGCCCACTCGCGGGCTCCTCCACGACCAGGTTGATTGTGTTAGCTCGATGCGATTGTGTGAGTCAGTGTGAGTGTGCTCGAGTGTGGGTTGGGTGTCGGGTGCCGGGTGCCGGGTGGGTGTCGGTGGGCCTTTTAATAGACTTGTCGGTTGCAGGCGCAAAATTGGAAATGTTTCGGAAACTTCCTACTTCAAATGTTTTGTCTGGCACTGTTGTTGCAGTCGTGCTGTTGGTCGTGAGGCGATGGTGTTTTAATGCCTCATTTAATGGAGTTGTCGGCAATTGCCTCCGAATGCACTGAGCAAAAAAAAGAGACTAAACCTGTCCCCAGGGGACTGAGCAATGACTTGCACATTGCAAATGTCCCAGGCATACCAGACTCAGCCTCAGAACCAGAACCGAAAAGAAGCCAACGACGTCCGAAACTGGATCGTTCAGCTGGATCACATGATAGCCTTAACAGCCATGGTGTTGGCAAAGAGGGGGATTAAAACAGATCAGGATCTGGTTGGCGGGCAGACGACGTCGTAGCGTAATCGGCCAGACGAGTCAACGAGTCGACGACTCAATGGGCGATGCAAATGAGGGCCTCGGTCCAAGGCGAGCCAAACCGGACAGAAGTGGAGCCCGACGGAGCCTCTCCATCATCGCTAGGAGATCGTGGTCGGTCGGGGACGTTTACGGAGGGGGCCAAGCTCCCAACTGCGACGAATTCGCCTTGAGTTCGGCGGGTTCCCGCGAGATGGGCCCGAGGAAGGGGTCGGGCCCCTGGACGTAATTAATTCTGGCTCAATTTCAGTCGCAACTAGACGACTAATTAATTGATTTATTGATTGGATTCGCGCCTCGTGAGCATGTTGACACTGGCCTGTTATTGTTATTGTCATTGCCATTGTTGTTTATGTTGTTGTTGTTCGTATTGTTATTGTCTCACATAGTTGTCACCGCGTTGTTGTGGTCGTTGTTGCAGTAGCTTGTTGTAGTTGTTAGTGCTAGTGGTTCTCGTTCTCGTAGCATTTGCCGTGTTGTTGCCCACAGTCTATTTGTCATTGTTCGTTCTCTGCCTGGTGCTGCCAATCAGCGGCACCGCGGGAGTGCTGCCAAATCAGCGCGCTTATCGCAGCCGGAACCGCGGAATCGTGGAACCGCACGAACGAATGGGCCGAAATTTGCATGAAATCGGAGTCGGAGTCGGAATCGGAACCGTAGACGTTGGCGTTGGTGGCGATTGAATTAAATTTATTCCGATTGCGAGTCGAATAGAGTTGGCAACTGGGTGTTGACGATCGAATTAAGTCGCTGACTCTTGGAAAGCTCTGGGAATTTCGGCCAATAGTTTCCCACATGGTCATCTGCTAGCTCTCAAGCTAACACAGGTATCAACTGCTCAACCCGAGGTTATTTCAGCTAACCCCACAATTCAATTTTGGCGCTTCCTCAAATTCCAATTCCCACAAAGTCCATCATTCGATTGTTTTCAACTCGATCGCCTCTCGGAGGTCAGCCCAGAAGACTAAGTGAGGTTTCCTATAGGTCACCGAAAGAGAGCCAAAGACTGCGAGCCTGTGTGTCTGGTAAAATTAGTGGTCGACAAAATTTCTGTTGACAGCTCGCTCAAGCACGTAATAAATTTAAATCCATTCAAAACTCGGGGGAGAATAATCGTAAATCAGATTCTCAAACTTAATGTCAGCACATATGCAGTAAAAGCTCCATAAAGAGCAGACATGCGGGGCGACCGGCAGACAGAGCCAAGAAACCAACAGAGAGACAGACAGAAAGACAACTTGGCAAGCAGACAAAACCCGAGAGAGAGAGCAAATGGACCAGTGGAGCGGGCGGATGAATGGACGGACCGATGGAAGGACGGACGAGTGGAGAGATCTGCAGGCGGATACGCGGCCTCTGAGCAGCCTCGGTCCAGACGAACCCCGACGAGCGGACCGCGATCGCCGAGATCTTGATCGCGACACGAATGCTCATGTCGCCCATGCATTCGTGTACGAGTCGCAGTCGGAACCGCCGACTACAGAAGTCGATAAATTTGCGCTTGCGGCTTTTGTTAACATTATGTCCGGCCGTGTCCAACAGACACATTGCCGTCTGTCCGTCCGACCGTCAGTTGTCGAGTGGCTGCGTGGACGCTGATGGGGGAGTGCAATTGATTCGAGGGATGTTTGGAATACTCACTGCTCGCTGGTGGCCGGGTGGAACTTGCTGCGCATCACGAGCTGCAGCCAATTCGGCATGGATGGCGTCGGCGCCGGGTCGGGCGTGTACCTGGAAAGGAGATGAAGGAAAGTGATTCCATTAGTCTCGGGACGGTCTCGGGTTTCGTTTAGACTCACCTTATGATCGAGTTGCAGTGCTTCGCCTTCGGCACCGCGAAGATCTCATTCGTGGAAGCAACAGGAGTCGTCGCCGCCGCCGTCGTCGCGTTCTCCAGCTTGGCGTCGACCTCCAGCACCGGCGTCAGGGCGCCGACGTTGGTCGCCGAGGGTCCCAGCGTCAACTCGTCCTGGTCGGTGATCTCCACTTCGAGACTCGAGAGCGAGCCGAGGGAGGAGCGTGCGACAGTCGTGTGGTGGAATCCGCCAGACGCGGCTACCCCCGATCCCGAACACGAACCCAAGCCGGAGCTCGAGCTCGAGAGCTCGGCAGCGCCCTCGAATTGGCTGACATCGAATTTGATCGACACTACAAGACCAAGAGTACAAAAGACAGAGAAGCAGCGGGATAGACAGAGAAAGAGAAGAGAGTGGGATGGATCGGAACGGGAGGAGGAAGAGGAGGAATGGCGGAGTAGGGAGAAGGAGAAAAGTCGAGAAAAGGACACACGGATGCGACCGAAAACACGACAGAAAACATACAAACAGAACAGGAGAAAAAAAACCAAAATGGAAGAGGAAACAGAAACGGAAAAGAAATAGAAATTGAAACGAATATGGTTATGGTTACGGTTATGGTTGTGGTTGTGGAAAGAAATCGAAACGCAACGATATGAAAAGAAAGAAAGGAAACAACAAGGCAAAGCGCTCAGAGAGTCAAGACAAACTTATTTACGTGTACCCCACCTCGTCATTAACTCACATTTGTCCAAGGGTCCCAGCTTCTTGGCCAGGTTGTACATCATGTCCGCGGTCCAGAAGTCCGGAATGCGCGCGAACACGGAGCCCGCGTCCGCGGGCAGCTGGAAGCCCAGCTTGTGGAGCAGCAGCACGAAGGGTTGGTACAGCATCGTGGTCGCCTGGTCGTTGTTCCACTGCACGATGGGTATCGACTTGTTCTTCACTGTTGGTGGGATGGAGAGGCAAAATTAGGTTAGTCGTTGGCGAAAAGCGATCTCGCAGACGGATCAATGTCTCAATGACGCCGAGACAATGGGTTATCAACCTACAGATGCAATGGTAGGCTACGGGTTCCATGATGTGCGGCAGGTTCTGGTGGTCGCGCCGCAGTGGTTTCTTCTTCAGAACCAGCTTCACGTAACAGCACTCCAGCAGCAGTTTCTGCAGCCAGGTCAGGTGCTTCTCGGTCTTCTCCTTGATGATGAGGTCCAGAAGGATCTACCGAAAGGCAGTCAAAAACGGTCAGATGATTCGATTCGATCGCGTGCTTCGTGCGTTCGGCTCACCTGTATATCGTCGGATGGTTTACCGCTGTGGGTCGACTCCCGCATCTCGATGCCCGACTCGGTGGTGCTCGAGGTGGGCGTGGTCAGCAAGGCGCGCTGGTACTCGGCGTCCTCGAACTTCATCAGGTCGTCGTATTCCACCAGGGTAATGATGTCCTAGTTGGAAGGAGGGATGGAGGGTAGGCTGTAGAGCAGGGCAAGAGAGAGATTTGGGTGGTGGGTGACGTACCTGCTGTAACAGCTGCTGGATGATGGAGATCCGGGACTTCTGCTTGTTGCCGTTGTTGCTGAAGAGCTTGACGATCTTGCCGACGACGTCATTGCTCTTCTTGCTCTGGACGTAGTACCAGTACAGGGTGTCCATCTCCTCCTGCGTCCAAGTGCTGCTTCCGTGACGAAGAGAGAGAGAGAGGGATAGATCGTTTCGATTAGACATTGAGGAGACATTTTTGTTAACATATCACAAAACTCCATTGCTCGATGGCAGAATCAATTAAGAGAAAGTAAGGAAGGAAGGAAGAATGGAAGGCAGGTAGGAAGGAAGTGTATAAAGAAGACTTACCACACTGTGTTCTCGAGGTTGTGCTCCTTGGTGAGCTCGGTCAAGGAGGTCGGTGGCAAGGTGAGCGGGCTCTTCTGCGGCGTGTTCATGAACTTGTGGATGACGTACTCGATCAGGTCGGACCAATCCTGCAAGGGCAGAGGGGAAAAGTGGAGAAGGGTGGTTACTAAAGGTTAGGGATATTTTTCGAAATGGATTCTTACGTCGCACAGCTCGTAGTCAGCCTCCCAGATGCGTGAGTAGGTCTTCAGGATGACCGGCTGGAAGAGGGTGCCGATCTGGCCCAGGTCGCCGCCGATGTGGTGCATCATGGTGAAAATGCAGTCGTTGACGAACTCGCCATTGTTGTTGAACCCCTCCAGCAGGATGCCGTAGTGATGCATGACCTCCAGAGTGGCGAATCTGCAAGGGAACGATGTCAGTCGGCGATCGTGGCAATGCAAGAGGGGCGAAACTCACTGTGAGATGTGATCGATCATCTTGATGTTGATGTTGTGGTCGGACTGGGTGACGCTGTCGAGGATCAGCAGCAGGATGTGGTTGGTGACCACCAGGTCCTGGAGGTACTGCTGAGTGTGCAGGGTGGGGTTGAAGCGGCGCAGGAGCAGCACGAACAGGCAGCGCAGGTCCTCCGTGGAGCTGATCTGTATCTGCAGCACTCGCAGGCGCTCGCGGTCCTCCTATTCGACGAGAAGAGAGAAATTAGCGAATGGATAGAAGTAGAGACGTCGGCCACGCGTACCTCGCTCAGGTGGGTGACCTTCTTGTAGGCCTCGATGGCCTGCAGGAACTCGCGGATGGCGGTCACCACCAGGTGCATGCGGCGCAGGTAGGGCTTCAGGTCGCTGCCCTCCTGGCGCGAGTTCAGCTCGAGCTGCTCGCACAGGGTGACGCCCTCGAAGGTCAAGTAGCTGATGACGTCGTAGGTGAGGATGGTGTTCACGTGCTCCAGGTCGAGCTCCAGCTGGGCGGCGAACTTCAGGAAGTACGTGACCAGCCAGAAGAAGTGCGACGTGTCGATGGCGATCTTCTGCGTGCCAAAGAGAGAGAGAGAGGGAACGATTTTCAATAAAACATTAGGGAAGAAGGAGGGAAGAAGCTCGTACCATGTTGGTCAGGAGCTGCGAGTGCAGCTCCTCCACCAGGTAGTTGTAGCCCTTGAGCAGGAAGTCGACGGTGAACTCCTTCAGCAGGTTGGAGATGTCCTCGTCGGTGGGAATGTGCTGGACGAGGCCCTTCATGTTGATCCTGCGGAAAGGAAGACAAGGAGAAAGATAGAAAATCAGTAACCCGGCGGGATTTCCACGGCTCTACGGCGACTCACAGACTGCTCTTGCTGCGCTTGACGAGTTTCTTGCGGCGCAGCTCCTTCTTGTCGACCAGGGTCAGCACCGTGCGCTGCTTGTTGCGCGGCTTCGAGTTGCACGGCGGCTTCTGGTGCTGCGGCTTGCCCTGGGGCCCGTCGTCGTCATTGCTGGAGGTGGAGATCGACTCCTGGTTCTCGACCTGGGTGCCGTAGCCGCAGTCCGAGAGCTCCGACTGCGACGACGGGCACTCGCGCTTCTGCGGGCAGCACTTGCCCTTGGTCAGGTTCAGCTGGCCCGAGTGCGGCACCTTCTGGCAGGCCTTTTTCGGCGCCGCCTCCCCGCCGTTCTCCGCGGGGTCCGCCGACCCGGACCCGTAGCCCGAGCCGGTCGTGCACGCGGACGCGGACACGGACGCGCCGACGACGACGACGCCCGATGTGGAGGCCTTCACCGGCAAGGCCGGGGGCGGTTTGAAGGCGAAGGCGCCGCTATCCTGGGCCGCCTGCTCCGCCTGCTCCGCCCGCTCGCCGGCTGGGGCTGTGTTTGTGGAAGTGTGTGTGTAGGGTGCAGCAGCTTGTGGCGGTTGCTGGTGGTCGTGCTTCGGATCGCGCTTGGCCGGCTGCGTCTCCGGGTCGCCCGTGCTCATGGTCGGGTCGATCACGGTCGCATCAGAGGCCGCGCCCTCCTCCTCGTCCTCCTCCTCGACGACGTCCTCCATGGCCTCGATCTTGACGACCACGCTCGACGTCGGCGCCGCCGATGCTGACGACGACGCCGTCGCCACCTCTGACGCTGCCACCGAGGTCGACTCAAGCGACTCGCTCTCGGAGGCCTCCTCCTCGGCGGGCCTGTCGCGAGACACCTCGACGCCGTGCTTCTGGGCCGGGACGCGCAGGATCGAGTTCTGGTACTCGTGGCCCTTGCGACTGACCTCCTGAAGCGTGGCTTCGGTCTCCTCGCGTAGGGCCTGCCGGCGGTCCTCGGAGCTGTCGTTCTGGCAGCCGCCGCCCCCACCTGTTAGAAGACAAGCTTTGTTAAGTACGGCCAGCCTGCGTATCCTCGCCACCAGCGAGTCCAACGAACCCCCGCACATTCTCGACCCCGTCTCGTCGAACTTACCGTTATCCGAGGAATCCGACGTGGGGTCCGAAGTGAGCATCGGGCTCGAGTCGCCGCTGCCTTGCTTCGGTGGCGACGTGTTGCTCTCGTTGTCCTCGGAGCTCTCCGACAACGAGGCCTCGAACCACATGTTCAGGAGCTTTTGCAGAGTGCTCACGTGCTGGTCCTTGTACATGAGCGCGATCAGCTGGACCATCGTAACGCCCCAGAAGGTGCGTTGCGGACAGGTCATCAGGTAGATGAGCAACTTGTCGATGCTCTGGATGAACAGATTCCACAGGATCGCGTTCTGCATCGACACCGCCAGGGCGCCGCCGCTCTGGGCGTGCGCCGATGGCATTATGAAGTTCGCGTTAGTGTCGGGAATGTGGAGGATGTTGCGCAGCAGCAGCAGGCAGTTGTTGATCTGATCGCACTTCTGCGGCGACAATTTCGAGTCCGACTCCAGGATGTGCTTCATGTAGTCCACGACCGACTTGGTGCTCTTCGGGTCGGTGAAGGCCTCCTTGCTCATGTAGAGCAGCTTGTTCAGCTCGAATATGGTGTGGCGGCCGACCTCGGTGCGGTACATGACGTCCACCGAGAAGAGGCACTCGACGGGCACGGTCAGGTTCACCAGTATCCGGATGACCGAGTCGAGGACATCGTAGTCCTTGGCGTTCTCGAGCAGCGGTATCAGGTCCGATCGCACATTCTGCCCGAAGCCGATGGCGCGTCGAAAGGTGCGCAGTGTCTGATCCTCGTAGGTCAGCTTGTAGTTGATCTCCTCCAGGATGGCTGTAATCGAAACGAGACTCGTTAGTCTCGCCGATCGATCGAACTCCGTTTAGGAGAAGGCTTTTGATGTTGGTGTTGTTGCTTTTGGTGTACTTACCCAGGGCGTTGGGGCTGACCATGTAGGTGTCTCCCTCCAGGGAGCCCAGACACGAGAAGGCGCTATGGATCTGCGGGGCTGCCAATAGCCAGTCCATTACAGGTTGAGGTGCGGTTAGATAACGATGCCGATAACGGAATTTAAGTTTGTAGAATGTGATCTTCGTCTTCTGTACTCATTGGGCCGAATTTTAGCGAATTCAGAAGGCCGGGCAGAAACTGAAGTCCAATCGTTCTAACGAGTGGTCTGAAAGCACAAACAATTCGATTATTGTCGATCGTCATAGATTCACAAATTTCTGCACGATTCCATTTAAAATTCTAGTTAATGAGCCTCCCATCCCGCTCTTTCTTTCGCTCTACGATATCTTGCCAAACTCCCTCCCTCTATCTTCCCAGCATCTTCTCCCTTGTCTTACCTTTTCTACTTCTGACTCCGGCACGGCTCTCGATTCCGTTCGGTCTCTTCTCTCTTCAAAACCCCATTCCACCCTCAATCTTGACCTCTTTTCGTCGTCATCGACTTCGGTCTGACCTACGCCATCATCCAGCTGATTCCAAGACCCCAACAACCCCTATCTTCTGGTCGCCCACGGTCTCTTCGCCGCCCGCCTTCCTCCTCCCAGGCCACATGTCACTGCCTTCTGTCCCTGCTCGCCCTCGCCTACGCACGTCCACCGTTTCGATACCTCCAGCCAACTCACAAAACAACTTCTCTAAAAAATAATTCTCAAATTATAATTTATCCGCTATCCCTCGCATCGGCGGCTTGTCTTTTGTGATTTCGTCTCTCTTTCTCTCTCTCCCTCTCGTCGACGGCTTCAATCTCTCTCTTAGAATTCAAATTCAAATGGAAAATCCAGGTCCTGCAGCGAACGCGGTCAGGAAGCAACTGGTCCGGAGGTGTGCATCGCGCACGCAGCAGACCTCGCACCGGCCCGGACTCACGGTGGGGCGACGTGCGCCGTGGCTGCAGGCGACCTGAGGTCCCTACATGTGCGGTTGATTTTGCCAATGTCCTGCACCACGTTTCGCATGTGTGCGGCTGCTGGCGAGCCGTGTACCTTCCATCCCATTCCATCCCATCCAGCTCTCTCGTTCTCCCACTCGCGGATCGCACCCAGCAGCACCCTCGGACTCCGCTGCGGCAAAACGGAAACAAACATACACCAATCTGCAGCTGACTGCAAGGATTTACTCTCATCCTTGTCCGGCGCCCGAATCCGAGCACCACGTGCCAGGCGTGCGTGCTGCGGCCTCACTCACGTACATACATATGTGTGTGCACACGTCTGCGGCCGTGTGAGAGTGCGGCCTCCGCCCATATCCCTTGTTTACACACACATCAGATATTTAACAGTCGACTGCTCTTGTGTTGCTCCGCATTAGGATCACTTTACACAAGCTCCCGACCGGTGAGAGACGCAGACCATTGTCCTTGCTGCCATGGTTCCATGATCCCTGGTCTTAGTCAATTGTTCTCGTGGAAGAAGGACATCGCCACAGGAGAAACCAAGGCCTACCTACTCGTGAAGGGACTGAGGCCACTGACAGGGCGTGGGTCCTGCCCACGAGAAGGCGTAGCTGAGAAGGGACTCTCTTTTTTGGACAAAACACGCCTCATCCTCCCACTGACGGCCCCTGAGAGTGGGTGTGTTCGGTCTTTTACAAATACTCGACCCGACACGTAGGAGGCCCGGCAAACCCAGGACCGAGTCCGTCACCATGCGGTCCATGGGGCTCATCGAGGAGCTCCAATTCCCCATCATCGTATGTTTGATAATTAACCGTCTCATGTGTAACCTAATCTTAATTGTTTATCCCGGTCGACGTCATCGTACTAAGCGTATGACGATTTCCTCCTACAGACGACACACGCATGACGCAATGTTTAGTTGTAATTGAGAGTGTAATCGTGTGCTCATCCGACGAGTTGTACAACACTTTCAGGCATCGCCATGTGTTGTGATATTGCCCAGGGCATGGACTACGTGAGGCGCAATATGGGGTAAAAGGCTCGGGAAACTTTTGACTAAATGGCTGCACTCCCGCTTGCGCAACCGCGACGTTATGTCGATGGACGCAGCAATGGATCGAATGCGCATTACATAAGAAGGATCCATTGGACCATGTCCAGCTGTCGCCGGTTCGCCCTACGGCCGCCCCACCCCAATCCCAGTCCCGCTGCCCAGCTGCCATTGACACCGGCGATGCATTCGGGCTTCGTTCTCGACCACGTACTCGTGATTACCGAATATCCTCCAGGTAATCCTCGGCCACTCCCCCACTTGCGGTCGCCGAGGTGAGGCCCGAAAGCCGATACGCCTCCTCGGTCGCATCGCATTAAGTGCAGATCGCCGCCGATGAGGCGCAGGATGTGTCCGTCATGTCCGGCGAATGTGATACGGGGTGCTGACATACGGCGTGGACATGGACATACGCGGTGATGTGCGCATTAATTGAATCCCCGGATGAAGCGATTTTCACTTTCAAAGGAAATTATGCTTCACTTTGTCCTTCTACCGTATGAGTTTCGCTCCCTTTCGTCCTGATTCCCTTGGCTCCTTACGCAATGCGCTCGCTCGCTTTGTCCTGCTTCGTCCTCAACGTGACGACGGCAACGCAGGGGGAACGAGTGATTGAGCGTCTGCGCCCGGAACACGCAACCATCGAACCGACCCAACCCAACCCAACCCGGCCTGGCCCACCCCCTGAAGGACACACCCCACCGGGAGTTTACACACAGCCTGCACTCGGCGCCACGGACGAGCCCTTCCCGGGAGGAAATCCAACAAGTGGAATGCCAAAGGGCGGCCGATTGCCGTGGCGATTGTGCTGCGAAGGTGCTGGCGGTGGGGTTGCCAACGAGGGCCCACGACTGCTGGCAACATGCGCCGTCGGTTGGGCAAGCCAATCCAATATTGGCGCCGGTCGCCGAAACTGAAGTACACGGCGTCCCCGTGCCACGGCACGTTTGATGCAACCATCGAGTGCAGTCAGACCGGGCGCCGGGCGACGAGCGCTCGAGCCACGGAGTCGACGAGGTTGACCGACTATTTTTAGTGCATTGACAGCGATTGTAGCAGAATTGCTTTTAGTAACCACGTTTGCCGAGAACGCCAGCGGACACCACGAAAATAAACGCAGCATTTTAAGGATTCACGAGGTGTTGCAAGAGCAACCCCCACCCACTACCCCTTCCACAATGTGACCAAGTGCAAAGCACTTTACATAAGGTTGACTGACACCGAGGGGTTTTGGAACCGCCACGGAAAACCGTTCCACTGTCGACTGCCAATAGTTAAATTAGTTTCGCCCTTTGAACCCACGGCCCAATGAATGAAAGGACATCCCCGCTGGAGGAAATCCAAAGCTGTAGGTCCATGGTCAGAGACCAAATCTTTTGACCAACCCATCTACTGCCTTCCGAAGGATACGATCAAGTCTCCTCGAATGAAAGCTGGTCATGCTTCGTTCATCCGACTGGCCCGATAGTCACGTTGAGCCTTACGTCCTCCATTCATAACGAGTCCTCTGGGTTGTGGCTGATTGATGGACTTGTGGACTTGGTAATTGAGAGTTCAAAGACCCAACCCAGGCATTGGTGCAGAAGTTCATAATGGAGAAACCCAGTAATGAAAGGCTGAGGAAGACTTAGATTGAATGTGCTCATGCTCATGATTCGGGTGCATTATTTAAATAATATTTTTGCTACCACATACTTTCAGGCTTGTGAAGAGCTTTCGCCAACAAGCTGCGCTCGAAGGTTTCTTCGCACTGTAGTGGTTCCAAAACTTTAGATAAAAAATCACAAGCAACCTATTGATATTCCTTTGAATTTGAAAGTCTTGTTCGGTTTTTTCATCTTCATGGATACGATGCGTTACGTGATTACGTGGATGTAAATGGCCCACCAACCCTAAAAAATAGGTTTGGCAGAATCATGAGTAGGATCAGATGGTGACGGATGAACCCTCGTCAGTGAAGGATGACTTCTGCCAGTGCGCATGATTTGCAAAGACTCGACGGGACCTATCACTCCCTCTGAGCGTAGCGCGAAAGGAGTTCTTACACAAGAGAGTTCGAAGGTATCTGCGCCTGTCAGTCCGTGTCAGTCAAACGGGCTGTCTGTTCGAAGCTCTGACAGTCCTCCCGAGATTCACATGGATGCAAGCGCCTCAGGGCTCACGACAGGACACGGCCTCCGGTATCCGAAACATCTGCACTCTTCATGCTTCCAAAGCCGTTTTATAATGCCCATGGACAGGGGTCGATGCGTTTGTTTGTTTGTTCCAATTGTTGTTATTATTTTGTTCTTGCACACAGACATTGAATAGTTGTATAAGAAGATTAAAATATTTGGTCAAAGTGAGCTTTAGGATAATTCTCTATTGAAACCATAAGAGCATTCATCATTAGGAAGAGACACAACAATGAAACATGTGAAATTATATATACTATAGCAAAATATCCTTTATTCACATGCAGCAGTCTTAGTTCCGGAAATCACATTCAAACCACTAGTTGTTGGTGCTTCAAGGTATTCTCTTGGTTCTTGTCACCATGTAATTTGAAAGCATGTATTATTTATTGACTGTTGCTGTTGCCCGATATCAAGGCATTTGCATTAGCTGTTTGCGTAAGTTTCGCATTCAACAATCCGTCGACTCCAATTCACCGGATGTGCTTTGCAATATGTCCGATCAACGGATGGCAATTACGTTTTCTCACGATTGGCCAGGTCCGTGTGCCTCTTATCTAATCGCTGAACAACGATCGTTGCCCAATCGATCTTTCCGTTGAGAGGATGGGTATAGTGAATTGGGTGGTTTTCTTTGAGATAGTGAGGGAAAACCAGAGCTAGTATGGTATTATGAGGTGATTTAATAAGTATCAATGGCTTCGGTGGTAACGGCTGGTAACTGGGGATTAGTAGTATTAAAAACCCTAAGAATTATGCAGAATGCTATCCGATTTGCAACACTTAAAAAGGAAAGATCACCGCCACGATCTTAAAAACCCCCTAACTAACCCCTAACTATGACGAAACTATGGGCTGACTTACCAATTCCAACTGCAGATGTCATAATTGGCCCTGTGCGATCGTTTACCTGGGGGAAATAAGCTGAATGAGATGATCGAAAGCTCGGAGTGAACTCAAGTATGATCCGAGAGTTTTCTGAATAGCAAGAACAAACAAACGTACGAACGACCGACGAACCCCTTTCATGCTAGCGAGCGACCGAACGAGCGAACGAGAGCGATGCCCAGACCCTGTCACGTTTTTGTGAGTGTGTTCGAGAGGGGAGTATCTGATTACCCAACAGCAAATGGGCGTGGAGAAGAGGTCGGAGGACGAAAGGCGGGGGGAAGCATGAGGCAATTATAAATTAAGAATTTTCGAGTTACGAAAGAAGACAACCTGAATGTTGGATGGTAGAGTTATTGGGAATATTTCTACTTACCAATTGTTTCAATTAATCCACTTTTCAGCAGAGACTTCTGTCTGAGATCAGATATTGAAATCCAATAATAGATGTTTGGACAGAGACAGCGCTGTTGATAAGCGAAAGGTCAGAATAGCACAAAGCTCTGAGAACAAACAACAGGCAACAGTTCTTGATACTGCTTCGAAAATAGTCTGGTTGCACAACGGTGGCAGGTCCTTGCGTTCCACGTAACGGTAATCCTCGGGCTGCAAAACACACAGTCACAGACACACTTGCACTCACAATCACAACAGAGCAGGATCGTCGGTGGACATGAGAGTAAGAATGAGAGTTCGAACTTCGGAGTACTCGCTAACTGAGATTGAAACACTTGTTGCACTCGTTCTGTTTGTGAAAGTTGTTGAATTATTTCTTATTCTTTTGAATTCTTTTGCTTTCTTTCACGATACGGTTTGCTTTACTACACTTATGGTTCTTTACGGCTTCCTTCGGTACGCAACGTAACGTTACGATGCGATCGATATGATTGTTAAGAACTCGCGATAATCGCACACTTTACGGTGATTTCGATTGCGAATTCACCACTGTTGCCGATTGATGCGTTAGAGATGCGTTTGCTATTTTTCTCTCTGTTCGATATTCCGCCGATTGCAGCACATCCGCTCTAGTCGACCAGTGAAATGTTAATGGTTGGCCCAGTGCGTCCCGAGGGTGCTCGTAACGTATGCAGCCCCGGCCACTCACATTGCAATCGCATGGCCGTCCGAGCTCCGAAAGCTCGCCGGCGAAAGCTTCGTTATTTTGCTGTCTTATTTTCGCTCACAGCACGTTATGGAAAACGTTCTGCGTGCCGAGCGCTGCCGCCGAACTGTTTGGGTTCGGCACTGCGCTGCATCACGTGTGTACGCAACGTGCTCCGGCCCCGAGCCCCGGCCCGCTCTCTCGCTCGCACTTGCCTTCTCTCAGTCTCTCTCTCTCTCTCTTCCTCTCACTCACTCTCACTCACGGTGCGGTTGTTTGTTCTCTTTATCGTTGTTGGTTTTCCGCATCTCATTTCTTTCCTCTGGTTTGTTTTGTGGGTTTTGTTATTTTTCCCCACTTTCGCTTGTTGTCGGCTGTGTGTCGATACTGCTGCTGCTGCTAGCGGTGTTGTTGCTGTTGCTAAGACAGTCTCCGAGCAATGGAATATTTTGCAAAGATCTTGCCTTCCTCCTCTGTATTTCTGTGAGTTAATGCCACCTAATGACATTCGGCGAAGCTTCCGAGCTCTTGGAGCTTCGGTCTTACTCCCGACACTCGTGCCTTTCGTTGCTCCATCTCGTGCAGGCAGGAGGCGTTGGTAATGCCACGCCCGCGATGACAGTTTGTCGCCCTCCGGTGATGGCAGAGACTCCGTTGGAACAGCAGAAACCTGTTGCTACTAACATCGCAGAGTCTTGGGTCGACGAATACGAGGTGGGACTGGCGACAACCACCGACCGTTGAGACCGACCGAGGTCCGCGTGAAGTGCACCAACCACCAGATGGTATGCCGGTAACTGGGGAAGCTGCGGTATATTGGGAGAGCCCGAGGGCTGTTGACGTAGTTAGAAAACCTGCTAAAACCCATCTCGAATGTCGCTGCGGGTCGGATGCAGCACAAAACCCAATAAAACCCCGAGCCAGAGGAAGATTCTTCGACGCCGGGACGACCGCAGCCCCGAAGGCAAACACAATACAATGAATGTTCTTCTTCCACCACGAAGGCGTGGCTCGCATTTCCGAACCACACAAAAAAGAACAGGACAAAAACGGGTCCGTGTGGGCTTCGGCCAGGCACGTTTCGGCAATGGCCCTCGGTGGCCGGTTCTTCTTGGCCCGGTGGCAAAAGCTATGACCTCATCGGAGTCCTGGCGCGTCCAAAAGAAGAAGCCTTGGAGCGATTGAAACCGACCGACCAAAGATTCTTGTCCAAGATCTGCTGGAAAATGAACGACGGAAATGCGGAGGCGAAGCAAAGGCGAAGGCGTAGGAAATGGAATCGAGAACAACTACGTCGTACTACAGCTCGTAGCTACGACAATCTAACAGAGGAATATATCGAATGCTAAAGATTAATTTCAGCAATAGAGCAAGTAGTGATCGGAGCCTTTGAAGGTCTCGATCGGATGCGGTGATCTTCGAAATCTGGTTTCTTCGGAAAATTGGGAAAGTAGGTCGTTTGTTGTCCGATGGCAAATGGTCGATGACGCATTTCGATGGGGTGGCACCGACCGACCCACCGCCGGTGACTCGTAGCCCACGAATACCAGAGCTAATTGTGATCCTGGTGCTTGGGCGAGGCACGTTTAATTTGAGTCGTTGTCACATTTTCGCGAATCACGGCGGAACAAGGGAGACCCCGCGATGGTGGCGCTGGTGGTTGGCTCATGGGAGGAGGGGGCTGTGCTAAAGATAGTCCATTCATTAATTAACGGCACAATAATAGGCACCAATGGGGCGTTAAATGGGACAGAGCCCGCAATTGCTGAGCTTAGAAGACTAAAAATAGCCGAACAAAATTTCATCGCGCATTGGATTTCATTCGCTTTCGCATTCAGATCCACTTCGGCGTCCAGATTCTTCGCCAAATCGCGTCCGCAGCCGAGCAGACGCGGACGTGGTTCGGCCGACGCCTGCGACGGGAAGTGGTTTAGAGTAATGAGGACCCCCGTGGGTGGGGTGGGCAGCAGACCTGTGGTCTATTAATTCGGTCATACGCGTATTAGGTTGCGGTCCACGCCCACGCTCACGCACGTCGATTAGCCGGGATAATTCCCGGACATGTGATGTTGGAGCGACAGGCACATGGCGCCGGCCGAGCACTTAGGCCAGCGATGTATTCGTGTCTCCTGTACCACTCACGAGGGCGACGGCAATTAGGGAGATAAGACCGGGCTCATCTCTACGCGACATGTGATGGGCCGAGAAATTCGCTCGAATGGAAATAAATAATTAAATTAAACCCACACAAGGTCTTTTTATACAATGCAATTAATTATTATCAGGCCCTCAGCGGCCCGCTGCATACCTCAGCTGGCGGTGGGGTCGGGTGGTTCTCCACACGACCGAGATGGACACGTTGTTGCCAACCAGACCCGCTGACGCGCAACTGCAATTAAATAATTACGACGCCAGAAGGCGCCGTCGCCGTCGCCGTTCGGTGGAAGGGAGAGAAGGAGGAGGAGTAGGTGGAGGTTGGCGCATGCATAACAAGCCAGGTTTCTGCGTCACTTTAAACTGGGCCAACGGGTTTTGTTTACCAACAATGGCGACAAGAACAAGACAACAATACCGACTCCGAGAACAACACCAACGCCTCCCCAACAACACCAGCATCTCCACCCCCACTCGGTCACGCAGGACCTGCACTTGACCCTGGCATTGGCGGGGGTCGGGCGCCGTCGACTGCGATCGGTCGGTTCGTGGCGAAGTGCATCGAGCACTCGTGCGGATTCCCGACGCCGACACCGAGTGCGGGTGCAGCGATTGATGGATGGATGGCTGGATTGCTGGCAGCCACTCGACAACTGGGAACCCATCCCCGCTGCGGCTGCCGGTGCCGGTGCCAGTGCCAGGGCCGGGGTCGAAGCTGTAGCTGCATGTGGCAGGACCGAGCATTGCAAATGTCAGCGGTCTCGTGTTCACAGCGCGAAGGTAACATGCAGAAAATTCCAGGGAAACGTGTTTTGGGAAATTTCTGTATGCGAGCGAGTAGGTTTTTCGATTCGAGGGAAATTTTATTGACCACGATGAACGTGAGCCCGAGCACAGGACACACAGACCCACCTACGACGGACGGCAGAAATGATCCGCAAGGATTGAACTCTCTGATTACGACACGAGTGCAGTCGGGCCGCTGTGTCGGGGCTGACCTCTGAACTTTGTGCACTTTTGACACACATCCTGCAGCCTGCAGGCGACCTGTGGTCTTCTGACCTCGTCCTTTGCGGTTTTTCGGACCGACCATCGACCGATGGAGACGTCCTGAAATATGGGACCTCGCTTCGGGTTCGAAGAAGAACGCCTTTGGAAGACCGGAAATAAAGCTTCAAGTGGAATATATCACTTTGTTGGAGCCTTCGCTCTCTCTCCGACGACCCCACGACCTCTTCCACTCCACCTAAGAAAGGAAATCTTGCAAATGTTACGCTATATATTTTCCTTTATTGTATTATTTCCAATAATCGATTGGCCGTGGTCCCCGCGTCACACCCCGCTGTGCTCCATGATCCACTCGCGGGCGGTCGAGACCCTCGAGTAGACACCCGGGTAGTCGGGCTTGGCGCACCCGTAGCCCCAGGACACGACGCCCACGAGGACGCCGGCCTCGTTCACCAAAGGACCGCCGGAGTCTCCCTGGCAGGCGTCCTTACCGCCCTCCAGGTACCCGGCGCAGATCATGCGCTCCGTGATCCCGCCGTACCGCTTGTACTTCTCCGAGCAGAGCGCCTGGTTGACCAGCGGCACCTCGGCCTGTCGCAGCCACTCGCGCGACTCGGCCACGTTCTGGGTGTTGCCCCAGCCGGTGACAAAGCAGAGGTCGCCGTCCATGAACTCGTCCTTGGCGTCGGGCAGCTTCGCCGGCTGCTTGGTCTCGTCGAAGGCGATCTCCTGCTCCAGCTGCAGCAGCGAGAAGTCGTAGTCGACGTTCGAGTAGTTGAATTTCTCGTGCTGCACGATCCGGGCCACCTTCGCCAATTCACCGCCCTTCGACGACTCCGAGCTGCCGAAGCGCACCTTGAGTCGGTCGGCCGTTTTGCCCCTGAAAGAAGGGAAGACAATAGAACACATCATCAGTAGGACCCTCGCTCCAGTGCCGGCCTCCACGGGTTCCACCTACGCCGTGCAGTGCGCCGCCGTCAGAATCCACTTCGGCGAGATGATGGAGCCGCCGCAGATGTGGCCCGAGGTCTGCAGCGAGATCTGGTGCGGGGCGTCGGTGATGTTGATCCTGTGGCCGCCCACGATGCGGCCATCGAGGCGGGGCCGTGGCACGTCTCTGCTCAGGGGCACTTTAGGGATGAGACAGGCTAGGGTGTTAGTGAAATAGGTTACTGCCCGACGAAGGAGACAACGTTTAATGGGGGGAAAAGGTTCCTCCTAGCCCCTTTCTCCATGTTAAGACCATACAAACCTCCTGACTGAACCCGCGACACGCAAACGGATAACGCGACAACCGCCAGGACAAGCTTGATTTCCATCTTCAGTCGGATTTGGAAAACGCCTTCTAGTAGAACCAATTGAAGAATCACTACTCCGTGCAACCGACCAAGCCACTGACTGAATTTCACAGGCAGTTGAACTTTTTATACACCACAGCCGAAGACTAGGCTGACCTCCCATTGAGAGTTCCAGGGAGCGCAGCGAATCACCATTGATTCGTTATCGCCGCCGCCTGGTTTCGATGCATAATTAGAGCAACACTTGACTCAAATACCAGGGAACTCAAAAGGTCTGGAGTTGATGATGTGGAGAATGGATTACGAGTGGAGGCTCTAATCAACTCCAATTGGAAGAGCGCCACTCACTAGTGCAATTTTGTGCACAGCGATGTCTAGGAATCGAAAGTGAATCGACTGTAAACAGAGATTAGGCGTCAGTCGTCCGTGTAAACAGCTAACATTGGAGGTAACTCGTTATCAGTTGGAAGCAAAACAGAACTATGTTAAGCATGTACTTGAAATACGCTGCTACGCGGCGGGTCGTCACAGAATGAATAACGTTTGAGAATTTCACTTTTATTAACAGTTTAGATGTCAATTTGTTTTTATTATCAAAAGCGTTGTGCTTGGCACAGCCGCACTCATTGGGGGATGTATAAATATAGGATCAAAATGCAGTAACCAAACTCTTAACGGAAGAGGGTTTGAAAAGATGTAAGGCTGTAGACTTATTCAACAACATAGATGAAGTGCTTGCCAGCGTTGATCACTTTATCTCCGATCTGCACTGCAAGGGTCTTCTTCTCTGCATCCACAGTAAAGACGCCGTCGGTGAGAGGAGTTTTTCCTGTTTTGTAGTCCTGGAAAAGCGGCATTTGTCGTGGACCCAATATGGGATCATCATAGCGCCAAAGTTTCAAAGCAGATAAATCAGCTGCGGAAATTTCATATTAGTTAACTAATTTCAATAAGATTTACAAACCTACTAACCTTTCAGACCAATGATTTTGGCCAATTTTTCACGAACAGACTGTACTGTGTCTCCTTCACAGATAGAAGTCTCGACTTGAAACAGACCAGAGCGTTCGATGGGATTCACAAACTCCACTGGCACATTCGGTGAAATTATAAATGCAATAAAAGGCGATCCAGGACGCACATCCTCACGGGTCTTTTCAGGCGCTGATGGGTCATCGGTGTACTTGATCTCAAGATTATCAACCTGAAGAAAATAGGTTACAATCAAATTAAAAGTGCATTTCTAACTGTTGTCATCTTACATCCAATGTATTTTTCAAATACTCCAAGTTGTTCAACAGCACTTGCCGCTCGTCGAACTCCAAGTTGACTGCCATGGCAGCTGCGCCTTTGCCGCTTTCAACCTTTTCGCGAATCATCTGCGCGAAGGGCATCACGCGTTTCATGTACTTCTTCAGTTCCGGCTTGGATTGCAGAGTTGCTGCGATCACTTTGTTGTCGGGCAGCGAGTTCGTTTTCGTGTAGAGCTCACGCATGGTGTCCAGCACACAGCATTGCCATGGTGGGTAAGTTTTGGCCACCCAAACGATTGCACGATTCGGCTTCACACTCGTCGGATCTACCGCCTTCTCTTTGCCTCCCTTCCCTTTGACCTGCAGCAAGTTCTTCAAATTTAGTCGGAACGAATGCGCCGCCTCCATGAGGTACTCGGAGCACATGATATCCACTTCATTTATCTCGCCTACACTGGGCCACGTCGCATGCAATATTGACTCCTTGTTGCCCAGCAGACCCCACACATGTTCGGCCACGTGTGGGCAGATCGGGGCCATGAGCAGGGCCTGACGACGAATAAACTCAAATACTAACTCTTCGTGCATTCCCTGGGTCCCACACAGTTCACGGTACTTGTCGCGTGCAATTTGGAACTCATAGAACCCAGATCGCAAAGCCTCCTTGAATAGCATCTTCTTGTAATTCTCATCGGTCTGCTTCGTCTTGAGACTCATTTCGCTAATAAACACTTTATCGTTGAAGGTGTTGGGGGCGCCTTTGCGCATGGCCGCACGGGAGCATTGCATTTCTTTCACCCACTCAATGAAGGTGTAGAGGCGGAGGATGCCGGCATCGGCTGTGCTTTCCACGAAATTAGCATCCTCTACGCTGTCGCCAGAATCGGCCAAACATAGACGCATACCATCAGCTGAGAACTTATTGACGGCTTCGTGCAGAGTCAAGAAATTGCCATCCGACTTGGACATTTTTGCAGAATTCAAAAGCAAGTGACCATTGACACGCATTCCCTTCGGCCACTTGGTCTCATCATTGGGCCAAATGGCAGCATGGTTATACAAAGAAAATGTCAAATGATTCTGGATGAGATCTTTGCCGGAGACACGCAGATCCATGGGGTACCAGTATTCAAACTCGCGTCGTAGTATATCTAGTGAAGCCTTGGGTACTGTGGTGTTCTTTGGCACGGGCGTATCTTTAAAAAAGACATAGTCCCAGACTTCAGGCGTCATATCCTTGGCGGTGATTCCTGTGTGGATAGAGTATGTAGAAATATTATCAATTCTATAAAAACAAATAAATTCAACCTACCCAGCGGACTAGGTTTCTCGCCCTTGAACGAACCGCCCTGCAACAAATGCACTACTGTGTAGAAAGCCATATAAATCGTAGAATCCGAGAGCGATTCGATCAACCACTGCTCATCCCAGGGAAGCTTGGTACCGAGACCATAAGTACGTGAACAAGCGTACTCGTGAAGCCAATTCAGACAGGCCTCGAAGTTGTTGCGAGCCTCTTCGTGGAAAGTCTCCATGTTCTGCAAAATCTTTGTGGCCTGCGCCTGCCACTCTGGCTCACCATAGTTTAAGTACCACTGATTGCAGAGAGCAACTACACACTGATCGCCCGAACGAGAGATGATAGTCTTCTCAGGTTCGTAGTAGATGTCGGCTTCCTTTGCAGCCACCAGTTTATTCTGAATATCTTTTTTGACGTCCTGAACCTTCTTGCCAGCGAACTCACCAACAAGTAGAACTCCGTCATAGAATCCTACAAAATGTAATTCGAAATCAATTTAAGTTCAACAATATTTTTATTAAAATTGGTATACCCTTCAAGTAACACATGTCCTTGGCTTCGATCAGTTTATCTTTGTCATTCTGCGACTGAATTTTCAGCGTGTCGTAAGCAAACACAGCAGACAACTTTCCCAAAGATGGAACGTCGATAATTGGTATGGGCGAATAGGGCAGAACCATTTCGTCCTTCAGGTTATATTTCTGACGGAAGGCCTCCTTCTTTTGCAGATCCACCAGAGCAGCATAGTCGTCGGGTGAGTCGGATGGCACAGAGGTGACCACACCAGTACCTTTATCTTCCTTAATTGACAACATGGGCAACGTAAATATTGTTTTATGCGAAGTCAACGGGGCAGACAACGGAAGGCCCAGAAGTTCTTGGCCGATAAACTCTGCAACTTCCTCAACCTTGCCTTCCACAGCAGTGAAGCCTTGGTAGGACATATTACGAGCCGCACGACGAGTACTTATCCAAATCTCATCGGAACGGGTAGTCTTCCAGGCAATGTACTTGATGTCAGGGTGTAGCCAGCAATTAGTTTGACCATACATAGTCTCCGGACGAAGGGTAGCAGCGACCATATAAATTGAAGACTTAACAGAACTGTAAACAAAATAAGAGAAATAAAATCATGTTGAGTTTCATTTCATTAAATTGAATTTTGATTTTGAATTTGAATTTTGAACCTTAATTTTGCTGGCGTCGTCTGCATTTTCATTTTGATCAATGTGTATTCTTGGGGACCAACTCCTTCTCCGGTGGAGCGATCGTGGTCCATACAAGGCTGACCGTCTTTTGGAGAGTAGATTGTGTACCGTTTGCCGTACATTACTTTGCCCCGATTCTTCAAGTGCATGAATTGCCAACGGACGAACGAATCGAAGAAGGGATTCACATCGGTTGTGATGAAGGTGCGGCGCCAATCGACCTGTAAAAATCACATTGTTATCACTGTATAAATTAGTTATCAGGGTCAACTCACATGGACGCCGATGCGCTTCAGGTCGTTTACAGCCAGTGGGGGGAAGTAATCGAGCCAATACTCGGCGTTGGCGAAGTGCTTGATCTCCTCGTCATTGAGGCCAAGACTCTGCATGATCTGCCACTGATATTTGGCTGCAGCAGTCTTAGCGACAGCCTTGCTCTTCTTCCCCTTCGACTTATCCTTGGGAACGTCGGATTTCGACTCCTGCACAGGCGCTGCTGTTTCATCAACAGCTGGAAACTTTGGGGGGTAGCCAAAGTCTTCCATCTCACGCTTCAATTTGTCGGAGCAGGCCTTGATGGGCATTCCGGTACAGTGGAAACCGAAGGGCCACAGCACACGACGGCCCTTCAAGCGGTGGTAGCGCACGGCGAACTCAGCTTTGGACAGCGAGAACGTGTGTCCCAAGTGCAAACGCCCATTCATATAAGGGAAGGGGAAGGTGACAAAGAACTTTTCATCCTGCGACTTCTTGGGCTCCGCCGGAGCGTCGACCTCGTGCAATTTCTCGTTGTCCCAACGCTGTTGCACTTCAGCCTCGATCTTCTGTAGGTATTCCACCTTGAAGGTTCCCTTCCGTTCCACATTAGCCTGAGGGGAAGAAAAGAAAAACTTCCATTAGTATCAAACACACGTTAAATCCACTGCATATCGTCTGCCGAAACACCTCAGCGGTCATGTTGCTGCAATTGTGTCTCATTCAACAACATTGCGCGATTGCATCTGCCGTTCGAGAGCCTGCAGCTGGGCGCTACTTGGAAATCATACGAAGCCGCACACACGTCAGTCCAGTGACATTCCGGATACGTCATCGTGCACTGCGCGTGTTTTTATTTTTGTTTTGGCCTAAACTTTACAACCTGCCGCGGATGACCACTCACCATTTCTAGAGCTTGCGCTGCTCTTGCAGTTGCCTCTAGTCAGAAAAGAAATTTAAAGAAGTTAATGCGAATATCCGCGAGAAAATACTGCAACGTGTTTGCCACTTGGTCACAAATTCTGAGAGAACACTCCAACAGCGGCGACCAATGACAGTTGTCAGTGAAAGTGCCGATACTGTGGAGTACGTTCAGTGCGACCAGACTTTAGGATGGCAGTATGGGCAGGCATGTTCGAGACTCGATAGAATTTATCCAATTTGTCATATGTCAGCCAAAATTGCCGAGATTCTGTTTACAAACGTTTCTTTGATCTCGTCGTGATTTCGCGGTCTTGGTAGAAAATAATTTCGAATTTATTCTACTGCCATTGTAAAGTGACTTCAATACCACCAAGATGTCGTATATGCTCCCGCATTTACACAACGGCTGGCAAGTAGACCAGGCCATTCTCTCAGAGGAGGACCGCGTTGTGGTTAGTTTCCTCACGGCTTGCTGAAGATTCTGGAACTTATGCTCTTCTACTTTATTGCTGTTACAGGTCATACGCTTTGGCCACGATTGGGACCCCGCGTGCATGAAAATGGACGAGGTAATGTACAGCATTGCCGAGAAGGTGAAAAACTTCGCTGTGATTTACCTGGTGGACATCACCGAGGTCCCAGACTTCAACAAAATGTACGAGTTGTACGATCCCTGCACAGTGATGTTCTTTTTCCGCAACAAGCACATAATGATTGATTTGGGCACTGGTAACAACAACAAAATCAACTGGCCTCTGGAGGACAAGCAGGAGATGATCGACATTGTGGAAACTGTCTATCGGGGGGCTCGAAAGGGCCGAGGTTTGGTGGTGTCGCCCAAGGACTACTCGACCAAATATAGATACTAAGCTAGGTTCGTCTTGTGATTAGTTAATTTATTTCGTATCTCTTGTCTAGCTTTAGGGCACTATATTCATATATCTTGATCACAAAATAAAGTTTATCGTTTTTATCGTACTCAAGAATACCTTCGGTTGTTCAACTATTCTATGAAAGGAAACACATTTGGCTCATAAATACATTTGTGTTTTATTGATTTAATTGGTTTTCAGTTTAATTTCACTAACATTTAGTTATTTCAATCCATGATTTCTTCATTTTGATTCCCCATTTCAATTGCAATGCTTTCTTGTCCCTCTAATTCGATAATTACATAAATAACTACTTATTTTGTTCTTGGCTTTTGTTTTAATTCTAATTAAAGTTAAATTTGTTCGTTTTATTCTTTTTTTTAAACTTTTTATATCTCAACTACTGAACAATGTTTTTGATATCTTAAACTGTTTTCCATTTCCTGTGGATTTCCCCCTTAAATTCTCTTTGCTATTCTATGAACTATATATATTTTTTTTTTATGAATTTTCAATTATTTTTTAACAACTTAAACTAATGCACAATATATGTTTTTACACTCATCATTAAATAACCTTTGTTTAACAACTATAATAACTTTTGTTCAGTGTAATCAGTGCCTACTGCGAATATAGCGTTATTGCTTTCAGTTAAACGTTTTCTCAAGTTGCACAAGTGGCTCACCATCGAAATTAAATGGAATATCAGAAAGAGTTCATTCTATTAAAATTGTTCATTACTTCTGAAAAGATTTGTTGCGTTGATTCAATTTATTAAATCATTCGATGTTTTCATCCTTACAAATCGTCCTTGGGGTGAAAACAGAGATGAAGCCGAAATAATAACTAGCTACAAAGTCTATATATAATATTCTCAGGAGTGGTTTGAGTGTTTTTACAATTGGTTCCTCTACTTTTTAATATACTCTCTACTTTAATGGAAATTCTATAATCATTGCTTTCTTTCTCCTAAAAATTGTAACTAACAAGTTAACTAAAGCATTTGAAGATTACGATTATCTCCGAACTCTTGTGTTTTCAGCTCTTGGTTTCTTCATTTTCTTAACTGCTAACACTTCATTTTGTTGCATTTCATCAAATTTTGGATTCGCTTCTTCACGCCGTGAACATGTTTTACTTTTATAGTTTCATATTTATTTACCGTTATCAATAATCGTGCTTGTAGTTTTGTATAAAAGGCTTTTTTCATTATTAATTCAATTATTTGTTTCTCTCAAAAACATACAAGGTACAAATGAGGCTCAAGATGAAAAGTCTGTTAGATACTTCAATTCTTGATCTATATAGTTCAATATATCTTATATATAAAATATTTAGTTGTTTCAGCTTTGATTGTTGACTTTTGTGAGTGTTTTATTGAATTTATTTATTCAATACTATATAATTTTTTAATTAATTTTTTTGTTTTTTTGGTTTTAGTTGTTGTTATAGAAAAATAGAAGAAGGTGGGATGACCCAGGAAGAATTTACATCATTATGTTTTGATTGTTATTAGTATGGTGTGTTATGTTATATATTATTTAATGTAGTGTTTGTTTTTGTTACCCTGACAATTCAAGCTACAGTTATGAACGAGTTGTTGTTGTAGTTTTTTTCATATAGTTGGATGGCACGAAAATAATTGATTCATTCACACAATATATATATATATATATATATATATATGTACATATACATATCTATGTTCCAATAGTTCGAATGCGTCCTCTTCTTGTTGGTGGGTTCTTTGGATTATTTAAATGTTAATTTACTTTAGGTCTTGTGTTTGGTTTCGGCTTGCTTGTGGTATCAATGGTCGTTGTTTGGAAGAGAAGAGGTTCCACTTATTTGGCTACGCTTACGTCTAGGTTTTAGAAGGCTTGATTTCAGGCTGAGGAAGTCGAGAGAAGAAGTAGGAAGAACCGTGCACAGTGAAGGAGCGAAACACTCCAACCACTGTGCAACAGGAGCCTCCGAGAGAGGAGGCCAAGGCCGGAAGAGCGAGAAGAGCGAGAAGGGACGAAGGACGACTGCCTCTAGTTTTGACTTACAGATCGAATAGGCACGATAGGAGGATTGAAGGATTGAATGAGACGTCGCTTTTGTTTTTTAGTCGCGATTCTAGCTATGCTACTGCATCGTTACATCGTAGTACTTGAGAGTTATGCTTGTGTATTCACACACAGGGTGCTTCCCCTAATCATATACGTACATATAACAATTCTACAACTTCGTTGAAACTCTTACGGACTAATACAAATGCAGCTCGCATAGGAGTTTTGTTGTGAGCCAGGGCGTGCTCTGTCTGTCCATGAGGAAACGAGATACACAGTTTGATTTTTACATGGATTTCATTCTTCCTTCTGCTTTGTATCAATCTCTTACAAATGTATTCACTAGAGTTATATATATATAAGTGTATATTAAATTTATTGTTAACAGTCTCTAAATACAATAACAATGCATAAAAATACTGAATACCTAAATAATACGAACTCCTGGCATTCTATAGCAGAAGACTCGGCTCCCACGAGCCCTCGTACTGGCTCTCGAGCTTGCGACTAATTTCTATGTTACCTTGGCCCGACTCCGAGGGACCCTCGGCCCAGCCGGAGACACCCCGGCTGGCCCTCCGAGGGGTGCTGGAGGAATGCTTCAAAGTAATCGCTCGGAAACGCCGAAAGCCTCAATTCCAAAGACGTCTTCAGGAGCCTCGGGGCCTCCCCTGACTCCTCCTCGTTCCCGGCCGCACCGCCACGGTAACCATCGACATCTCCATCACCAACACCGCTGGCATGTGTGGCTAGAAGAGCGTCTCTTTGGACCACTTTCGCGAGGATCCCGGCAAGCTGGGGTCCCGCGACTCGTCGCTCACACTGCGACTGTGCTCGACGTCCTCCATCGACCCGGACGAGCCCTCCGAGCTGTCGTCGGTCGGGAGTCGTATCAGCGGCAGCTCCAGCATCACCGACGGGCAGGCGACCCCGTCGCCATCGTCCACTCCTTCGCCGTCGGCCCCGAAGCCGCCGAAGCTGGAGCTGGAGCCGCCGTCCGCCGTCGGCTCGACTCGACTCAGGTTCGACGAGCTCCTGTTGCACGCATAGGGCGACGTGGGCGAGGCGACCTTCTCGGCCGAGTGGGCGCCGCCGGAGCCGGAGCCGGAGCCGCGCAGGATGAGGCTCTTCAGCGAAGAGGGCACGCAGATGACGGGCTGGCGCGCGGCGCCGCAGATGACCGAGTCCGAGACGGAGGAGGCGCACGGGTCGTCGGCCAGGCGGGAGCGCGTTCGCTGGTACCGCGAGGGCGTGGGGCCCAGATTGGCGGAGGCGGCGCCGGCCGAGCCCACGGAGCTCCCCGTGCCGTCCGAGTGGGCGCTGCTGCGGCGGGTCGCCGGCGCGGCTCCGGCGCCGGCGCACACCTCGGTGTTGAGGGTGGGGCAGGTGTCGTCCTCGGTGGTGGTCGTCGTGGTCGTGTTCGTGGGCAGGCTCTGGGTCTGGGGGTCGCTGTACTGCTGCAGGAGCTGGGCGCGCCGGGGGTGCGTCGGCGGGCTGCTGGTCGAGATCACCGAGCCGAAGTGGGTCTCGAGCGGCTGCGGCGTGAGGGACTCGTTGCCGCCGCAGCCGCCACTCGGGAACTCCTTCAGCTGCTGGCCGATGAGCGAGATCCGGTCGCTGGAGGAGGCGGCGCTGATCGTGCGGTGTCGCTGCAGCAGCGGCCGCCTGGGCCTCGTCGCTGCCGCTGCCGCCGTCGGCGTCGCCCCGCCCAGGCTGAAGCGCTTCTCCACGCCGTGCCGCTGGGCCTCGTGGGTCCGCACCGTGACCGTCGGCTCCACGTTGGCCGCCGCTGCCGCCGTCGTCGTCGCCGCAGCAGTCGCGGCCACGGCGTCCGGGCCCAGCTGGCTGAGGCTGACCTCCTCGCTGTCGCTGCTGAACTGCTGCATGTCCTCGTCGGTGTCGGCGACGCTGTCCAGGAAGACCGAGTCCTCGTCCAGCGAGCGCATCTCCGAGTCCTGGTACTCGAGCGACGAGATCTTGAACGAGCTGAGCGAGGCCAGTGGCGCCCGTTTCTCGGCGCTGAAGAAGGTCCGCCCGGTTCCGGTGCCGCCCGTCCCCGTCCCTGTCCCCGATCCAGATCCGTTTCCGGTGCCGAGGCTGCCGCTGCCGTTCTGCCTCTCGCCCGCGCTGGCCGGCGTGCTGTCGATGCTGAGGCTCGAGTGGCCCGCGGCGAGGGCGATGGCGGCCGCCGAGTGGCTGTAGGGGAAGCTGTTGTTGTTGCTCTCGAAGGCGGCCGGGCTCGGGACGTGCTCGGGGTAGGCGGGGCGCGGCAGCTCGACCACGGCGATCTTCCGTAGGACGTTCAGCCGCAGCTCCTCCGTGGGCGACTCGTGGTGAATCGGCCCAGACCCCGGACCCGACGTCGCCATCGCCGCCGCGCCGCCGCCCCTCGTCCAGGCCCCACTTGTCGTTGTCGGGGGCACCTTGTAGGGGAAGAGGTCGGCGGTGTCGGCGCTGATCGAGTGGATCTGCTGGCGGCGCCCGGCCTGCGCGCTCTCCGGATCGTAGAGGGCGATGCTGTGCTTCCGCACGAACATCGGCGGCGACCCCGACCCCGACCCGGAGCCCGATCGCGACCGGGAACCCGTCCCCGCCCTCGCTCCGTTGGCAGCTGAGCTGGTTGGCGGTGCAGTCTGGCTCCTGGACGAGGGAGTCGCAGTCCTCGTCGCAGTCGCATTCGTCGAGGCCGCGGTCGGTGGCATCTGGTCGTAGAGGCTGCGCTCGGAGGGGCAGGGCGAGGCCTTCGGCGTCGGCTGGATCACCTGGATGTCCGGGTAGTAGTAGTCCCAGAGGTCGGTGCTCGAGGTCCGCGAGGCGCTCGAGAGCTTCCGCTGCAGCGAGGGCGGCAGGTTGCCCAGGCCCAGGGTGAAGGCCGAGCAGCGCCGCTCCAGGTACGAGCTGTCGGTGCTGCAGCAGGTCATCGCGCTGCTGCGCCTCGAGTCGAAGCCCTGAACAACCGGAACAGGGGGACAAAGGGAGAGGGCGAAAGTGAAAACAGTCGGACTTCCCTCGATCTCGTCACTTACCGTGTGCGTCGGCACTGCCAGCAGGCCCTGGGCGCCCTTGGCAGAGTCGCGGCGCTGGTGGCGGTGCGGCCGCGGCCGCGGCGCCTCGGCCGCGCCCAGTTCGTCCTCGAGCCGCCGCGAGTCCCCGTCCGCGAAGTCGCCGCCCTCCAGTTCGTCGTCCGTCTCGACGAAGAAGTCGTCCATGCCGAAGCTGCTGCCCATCGCGTAGTTGCTCAGGACGCGCGACGACTCGGAGCCGCTCTTGCGTCGGCCCCCGCCGCCGGCGCCGCCCATCTGGAGGCTGCTGCCGCCGTACGAGTAGGAGAAGCGGCGCGGCGGCTCCAGGAGGCTGCTGTAGCCGCCTCCTGCAACGGGAGTGACAAGGGAGAAATCGTGAAGTCAGGCGAGCTCTGGGTCGACTCGTTTCGCATACTCACCGACTGAGGAGAAGCGGAAGCCGCGGTGCAGGACCGGCGGCGCGCTCACGTTGCCCAGGGAGAGCAGGCGCTGGCGCCGGTAGAGGATGGCGTCGTACTCGTCCGGGTAGATGGACATGCCCGTGGCCACCATGGCCTCCTGGATCTTGCGGTCCTCCTCCTCCTGCATGCAGACCGCGGCCACCGCCGCCATCTTCGGGTCCTGCAGCGGCATGAAGGATGGACAAAAGTCAACAAGTGGCAGACGTTTGGGTTTGAGCGACCTCGGCGAACTCACCTTAAGCACCTTGAGGGTTTCGTTCGAACTGCTGCGGCTCTTCCAGACGATCAGGAACACCATCAGCCCGAAGAAGCCGCCGAGGGTGGCGGCGATGCGGACCCCGGTCATCACGTCGTACGTGGCGAAGAACTCGGCCCGGATGCGCTCGCGCTCGGCCGCCAGCAGCAGGGTCTTGTTCTGGAGCAGCGGCGGCGCCGCAGTCGCGTCCGGCGTGGGGCGGGCAGTGCTGAAGCCGGGCGTCGGCAGGGACCTGAGGGACGGAGAAGGTTGGTTCGATTAGTTCGACGACGAGTTGGTTCGATTAGTTCGGCGGCTCGCTTACCCCAGGGTCGTGGCGGTGGCGGCGGCGGAGGCGGCGAAGTCCTGGCCGTGGCGCGGCGCCGAGCCCGTGGTGAGCTGGTGGCCGGCGCCCAGGCCGCGCATCGGGTCGGGGTAGACGGGCGCGGAGGCGGGGGCGGCGGTGCTGGCAGCGGGCGCGGACACGCCCTCACCGCCTGCCTGGAAGCTGGGCCGCTGGGGCTTCCCGACCTGCTGGATCTTGTTGGGGCTGCCATGCGAGGCACCGGACGCGGAAGCGGCGGCAGCCGAGGACGAGGACAACGAAGACGATGACGACGAGGAGGACGACGCTGGCGATGACGACGCGACGGCACGTCGGGATATCTTTGCCATCTCTCTACAGGAACATATTCTGGAAAGACACACAAAGCGAACGGTCAGGGTGGCGATTTTTCCGGGGGATTGAGGGAGGCTTGGTGGTCAGGGGAGGGCGTGTCTGGGGGCTCAATTAGGCGGGTTCTGTGCGGAGGTCTCCAGGCGATCAGTGTGTGGCCAGGGCCACGGGCGACGAGAGACGACGGCGAGCTTTTTCCATAATCCACAACAAGCCAGGCGACCCACCAGTTGCCGCGCGACACCGACAAACAGCAGCAACAACTGCGACCTTGTCGCCCCAGCCCAAACGAGAGGGAGGGTGGAAGAGAGAATAATCGACACGAACAACCACGAGGCGGTGGCTTCGGTAACATGTTGTGATTGTGGAGCATAAAACGATTATTGTTACGTGCACGAGGATGCCCGGTGCGTGCGTGTGATTGCCGTGCATGTCGTGTTCGAGGGTGCGTGTGTGTGCGTGCGGCTGTGGAGACTGCGACCTTCGTGGTCATTAATCTGATTGGGCTCCACCAGTTGCGAAGGCCCTCGGTCGGTCGAGCTCGGCTCTGCCAGGTCGGCGGGCGACCGGGCGGCCACGGAGACCGCCACGAGGGGGTCGCAGTGCATTGCATTGTGTGTGTCCCGACCCGACCCGTGTTCTCTCTCTGTCTCTCTCTTGAAACAAAGCCCTAATCCCCGAGCGCACTCGAAAAGCGCAGCGCATTATTTTCCACGGCTCCCCAGCGGCGGCGGCGGCTGCAGCCATTGCCGGGGAGCCGGTCCTTTGTCTTCGTTACCCGCTCTCTGTCTGTGTGTGTGGGTGCCTGCAACAACTGCAACAACGATGAATCTGATCGAGGACACGCGAGTGCGCTCAGCCAAAAGAAGCGGCTTTCGACTGTTGCTTCTCGCCGAACAGAGGCAGAGGCGTTGGCCAGAGGTGGGAGGAAGGGCCGAGAGGCAGAGATGGGAGACAGAGGGAAAGCGACGGGAGACTGAGGCACAGGGACTGGGGAGGGAAAGAGATGAACCAGTGATGACCACCTGCTCGGTCTCGGTCCGCCACCGGCCTCGGTTTTGTAACGAAATTCGTCGAAATGTGGCTATTTTTAATGCATTTGTTTTGAATACACTTTAAAAAACTCGTTGACTCGCTATTCTTCCTGCTGAAATTCACTCAGTCGTTGGAATAAAGTCAGCAAATCAATTTGTGAAACTCACTCGAAATTCTGCAATTTTCAGGGTCTCGACTCGATGACACCCGCCACTTGAAACCCCGCGTGGCGATCGTTTGAAGTCGACACGATCGGCGGTGGCCGATTGTTTTTCGCTCGAAACGTATCGAACTGAATTGAATTGAGATCTCTCGGATGATTTACGAGACGCTGCCGTGTTCGCTGCCGCTGTCCATTAGTCTGTTTATCTATTTTGTGTCTATCTGTCGATTGATCGATCGATCGATGTGTGTCTGCCTCGCCAGGGCTCGATCATCGCGTTTTCTATGGGATAATTTCACGTATAAATAGATCGAGAGACCAAAAAACAATAGGAAGAAACACGAAAAAACGCGATGAATTCGAAAAAACAGAAAAATCGAAATACGCGATGAATCCGAAAAAAGAGATGAATTCTAGAAAACTAAATAAATCGAGAAATGCGATAAATTCGAAAAAGAATTGAATTTTCCCATTCATTCACGGGCATTGTTTTATTTTGATTTCGCGGTCGATTTATGTGCTCACACACATGTGACTTGTGTGTGTGTGTGTGTATGTTTGGGTGTATTTCGTGAGAAATTGGCCGCAAAATAAACTCTCGGGTCAAACATAAATTTTCCGATAATTGATCGAGTTTCTGAGTCTTTCGAAACATTTCAATTAGTTCTCGGCTTCGCTTGTTTTTCATGGCGCTGCCAATCGAGGCAGGTTAAAAGTCCGCCATCTCTCTCCCTCTCTCTCCCTCTCTGTCATTAGCTCCGTCTCCCCTCTCCCTCACCCCACCTCTCTCTCCCGCTCCCCGCCTGCCCATCTCGCCATCGTGGCCTCGTTTCGGTGTCGGGCCGACTGTTTATTTGTCAGCGCTTCCTTCGCTGTCGCCGCCTTCGTCCTTTGCGCTTCCGCTCGCTATTGATTGATGACATTCGCATTCGTCAGGACGCGTCCCCCACCCGCTCCCCACCTCGTCGTCGTTGTCGTTGCTCGTGGGCCACAACAGGTCGGTCGGTTGGTCGGTCAGTCGGTCGTTGGGTCGTTCGGTCATCACCCTGGGCCTTTAAATCAAGAGCTCTAACGGTCGACTCGCCGTGATGAATGGTCTTGGTTACGCATACAATGGCAAGCGTCACACACACACGCACACTCACACATGGCCAGCATGCGAGCACGTGCAACATGACATAAATAAAACAGATGTCCACACACACACAGGCAACGACTCACAGACAGACGGACGGACGGGCGGAGCGACCGGAAACGATGTGGAAATTCGAGCGAATGCGAAATCGTCAGCTCGGACGAATGGGGCCAATTGGAGATGGCTACAAAAACAATAACAACAACAACAACAACAACAACAACCCACAAACATCGATAGCAGGGAAGACATCGGAATATGGCAACAACAAGTGGAAGACCAGAGCACAGGAAGAGAAGACACGAAACTATCGGCAACAAGAGAACGAGAAGAAGAGGCATCAACCAGATCAACGAGAAGAGCATAAACAGGAAGAGCAATAACAACGGGAGCAACAACAACAGGAGCAACAACAGGCCAACAACAGGAAAAGCAGAAATAAGAAGAGCAACAACAACAACAACAAGAAGACGAACACCAAGATCCACCAGAAGAAGACGATGACGACGAACTGCAGAGCGATATCTGAGAATGAGAAGCGGAAGGAAGGAAAATCAATTGAAATGTATCTGGCATTCCAGCCACGTCGACGCCGAAGTCGACTTCGACATCGCCATCGATGATGAAGACGACGTTGACGATGATGTGTGGGCCAGAAGCCCGATAATCCCGGAATGTCTGTTCATCCGCAGATAAGACAGTTCAGTTCATTCTCGACGCCGGGGCAAGGGGAGGAGGCCTTGGCACAGGGTCGAAGCTCGCCGAAGCCGAAGTTTGTGGCCTTGGCTGCTGGCCTTAGTTGGCGAAATCAGCACCGAAAGTCGGCCGAACCCTGTAGGGCGGCGACGCCGAAGCGACTCAAATCAAATTCGGAACTCCATCAGCGACGACGAATTCAATCGACTGCACCCCAGGACCTCCCATCGCAGAGGTGGGCCGATGAATGAGTTGGGCGTGGCGAGGCCAGAGCGCTCTGTGGACGTGGGCCGAGATCTCTGCGGACGAGGGCGTGGACCAGGCCATTGCGGTGACTCCGGCCGCCTCCTTGGCCGTGTCATGTGAAACAAAGTCTATGAATTTTGGGGAGATTCGGCTCTTAAGCCTTGCCCTAAACTGCTTTCGATCCGCAACTGGGGGACAGGAGAAGGAAGGAAGGACGGACGGACGGACGGAAGGTTTCCTTTCACGTCACGTCCGCGTCTCAATTTGCGAAAATGCCGGAAAACATCTGCCGAGTTCCGTGAGGCAGGCATAGGTTGTTAAACCCTAAACGTGCTGTGTCTCCTCTACCTCTCTCCCTCACTCTCTCTCTGCCCCGCACCCTGTGGCGGCGCCAACGACATGATAAAGACATCTTAGCAGCCCAACAACTAGAACAACAAGAGCCACAGAAAAAGGGGACCGAGGATAGACCGAGGAGGACAACAATAACAGCAGCAACAACGGCATAAGCATAAGCAATGACAATAAAAACACGAGCGGGAGGACGCGAAAGGCGCCAGAGGTGGAGGTGGAGGTGGAGATGTGGGAAAAGGAAGTCGAAGCTCGGAGAACGTATTCAGCGGAAGAGCCAACAACAATAACAACAACGACAGTCACAACAACTTGGGAGCAACGCAAATAAAACGTTTATTTTTATCTCCGTTTACTTTCGCATTTGCCGACTATCTACATCTCTTTATCTCCCCCCCTCCCTCTGACAATACTTCCCTTCTCTCTCTCTCTCTCACACACTTTCTCTTCCTCATATATATGTAGGCATCGTCCTGTCTCCTTCTACCGCGGGCTTTTGGACATCGCAATTGAAACGGAAGATTAAAACAAAAACCATCAAATGTTTGGAAGGCATCGACGAGAACAGCAACAACAACAAGAAGAACAGCGACAATAACAATAACAACAAAGCAACGGCAACGACAAATACAACAAAAACAACAACAATGACAATCCCCAAAGGACGCCAAGACGACGACGGCGACGACGACAAAGGCGGCGGTGGCCGAAGGAGGCGCGACAGGGGCGGGCGAGGGCGGCCATGAAAGAGACGGCTAATCAAAACATCAGTGGCAACAACAACAACAACAGCAGCAGCAGCAAGCAACACACAATGATGATTGTTAATGTTGCTGCTTGTTGTTGTTGGTGTTGTTTGTTGTTGGCATTATTATTGTTTGTTGGTGTTTTCGTTAGTGATGCTTTCAATGTGCTTTGTTCGTGTTGTTGTTGCTGTGGCTGTAGCTTTCGTTGTTGTTGTTGCTGATGCTTTCATTGCCAGCAACTTGGACTTTCTGTTCGCGAGATTAGTGAGGCAGTGGGGCTCAACGAGGCAGAGGCAAAGGCAGGGAGAGGAGACAGAAAAGAACGCGGAATGAGAAAGAAAAGACGAGGACTGAGAAGGAAGAACGAGGAATAGGAAGTCAAGAACGAGACGGAGACTGAGGTGGAGAAGGAGCTCGAAATCGAGATCGAGATGGAGTCGCCTCTTCCTTGAGAGAATTTGAAATGGCAGAGAGGATAGAGGGAGAAGGCACTGGATGTAATTGCGAGGAAATTACTTTTTGTTGGCGCTTAAATTAACTCGCTTCGCTTAATGAACCCCTGGCCCATCTTCTCGCCCCTCTCCCCAGCCCTTGGAGTGGTGGGGAAGACGAAAAAATCGTCCAAACGAGTTCAACGAGCGACGGGAACGAAAGTAAAGAAAAACTTCACAAAACAGAAGGACGAACTTTGGCCAAAACCCTCCATAATTGAATGTCAAATTTGAGTATCATCACGAGTTCTTAATGGAAAGCAATCGCCGTCTACATTTCCCCGAAATCACAATTAACCATTCATTAGGCGAACGGACGAACGAGCGAAAATAATCCAATTTAGTCCGGAATCGAATCGACAATGTTTCCCAGCAATAAAACTCAAATAATTGGCTCGAATGATTGAACGATGGGATTGAACTAAATGCAAACGATTGCCAATAATTTTGATTTTCCAATGAAAATTTCATTAAACCACCTCCACCTCGACATAAATTTCGTGGTCGAGCAACGAAAATTCGCCCATCAAATGAAAATTCCCTCCGTCGCATTAACAACTAATTTGGACCATTTGGCCTCCATAAAGAGAGCGCTGGAGGGAGGGGGCAAGAGAAATAGACCGGGAGATGAACACGAGATGAGATCTGAGGTCTAGACACATTTTCTCCTCTCCTGCGCTGCTCCTGCTCTGGGTCTCGCTCTATTTCGGTCTGTCTCGCTCCAGAGCCGCGCACTTAAATCACGTTCACGGTCGAGGGAGGGCGGCGAGGAGAAGGAGGAGGAGGGAGCGGGAGGATAGAGAAGGAAGGCAAGGCAGGAAGATGAAGGCTTCGGTCGCATGAAGGAGTCGAGTGGACGGACTCGAGGGACCCACGCCGAGATTCCGACGACTGGCCTCGTGGCGGCTTCTGCTGCAGTCGTCGTAGTCGGGGCCGTTGTCGTTGTTGTTGTGGTTGCCGTTGTTGTTGTTGCCCTGCTGCGGTCCGTTGGTTGCGGTCGTTGGTGGCGAGGCGGAGTCCACGGAGTCTGCCTGGGTGGAGCCGAGAGGACGAAATGAGGACGATGGGGAGCCCGAGGCCGTCTCGCAACCGAGTCCCGGAGTCGACGAGACCGAGTTCGAGTTCCGGACTTGCCATGAACTCCGTGCTAAATTCGAGAGCCCGCCGAGGGGCCGAGTTGGAAATTAATTCCGGAGCAATCGTAAATTGCCGTGAATGGAAGTCATGAAGTCCCGTGGAAACGTGAATTCCTGTGGAAATCGCGGGCAAATATTCCGCCAGATGCTGCTGCGTCCGCTCATCCAGGCGAGGGCCGCACGCCGGAAACGTCCGACACTGGCGCAACAATCGCGAGCGGCGGGCGCGCCTAAAAGTATGCAATATTCAGT
Source organism: Coelopa pilipes (assembly GCA_947389925.1). NCBI lineage: Eukaryota > Metazoa > Arthropoda > Insecta > Diptera > Coelopidae > Coelopa > Coelopa pilipes. The sequence goes on along the minus strand of OX376696.1, from coordinate 66,628,314 downwards.
GCATTCAGCTCGGCCAAAAGCGAATGAAAGAGTCAGAGACGGGGGCAGAGGCGGCAGGTCCGATAGGCGGCTTCCGCTCTCTCACCCGCCCTCTCCCTCGCACCCTCCCTCTCGCTCTCACCCTCCACCATCTGCGGAAGCGCAACCGTTGCCGCTTCTCAATCTGTGACACCATTAAAATTGAATCCATTGTTGCTGATGCTCTTCTCGTTCGTTCGTTGTTGTTGTCGCTGTTTTACCTCGACTTGCCCCTGTTGTTGTTGCTGCTGCTGCCATTGTCCATTTGTTGCTGCCTCGCCTGCACCCACCTGGACCCGGTGGCTGCTCTGGGTGCGATCGAGCGAAGGCGAGGGCGAGGGCGACTGTGTGTGTGTGTGTGTAATTACAGTTTGCTGGCAGATTGCAAAGATTTTTGATATTTCAGCACTCTGGTGCACAGAAACATACCGTAGAGAGGGGGAGGGATAGAGGAAGGAAGCGGTAGAGAGAGAGAGAGAGAGAAAGGAAGGGCAAGGACGAGAGAAGCCAGTGACAAGGACAGCGAGGCAGCAGGAGGCAGCGGCGAGAGGGCGAGGAAAGAGATAAGAAGTGTCAGCGACAGAGAGGGAGAGAGACTGAGAGAGTGAAGGAGAAAAAAAACAGAGACTGAAAGACAGCGTGCGGGGCGAGGAGGAGGGAAGGAGGGAAGGCGGAAATGCGAATCGCTAAACGAGGTTCGGCCCGGACTCGGAGCTGCAAACTGTTGATTTCCCCACAGGATGGGGGGGGGGGGGGGTGGAAGCGGCGGCAAATTAACACACACACACAGACACACACACAGACACACACACAGATGCACGCAGTCGACTGACTGCATTGAAGTTCCAGCGGAAATTTTGATTTCCCGACGGCTGCTCGCGATTCCCCCGGGAATTGCACCCTGTATCGGGGCGGCTGCGAGTCTCAAACGACCGTGACGACGACGGCGATTACGAGTTGTCGGGGCCGAACCCCTCCCTACCCCCTCGTTCCCCCTGATCCAACCCCCTGCCGTCGCCGGCCCTCAGCTGCCCTTGAAGAAGACGCCGCTTGTCTGCTGCAAATGCGTTCCATTGAATCACAGTTTGTTGCTCGGCGCCAGGACAACAACAACTGCACTGCCACTACAACAATAACAACAACAATAACGGTAACCATAACCGCCACGCTGCAATTGCAACAAAGTCAGGGCGGCGGCAACAACAAAGTCGGAGCCAACATCGACAAAAGGGACAACAAAAAAAGCGACAACCATGAAGAGCTCGCTCGATGTAAATGTTTTGCTCATCCTTTTTACGGGCCCCACATGCATGTGAGGGCACACAATAGGGCGGTGGGGCGAGGGAGGGAGATGGCGGCAGAGAGACAGGAAGCGAGTGACAGCGACGAGGAGCACAAGAGAGAGCAAGCCTTCGTTTGAGCACGGAACACGAGTCGGGAGGATGAGAGGGCAGGAGTGGGGAGAGAGACTCGGCTGGGGTGAGAGGGCAACCGAAGGACGACCCGTCATCGGGCGTCCTCGCGCTCATCCCCGCCCTCGGCTTCCTTCCCGTGGTCGGGCCTTTGCGTTTATTTTTAATTTCAACTTTGGACGACCACGACTACGACGTCTGCAACAACGGCAACAATGGGAATCGCCACGATGACGGCAACAACGACGTCAACGGCAACGACAACAACAACCATGGCAACAACAACAACGACAGCAATATCATCAACAAGAAGAAGAACCGCCTAACGTGGACTGGCTTGAAACGAAAATAATGTAAGAAAACGCGGAAACTTTGAATGAAGTTCGACGATGAGAGAACCAGAGGGAGCGCTCACATGTGTGTGCTGGGGGGTGTGTGTGCGCGTGTGGTGGTGAGCTTGTGTGCGTGCATATGCTGCGAGCAACAATTATTTCCGCCATTGCTCGAGTTGTGGCGGAACGAAATGAATTCAAGGCGGATGCTGTTGACACAATGGCACCGGTTACAACAACAACAACAACAACAACAACAACTGCAAAAACATTAACATGAATAACAACAACAATCAAGACAGCAACAATGTCGACAACAACAACAACAAGTGCCACGACATGATAAAAAAACATCCTGACATTCTTTGCACGACCAACAACAACAACGACGACAACAACTGGCAGCTCCAGCGATCGAACCAACATCGAGGTCGAGCGAGAACAATGGACGTGGAACCAACAACAACAACAACAACAACAATCACAACAAAGGATCCGACCGACGTAGTCACCTGTTGGGTGTCGTCCACGGAGGACGGGGATACTTTTTATAATAATAAAATAAGTGGAAAACACGCTCGGAGATAAGTGCTCAAATATGCATGAGCTGCGGTTGGACATTTTAATGTGCTTAAAAGTTCAAATAAATTAAAGACACCGCCATTTTCATTTCGTTTGTAGGAGAGAAATTGAAAATGTGACTCAAAACCAAATACAAGAAATATTTATGAAAAAAGAAACTACCAAAAATGTAGGAATATGTATTGCATTTCACGAATTACAAACACATTTAAAGTGAAATAAATTAAGGATATAAAAAATTTGTTAAACAAAAACACTTAACAAACCGCAAAATAGAGATTTGAAAAAAAATAAAATATATTCAAAAATGTTTTCCTAAATTCAAAAAAGTAAAGAAACAGAAAAATATATCAAAACTGCTAAAGAAAAATTAGATAAAATTAAATTCAAAAATAGATCAAAAAATCTCTAAAAAATGACATTATAAATTAGTATGTTAGGAGACTTAAAAAAATAAAAATGTGTACAAAAAATTTGACTATAATAAATTATATATTAAAAAAATTATAAAACATAAATTTTAAAAATATACCAAAAATGTATTAATGTAATGTATAAATGCTTAAAAATATTATCATTAATATATTGAAAAAATTTGAAAACGTATATAAATATGACTATTAATGTGATGAAAAAAGAATATTCCAAATCAATAAAGCCCTTATAGAAAGCGAACTCGTTGCGAAGTAGAAGAGTTTGAATTAAAATATTTGCAAAAAGGGGGGAGTGGCGCCCCCACCCCTCCGACGGTTTGACCCCGACGTGATTTGAACACGCAACCTTCTGATCTGGAGTCAGACGCGCTACCGTTGCGCCACGGAGTCTGGTGTGGGACCCGGCGACGGCCCCGACCGAGTCTCGTGCGCGGCCCCCTGTGCGGGGCGCGCGCGGGGTGGCGCGGGGCGGGGAGGCGTCGGTCTATTTTTGTACTGCACCGCGATTGATCGGATGCAACAACAGCAACGCACTAATTGCTAGTTGTTGCTGTTGTTGATTTCACGGTGTATATTTTTGTTGTTGTTGAAGTTGGTGTATTTGCATGGCGGCGGTGCTGGTCGCATTGTTATCGTTGTTGTTGTTGCTGCTATGTTGTCATTGTTGTTGTTGCATTGTTATGGTTTTTTTGTTAAATTCTTTGTTATCGTTGACTTTGTTGTTTTTGTTTTCACCACTGTGTTTGAACTAGTTGTCGATGTAGTCGCCTCTAGTTTATTTATAGAATAATCGCGAGCTTTCAAATCGAAAGCACAGCCAAAGAAAAATGTTGGCAAAACCTCACTTATATAAACATAAATCATGTCTCGTAAAGTAATAAATTTCCTGTATTTAAAATAAACTTTAATCATATACCAAACTTTCTTGGAGGAAAATTGAAATGAGGGAGAAATTTGTCTTCGAAGGCGATTTCAGGCAATTTGTCGATTTCCACAGCCCGCTTTGGAGGCCTCTGGGGGCCGCCTCGAGGCATCCCTGGCATTGAGCGAAAGTTTTCGGTGGAAATGCCGAAATCCCGCGTGAAATCCAGAACTCCAGCCGAAGCTCTCGGCCCCGGATCGGAGGAGCCGTCGTCGTCAATGGGCTTTGCTCGAGCGGCGTTCAAGGCAGCAACAAGGAACAACAACGAAACGAAAGCAACAACAGGAATCGCAGCAAAGCCAACAACAAACCAATAACAAAAAACAAAAAACGCCGACCAAAAGTAACAGCGAAAACGAAAAACTTCCCAAGATCAGATCAAGGAGCACTCGAGCAAACTTTGCGCGACACGTGTTGCGAGGGGCGAGCGCACAACAAAAACAACAACAACAACTCACTCACGACATTTGCCCTCCACCGCTCCTCCCTCGCTCTCCACCTTCACGTTCTCCCTGTCTCTCTCCCTCTCCCTCTCCCGCTTAATGTTTAATCATTGTCTTCACGCTCCGCCGGACGCCGCGAGGAGGGCGAAAAGCGCGAGAAACAAAAGCTTAATTCAAATGAGCAGACAGCGAGACTGTGACAGTGGGACAGGGACAGAGCCAGAGACAGACAGGGCCGGAGGCGAGAGCGACAGGCACAAAGACAGACGGCGGCAGTGACAGTCAGAGACAGCAACAACAACAGCTGGAGAACAGAGAAAATCACGAGAGGAGCCGACGCGAGACGAGGCGGGAACCCGAAGTAAACGAGCGTAAATTTCTTCCAGATCATTGATTGGGGACGCGGGGAAACCACAGCAACAAAAACAACAACAAAAACATTGTGAATGACATCCACAACAATGCGCAAAACAACAATGCAAACATCAATGACAACAACAACAATGACACTGGCAACAATGGTAACGTGGCAACAACAAAAACTTGGTATTCATTACAAAGTTTGCAATGCTCGAAAATCACGAGAAAAGTGAAAAGTAAAGTGTAAAGAGTGAAAACGGTTGAAAACCCCCAGAAGACGGCGACACGGGATTAAGGATACCCTCGTTGTTGTTGTTGTTGTTATTGTTGTTGCTCACCTCAGCTAGAGAATATTAATTTCCTCCATTCACTGGGGGGAAAAACTCACAACGCAAAAATATCCCGGCGGGAATTTTGTTTCCTCAACAATGAGGGTATTTAGAATTAATTTTAAAAAAATCCCACAAAAACCATTTATAAAACAATTTTAGGAAATTTTTATTTTGCTCAACAAACATTATTTTGCAATAGACAAAAAAGTCATTCCCACAAAAATGTTTATAACAACTTTCTTCTCTCCTCAACAATGAAATTTCTTACAATCTATGAAAAAAAAAAAATTCATAAATTTTATTAAAAAAGTATTCGAGAATTTAATTTCCCTCAACATGGAAAGAATAAATGTATAGAATAAATGAAAAAAAAGAACACAAAAATATGAATATAAAAATTTTCCACAATAGATTTAGGATTAAATCAAAAAATTGTTCCGCAAAAAAATGTGCATATTATTCTTGTTCCGAATTCCGTTGAACTTGCAGTTTATTTTCCCAATTATCTTCGCAAATGAGCTCCCTAATGAGACGAAGACTTCATTTCCCCCGTGTAAATTTCGCCTATCCCTATATTATGTGTATATCTCTGATTCCCTGCATTCCTAAATCGAATCCATCAATCGGGTGTCGGGCGAAAAATGTTTATCCGCACGGGGAAAACACGCCCCCAACCCCGCACCATCCGCAACCGCTCTGCCCATCGCAAATAAACTCCCTCGAGGTGGGAGGGAAAAATCAATATTTTCACCCCTAATTGAAATGATTAATTAGACGAAATTCCAATTAGACTTCGCCGGCCGAACGAATCGACGCCCGAGCCAACCTCCCTCCCGCCGGCCCGCCGTCCCGCGACCAATTCATCGGGCGTCGGAATCGTTGGCAACGCCGCGCAACCGGAGCGCGCTTCTGACGGATTAATTGACTCTGTCGGACGTCTGTCGGCGCGCGCGTCGACAGCTGACGCCGAGCCTCGTCTCGCCTCGCCGACCACGCATACAGGGTGTGTGTACGGCAGGCGCACAGTGGGAGCGGGACGGACGCGGGAACGACGTCTAATGGACTCTGGCGGAGAGACGTCGTCGCACTTTCGGCGGTCTCCGCGCTGAGGACGTCGACAGCTCCCACAGCTCGAGGCCCTCGACAGCGCCCGCCGTGCGAACGAATTTGGGAAGAATTCGGACGTCCGAGGCAACCTGTTCGGATCAGCTGAGAGGACCTTAGGAACACACATATTCTCCGACTACCCTAGGTACATCGGAAGCCATTTCCTGGTTCGGACCCAAGCCATTACCTCCATCAGCCCTTCCTCCTCATCAACATTGCTGCTCGTCGTACCGTTCATAGGTCTTCCCTTTAGTCTTCATATTCGCCACTACCCCTATCACTGTTATTACCAATCTCTCCTCGTTCTCCTCCTTCATTCTCCCTACAATCATCCATCTTGCATTATCCACTTCGTCCTTTCGTTGTGACCGTCGACCTCCTTAATTCAGGCACCGTCGTCCTTAGCATCACATTAGCCATTATCGGAAGCCGACCTCGTTGCCATCGCGATTTCCACCCCAGCCTGGGCTCGTGCTTTCGGTGACACGACGATTACCATCTCGTCGTGATAGTCTTCACAACGTCATCATAATCGTCATAATGACGTTGACGTCGTTGATCGTCATCGCCTTCTAATAGTCATCGTCATCACAGTCAGCATCACCACCAGCATCGTCTCCAGCTTCTCCATCTTCACCAGCATCCTAGCATCGTTACCATCATCCCCATCATCGTAATCAGCATCAGAATCGTCATAATTATCATCCTCGTCATCGTCGGCACCATCGTGTGTGCCGCCATCCGCGTAGTCTTCATACTCCGTGGCTCCTCAATGATCCTTGATAGCTCGCTACTCAGACCCCTCGGAATTGCCATCGGCACAAGACACACGAGTCGGGGTATTCCAGTGTCTGTATGTGGGTGTGTGTGCGACAGGATGTGGCTGTGGGTGTGCGGCATGTGTGTGCATGAGGGTGGCTTCTCTTCTAATTAGATAAATTTACTCTGCCGCCACACGACGATGTCTGCGGGACGGAGGCGAAGAGACGCGAAGACGACGAGGAGACAGAGGAGGCGAGATAAGCAAACACAGTGAGAGACAGACCGAAGACGAGTCTGCGGCTGGGGGATGGGAATGTGAATGGCTGGAGGAAGGCACGAGGACCCAAGCCGGAGGACCTGAAGAGTGGGGCTGAGGACTCGAAGACTCGACGACCCGCACTCGCTGTGGTCGAGGGCGCTTTTCCCCGGAAGTCCCTTCGATCTGCGCCAGCCAAATGGCTGCGAGCCGAAAAAGCTCTACAAATATTTAACCTCCCCCATCGCTGCTCGCTCCCCCCGTGAGGTCGCGGTTCGTCCCTGCCCGCCCTCGCTGCCAATTCGATTAAAAATTAATCGTGTTTGAAAATCACCTGCTCAATTTTCCAGTGCGCCCACGACTCGGGGTCAACAGATCAATTAATGTGGGGCCCACTTGCAATTTATATGCATTTTCCTCATGGTTCGATGGGGTAGGGGAACCGGAGGTGGACGGAGGGACGATGGGTTAATTAACGGACATCTGTATTTGGGAATAATTTATTCACGCGCCTGCAAGTATGCAGCGAATTGTGGCGGACCCGACCCTCGGCTGATGAGTTGATCTTTTTAATTGCATTTTTCGCCCCACTTTTAAGCTGATTTCACAGTTTCACATAACATAAAGCCATAATATGAAATAATGTTTGCCCTGCAATAAAAACAGAACGACCAAAAATTCAAATGTTTTTCCGCAAACGACTCCGTAAATAAAATAATCCATGCGAGGTCTGAGCGTGAAGGCGGGGGTGGGAAAAACTCTGGATGAATGTTTCTCATCAATTCGAGCTGAAATCCGCAAAAACCCCTCGACTTCGCGGCAGAGAGCATTCCGGAAAGAGCAAACTTTATCTCGGTTTCAATCGCCAAAAAGTATGCTTTGCCTTTGGAGGCCGAGAGCACAATCCGCCATCCGTCCGTCCGTCCGTCCGTCCGTCCGGCCGGCGGCGGTGGTGGTGGCGACGGAGCCCGAGAGTGTGCGGGGAAGTTCCATAAATCAATAACGCAAAAATGTTGCTCCGAAAATGTTTTAGCGCCAACAACATTTTCGCCATCGCCATCGCCCCTCCCCGCCCGCTCTTCCTCTTCTTCGCGTCCTGCTTCGTGTGTGCTCGTTTGCGGAAGGACTCGCAGGATCAGCGTCGCGATGTTTGCCGTGGCTGATGCTGATGACGATGGTTGTTGTTGTTGGTGGGGTCTCCTTGTTGTTGTTGTTACAGTTTTGTTGTTTTTGTTGGAATTTTGTTGTTGTTGGGGGACTCTTCTTGTTGTTGTTATGTTATTTTCGCTGCTATTACCATTGAGGTTGTTGCCACGGCTCTCGTTGTTATTATTGTGGTTGTTCCCGTTGTTCTGTTTTTTGTTTTATTTTATCGTGTCCAGTTATTGTTGTTGTTGGTATTATTTACAAAGGATAGCCATGAGTGATATGTGGACTGAGGGAGCGGAGCAAAAACAGTGGGCGAGTTTTTTCGTTTATTATTAAAACGCCATTGTTTGCGCAGCTCATGACGTTCTCCAAACACAGGCACAGTAGGGCAAAACGGGGTAGAGCAGAACCCACCGACATCGTCTTCGCAAAACACGAGCGAAAACTGATCGATGATGGTGGGAAAAGTTTTCGGAAATTCGAGTCCTTTCACCAGAGGGTTTTTCTCTCTGTCTTCTGGGCACATACTCGCAAATCGATAACTTAAACATCGTAACCACGAGAACGAGAACAAGAGCCACACCAATGACAAGAGCGAAACCAACAAAAATTGCAAGAACCAAAAGGCCACAACAACAACAAAGCCACACAATGGCAACTAAGCCGATATAAACTGCAAAAACCACCACGTGTCGATGCATCGGTTGGACTTCGGTTGCGAAATGCAAAACAATTCTCGCCGAGGGCTCTCAAAATTAAGAAGATAGAAGTGGAATTTCTAATGCATCGCCCCAACCCCCTCCTTCCATTCGTCTTTCCTTCCCTCAATCCCTCCCAATGACCGCCTTGCACTCTCTCTTTTCCCTATCTCTCGATCCCTCGAGTCCCTGGTCGCCTTGAATGCGATTTGGGGCTGAGTGCGAATGTGTGTCCGGGCAAATTCGTGAGTGTAGGTGTGTGTGTGTGTGTTCTTGCGATCATTTGCGAGACAGACATGAGCAACAACAACGACCACGGCAATCCTCCCCACATGTCGAAGTCTTCCCATCGTTCTCTCTTGAGGGAAAGACGCAAATCAATGAAGTTCTGCAGTAGGGCGGCGACTACAAGTGTGTGGCGGTGTCTGTGTGAGTGACTCCGTGTGAGTGCCTGCGAATCGCGTTCGAGAGGTTCGGGGGCGTGGCGAGTGCTCGTGTGACTTAATCACACGGCATGCGAATGGAAACCAACTGATAAATAATCAATCATGGACTCAATCAGCGACCCGATCCATCATTCCAGCGACACTCGAACCGCTTCGGCCACACCCAGACCTCGCGGCGACTGAAGGACTCCGCGATGAGGACCGTCGAGAAGGACCAGGGAGCCTGAGGATGACGAGTTACCGAAGGGAGGGACGTGCGAGGACTCGCTTTGTCGTTGACTGAATCAAGTCAATCCGAGATTCGAAGCCAATCAAGCGATCGGGACAAGAACGGCATCGACCAACTGTTGGAAGCTGAAAACGAGAATCGGTCACGAAGCCATCGGAATTCATCTAAAGTCATAAGAAGTCAGGAGAAGTAATTGAAACTCATCGGAAGCCATCGATCGACACCCATCGGGAGCCATCAGAAGTCGTCGGAAGCGATCGAAAGTTGTCAAAAGTCGTCGGAAGCCATCGAAAGTCGTCGGAAGCCATCACATGTCATGAGTCTTCGGGTCATAGGAAACCACCGGCAACCACCGAAAGCTACCGCCACTGAATCAATCGGTGCTCGGTGAATCGTCTCGGGCTCGTCTCCCCTCGGATCCCTGGAAAGGGTCGCGAGACTCCTTGAGGCGGCGAAGAAATAAAGGACCCTCTTCTGCAGGAGAAGCTCCTCGAGCAAAGAAGCATTAGGGATTAAGGACGACGGCGACGTCGAGGACGAAGACGAAGATGTCGGCTGTTGTGGGGCCCGGGACCGAAAGTCGCCGCCAAGGACGATGAGCTCGCTTAGCTCTTAATTAAAATTGCATTGAGACGTTTTCCTCTTACGCCCATTCGCTCTCTGTTTCTTTCGTCCCATCTCGGGCCAAGTCGAAAGCACTTCGCGTTAAGGTTGACCCAAAGTAGAAGCGACCACTTTTCATCCTTCCCACTGGGGAGTCCTCGCGGGTCCGAGTTGGAGTCCCGGCCACTGCCTTCGACATCCTTGCTGCTAATTCGCAAGTAATTAATTAGAAGTGTTTTCCCTTTCCTCATCCTTCTATTTGCGCGCACAGTTTTTTCTCCCATTCTGCCTTTCGTTCTCAGAGCGATTTTCTCCTTCCGCCTTCGTCTTCTGCCTCCCTCGATCTGACTTCGACTCTTCCTGGGCCTGTCTGTCTGGCTGTCGTTGTCCCTGTGATCCCGTCAGCCGACGATTCTCGCGCTCGCAAACTTTGCTAAGGCCTCCGTCGACCTTCGGTGTCTTCGCGCCTTCGACGTCCTGTAGGACGCTGGAGCGAAATCGATTCTGAGAACTTTCGCCTGTTGAAACAAAGGCTTCCTCCGGTTCCTGGCGTTGGACAGACTTTTGCAGGAAATGAGGCGCGAACCGAGCGGATGCTGGGGAGGACGGAGAAGAGGATGAAGATGAAGATGTAGATGACAATGGACGAGACGAAGGGTGATGAACGAAGGCGACGAATCACGGCGTCTCCGGGATTCCTGCAACGCTTCGCACCCGTCGTCGCCAGCCGTCCGTCAACTCAGTTCGAGTGACTCCCGGCCGCGTCCTGGGAACATTCACGCCCCAGGACCCGGCGGCACGTCGTGCGAAGCGAGAAAATGGCTGCCACACGCACACACAAAACCCACGCCCCATCAACGATCACACAGACAGACGGACGGACGGACCGAGTATGGACGGACGGCTGGATGGCCTGCTGGGCCGGGGCACGACAGACATCTAAATGTTTCTTTTATGCGACAACGACGGCGTCGATTTGCGCCTCGAACGACCCGCACACACACACGCACACCCACAGTTGGGCGGGCACTCGTAAAATTGTCACCGACATCGCCATCCACTCGACTCGTAAACCTCAGCCCCGACCCCCGGCAGTCGTTTGGCGTGTCTTTTATCACCGGGCTCGCCTCCCACCTCCCTTCTGCCACTGTGAGGGGGGCGGTCTTTAAGGGAAAATAAAGTTCGGAAAATTTAGAAACTTTCAGCAGACATCGCGAGGTCTTGCGGTGATTGATCGAGGTCGAGGGCTTCGAAATCAGGGACCCTGGGGGCAGGTCTTGATTTCCGGAAACCGGGCTCCCTGGACAGGACTCAGGCTCGGACCCTTTGGGCAGATCTCGATACCCAACACTTGGGATCCTCGGGCCAGGTCTCGGCACCCAAAGCCAGGGGCTTTCGAGGCAGTTCTCGAGCCCCTGGAAACCAGGGATCCTCGAGGAACATTTCGAGTCCCTGAAGCCCTCGCGATTGCCCCACTGTGGCCAAGGGCGTCGAGTCCCAGCTGATGCCGCGTCCACGTACACGTCCACGTCCACGTCCTCCATTTATTAATTAGTTTCTGTTTCGGTTTCCGTTGCTGTTGATGTTGATTTTGTCCGTGTTGTTGTTGCTGTGGCTGTGGCTGCAGCTGCTCGACTCTCGACTGCTCAACATATTTGCTCGCTCCCGCCTCGCTCTCTTTACCCGATCTCCCCCGCTCCCCCGCTCCACGGCTCTCCAGGGCCTCGTGGGTCCTCCAGCGGCCTCTCGAGGGCAGCGAAGGACGCCCTTCGTTAGGGCCGGATGCTCGTGTGTGTGTGTGTGCGAGGACCCGTGTTTGCTCGCCGTCCCTCGGCGCAGGATCCCCAGTGACCTCTACTTGACCGCAATCGCCGCGCTGCTCCCTTCGCATGCAGATCCCGCTGGAGCCACCTGGGCGATGGGAGAGAAAAACGGCCGGGTCGAGGAGGACAGAGAAAAAGGGAGAGAGAGAGAGAGAGAAGGAGAGGGAATAGGAGCGAGAGAGAGAGGGAGTGCATGTTTGGAGGATTCGCGAAGGAAAGCCAGGCGAAATGAAAGGTTGGAGCAAAAAGAACAACAACAACAACTGAACAAACACACACTCAGTCGGTCGGTGGCGAACGAAATCCGCCAGAACTGTAGACAAGAAAAGAAGGGGGGGGAGGGGAGTGGGATGCGAGAGCTGGCGCCAGAGAGTGGGAGGAGGAGGCGAAAGAGACGGCAGTGGCAGGGGAGCGAGAACAAGACGAGAGATGACAGACCGAAGCGACCGAGGCCGACGCAGGTCGTTGAAGAGGCAGAGGCAAAGGCCAGAGAAAAAAGAGACGAAGAGAGGGAGGGAGATAGAGAAGGAGAGACCGGAGAAGAGGAACAAGAGGCGCCAGAAGCGACCGAGGAAAGGGCGGAGGGAGAGAAGAGAAGACTGAGGAAGCTGAGGAAGTCACATGACATGAACAATGTGTCATTTTTTCTCCTCGCCTTCTCCTTGCCTTCTCCTCTCGTCCTCGTCTTCTGCTCTCGTCCTCCTCCTCGCCTCTGTCAGTTTCGCGTCTCCGCACTTTTTGTCCCTTCTTTCGCCTTGGCAACATTTTAAAAACTCGCCGAGGACACGAACAAGGCCAGAGGGCGGTTGGCGGACCGCGGTTGGGGAGGCCGCGAGAGGCCGCGAGCGGCAGCGAAACTCGCTCGGTTTTTCGATATTTCTTTCCTTTCTCGTATTCTTCAATTTTTTTCCAATGTGATTCTCCCTTCGCTTACTTTCTCGCCGCTTTCCCTTTCACTGCCTTTTATTTTTTTCTTCCTTTTCAATTAAATTTTTTCTTTCTTTGTTCGCTTTTCACTTTTTCTTTCATTTTCCTTTATTCTTTATATTTTCGTTTCTGTTTCCATTGTGGTTTCTTTACTTTTTCTTTGTTTTATCTTATCTTTTCTCAATTTTTTCTTTACTTTTCCTTATTTTTTATTTATATATTTGTAATTTCTTTTTTCTCTTATTTTTTCTTCATTATTGCGTTATTTCTTCCTTATTTTTCCTATATATTTTTATCATTTTTTCTTTATTTTTTGATTTGATATTTTGTTCTTTCTTTCTCTCTCGCGACTTCCATATGTTATGCTTAATTTTTCTCGGTGTAAATCTTGTTCGTGGTAATGGAAATTGTCTGCTCTCGTGACAGCGAGCGAGAGAGGGATAGAGAGAGTGAGACAGTGGGAGGTGGTGCAGCTGATGGTGAAGGGGAGGCGAGATGACATTTCCGGCGGAAATGCGGGCAATCGTGCTTGTGACCCACGTGAGTGGTGTTGCTGTCATTTTAGTTGTTGTTTTTTTAGTAGTTATCATTGGTCTCGTTGCCATTATTGTTGTAAGGGAAGTCAACTAAAAGAATCAGAGGAATAAAACCGAAAGAACGTCGTGCAATTGAGAGCAAGAAGAAAGCAAAAGGTCGAAAAACAGCAATGACAACAACAACAACGCAGAGAAGACAAAAAGTACAAAACTAAAAGACAACAACAACAAGAATGCATTCGGCATTGCATTGACAGCAACACAAGCCGTGTCAACAACAAAAACAACGACAACAACAAAGGCGACCACTTGGAGTTTTTTAACAATCGCGTTGCTTTGACGAGGCGTCCGATGGAACGCAATGGCACGGAGCGGAACCAAATGGAATGGAATGGCGGAGAAGTGGAATCGCCGGCGGCTTCGGCAATGACCTCTGACCCGGATCTGAGCAGCGGCTAAAACAACGACAACAACAACAACGACAGCGACCAATTGGGATCCTTGAAGACCCTTAAAAGTCCCTTAAACGACCCTTAAAGACTGCGCCTGAGGCGCTGCGCCCTCTTTCGCCGGATCACGAATTTAAGCAAATCGGGGATTTTAAGGCAAAGTTCGGGACGAGATGCTCAAATCCGCAGCTCTCGCTTTTTCGCCCCCCTCTAATCCCCTCTAATCCACAGCTGACAACTTCAGCCTCCGCTCGTTCGCTCTGGTCCCCTTTCTCGCTCACTCCTTTTTCCCTCCCCCTCTCCCCTTCCCCATCCTGCGTCACTTAAGCTCCATGCAAATGCTCTGCCAAAACTTTTCGCTCGGATTTTTATCTTTCTTCGAAAACTTCTTGGAATTCAAAAGTTTATCAATTATGTTCACGTCCTTGTTGTTCTTGTCATTGTAGTAGCTGTTGTTGTTGTTGTTGTTTTGACACCAGCCACTTCAGCCGCCGCTGCTGCTGCTGTCCGTGTCTTCCGCTCGGTTGTCGATGATATTTGAAAATGCTTCTGGGGAAATTTTAAAAATTCATGCAAATTGAAAGCGCTCTCCATTTGCTCCAGAGCTCCTTCTCCTCTCTATTATTTTATTTCCCTTTCATTTCAGCGACTTTATTTCATCCCTTCTCCTCTTCTCTCAATTCATCTCTTTTGCTTTCTTTTCGTTCTTTGATTTCCTGGTTTTCCTTTCATATCTCTTTGTTCTCTTGGTTTTTTCTAAGTTTTTTCTTTTATTTTCCTCCTCTCGTTCGAGTTCCTCGTCAATGAATGAAAAATATTCCAGTTTGCCTCCTCGATCTGAGGCTCTCGCATTCTCTCCCTCTCCAACTGGCCGCCTCCGCAGGTGGCCAGGGTTGCCATCAGAGTTCGAGGCAACTCGCTCTTCGCACTGTTGCAGTCGTTGTTGTTGTTGTTTTTGTTCTGCGGCCAACCGAAGGCCAAGAGCGCTGAAGTGTGAGGAAGCAAATCTTGTTCCTCTTGTTCTTCCCAATCGTCTCTTCTTCTTCGACTACTTTTTGTGCTCCTTTTCTTCTTCTTTGACTTTCACCTTCTTCTTCTTCTTCTTCTTACCCTTCCTCGGCATTTTCATCCCCTCTTTTCTCCCCGACTCTCCCTCGCCCGCATCACAGGCCGAGGAAGTTTGCGAAGAATTAATTAAAAGCTTTCTCTCGACACAGACGGGGTCGAGCAGAGAAACAGATGTGGTGAATTGTGAGAAGAATAGAGGGTGAGCGCGAGAAAGAGAGAGATGATGGAACCTTTCTGCAAGGATCAACGAGAGAGACGGAAGATGCATCGGTTCATCGACGGAGTTGATGAAGCCATGTCGAAGGATGCTTTCGAGAACTTCAACGAGTTGTAGAACCCGAGATCGAGAAATTCGAACGAAATGAGAAAAAAAAGTATAAAAAAATATATATATTGAAAAATAACATAATAAAATAATATTGACAAAAATGGGGAAATTTAAAAAGATAACATAAAATGGCAGAATTATTTTTGAAGCTCTTTTGCAGTAGTTCTAAATAAAAAATTACACACTTCATTTTCACAATGAGCTCCAGTTGGAGGTCCAACTTTTTCCCTCACTGGCCTTCCCTTCGCCTCCCTCTCTTCCTTCCCTTCCCGCGCTCCCTCCCATCCCCACCAGAGGGAAGCGAGAGCCCCAATTGAACAAAACTCGACCTCGACCCCGCCGTGCTTCGACACCTCGAAATACTTTCCACAGTTTCCAACAACCCGAAGCGACTGAAGAGCAGAAAAAAGTAACAACAAAGAGGAAAAAGAGGCAGAATAAAGTAACAAGATAGAGTAAAATAAAGAAAAAAAAATAAATAAAGTAAGAAACACAAGGTGACAGAAATAAGTAACAAAAAAGCAAGAAAATGCAGTAACAAAAACGAGTTAACAGAAAAGGTAACAGAAATAAAGAAACACAAAAATGTAACAAAAATGGCAACAAACCCAGAGCAGCGAAAACAAATGAGCAAAAATAAAGAACAAAAATGAGAGCGAAAAAAAAAACAGCTACAAAACCCCGACGTGAAGGAAGAAAAACTGCGAGAGATAAAAGAAAATTAATTGCATTTTAATTATTTACAAAAATTGCTCGCTCGGCTGGATTTTTTCCGCCGGCTCCGGGGGCTTCGGCCAGGAAGCACACACACACATGCACATATACATACACACGTATAAATAGGTTCACAGCAACAATAACTGGGGCACCTGGCGAAAATCAAAGTCGTCGCCCCCTGCCCTCGCCCCTCGCCCCAGCCCCTGCCACGCCCCCTCGTCCCACCGCGCTGCCGCACGGCGCGGCGATCGGCGAACAAGTCAATAAATTCCGTTAATTTGTTTATGTTTTCCGCGCTGCAGCACCAGTCGTTGTTGTTGGATTTCTCTGTTTTGTTTTTGTTATTCTTATTCGTGTTCTATCTCTCCTCTTGTTGTTGTTGTGGTTCCCAGTGCTGTTTTTCTTGTTGCTCTTGCCTTTGCCTTGCTTTTACATTCCCATCGATTACCGAAACGAAGCGATCGGCGGCTCGCTGTCTCCATCGCCGTCTCGCTCGCCCCGCTGGGCGCTCTCGTAAGGCTCTCTCAGGCCCAAACACACACACACACACACATAGGCGTATGTGTGCACGTGCCCACACTCACACAGTCGTCCACGGCTCACCCGTTGTCGCCTGCCGAAGCGCCTTTAAATAGTTTTCGCCTCGACAGATGGACACTGGAGAGCGGACGAACGGACGGACGGACTCAGAGACAGAGGGAGGGACTGAGAGACAGGTGGACGGACGGACGGACGGACGGACTCACGACCAGATAGACAGAGCGGGACAGACAGCCAAAGTACACAAAGGGATCGACAGACAGGCCTGAAACCCCCACGAGAAGCCAGAGTCCGTCCCTCCCTCCGGCTGCCCGTGGCCTGTGTTTGGCTGTATGCGTGCGCTCGACGTCCGCCGCAGTTGCGAGCGTTTGGGTGTATGCGTGTGCGTGTGTGTGTCTGTAACTGGTCTGGTCTGTTTGGATTCGCGCTGCGCAAATGTTTGGAAAGAAAGCATTAAAGGTGAATTTCGTATCTGGCTTTATTTGATTTTCGCTCTTTTGCGCCCCGGCACGAATTCGATTTTACTTATTTTGCTTTGGTTTTCTCTTTTATTTCTTTCCGATAATATTTATGCGCATCGTTGTAGATGTTGTTGTTGCTGATTTTGTTGTTTTCCTTATTGTTAGAGTAGTTTTCGTAGGAAATTCACGGCCAGAAACCCCGGCTAACGAAGCCGAACCGAAGCCGAAACGAAATCGTTTCCCATTCAAGTCCAGTCAAGTGAGTAGCGGAGGGGCAAAGGGGGAGGAAAACGAAGGGGGTGGGGAGGCGAAAAGGCATTGAAAAGACAATAAAAGTCGCCCTTGGATGCGGTGTAGAATTTCGACATTCGGGCAAATCTCCCAAAATGCTGGGCGAGGACAGCGTGCAGTTGGCCGAGGGAAAAGAAGCGGAAGGTTTTCAAAAGAAAGCTCTGAATTTCTAGGAAGAAGCGAAATTTCGAACACGATAATTTGGGGAAAATCGATTGGGAAAAATCTCTTAATTGGCCAATCCAACCAACCACGACCGTTCGTGAAGGCCCAAAGAGCTGAGGGTGAACATCATGAGGCGAGTTCTCACCATCCCCAATCTAATCCGATTCTAATCCGACTCCTTTCGCTCCAAAATCCCCCCCCCCTCGTCGCTGACCTTCACAAATACATGTGTACAAATGTAGGTCTGAGGGCGAAAGGATTCCATTAAATTAAAACGAATCGAAAAAGTATCACGTTTCCGCCGACTCCACACAAGAACGACTTCACACAAACACACACACACACACACACACGCGGACTGGTGAAAACTTTCAACACCTCAATCAATACACTCCCACGCCCACACGCACACACTCGTGGCCTCATGTGAATGCGAGCAAGGATCTGACCGGATCAGATTTACATTCGCCATTTGCTCGCTCTCAAAGGTGAGCTTTTTGTGTTCCTCCACCAAAGGGACGTCTTTCGCTTATTGTTGTAGTAGTTGTTGTGGTTGTTGTTGTTTCCCCCACTCATACAAATCAATATTTTGCCTGCAACGGTCGTCGCGTGTCCCTCGCCGTCCTCCTGCCGCCGTCGTCGCCGCCGTCGCCGCCGAGGCTGGTTCGCAAATCGTCCCTGGAGGGCGTCGCTGGCACGGCTCACACACACTCCAACGCACAGGCAGGACAAGGACGCACGCCTCCCTCTCCCCACGCTCTCTCTCCCTCACTCACTCTCAACCACTAAACGCCACCCGGGTCGACGCCGCGGCGGCCCGGCGACCGGCTCGCAAAAATCGAAAAGAATTTTCCCCTCCCTTGAACCGTTTGCATTTTTTAGTTCGTGCCTCGTTCACCTCTCTCCCTCTCGATTATGGGATGCTGGCAGGACGTTCTTTGGAGAGGGGTGGGTGAGGTTTTGCCTCAATCAACATGTCGGCCGTGGGGGTTGGGGAAGCAGGAGGCGGCGATGCTGGCTTTCGTCACTTTCACCTCGTCAAACGCGAGCGAGCCTTTCGTGTGAGAGTGTGTTGGTGAGTCTGTGTGGGTGTCTGTCTGCCTGCCTGTGCCGGCGTGGCGAGTCGTCGATAATCCCCATAAATAAAATTGCGCCCCTCTCGAGCCCGTCCGGAGATCGACGTCTAGTCGCCGCATAAACGAGGCTCAGGCGAGGATTTGCTCAACTGGCTGCGAGGAGTCGACCAGGCGAATCCTCGCCACCCCCACCCCCTCGCCCACCCCATCCTTCCCCCAATCGGGTGCTGCCGAAGATCGGAAGCCGCGGAGACGGAGGGACTCGAAATCCTAGCAATTTATTTGATTCCTCGGATCATCGACGCGATTTAATGAAATCCTCGAGAGCTGCTGCTGCAGCAGAGGAAGGGAGAGCGAGATCGGAGAGAGAGGAGACAAGGAGTAGAGAGGGGGGGATTTAGGGGAGAGCGAGTGAGAGAGGGAGACGGGGAGAGAGCGAACTCGAGTCAAACACAGATGGGATCGCCGGGGATTAACGGGCAACGGGGCGTATGAGTGACGCGCCCGCTCTCCCTTCTTCGCCCTCCTCACCACCCCCTCTCCCGCTCCCCGAAGCCTTTGAGGGCCCCGGCAGCCGCGAACTTGAGGCGCCTCACCGACCTCCCGCCCAACGACGCCAATTACAACATGTTGCATGTTGCGTGCAAGGATTCAATTCAATGACGGAGCGCCTCGCGGCAACGGCGAGGGCGAGGGCGAGGGCGACGGTGACGGCGACAATGGCGATGGCGATGGCGACGACGGGGTCAATAAATCAAGCTCTGGGCAGCTTAAACAGAAACGGCAATAAAGGCAACACCGTCAATGGGCGGCATTTACAAAGGCAACAACAACAACAACAATAACAGCAATGACAAACAGCTACGGCGGCGAAGACACGGACAGCAGTGGCAGGGCAACAACAACGGCGATGACAACAACAGTAACGATGACAACAGTAATATGAGCAACAACAACTGCTCCCCTCGCCATGTCCCAGATGCTTAGGACTCCTGTCTTTCCCTCTCCCTCTTTCTCTCTCTCTCTCTGGCTCCTTCCTTGCTTCCCTCACTGCCTCTCCCTCACTCTCCCCCCTCTCCGCCTAGCCACGACCGCCTCGATTTGTCCACTTTACACCTCCCTCGCCACCGCAGCCCCCCGGCTGCCACGCCCTCCCTCTCCGCACTCGCACCCAGGCCATAAATAAAACAGCTGCCAATTGGACACCGTTCGACGTTTCCTCGAGACGCCCTCGCCGTCGCCGTCGCCGTCGCCGCCGTCGTCGCGTTCGGACCGCCCTCGTCTGCGGACCTGCCCCGTACCACCGCTGAGTTCGAAGTTCAAATGGTGGCCGAGGGCAGGGGTCGGGGTTGGTCCTCGTTTTATTGCCTCGAACTTCGGTGTAAAGTTTTTTCCTTTCCATCCGCTTTTTGCCAACATCGACTTCGCTTTCCCTGGATCCTCCTCCAAATGACCTTCGACTGCTGGATTGAAATGGTCGACGTGGGGCGAGGGTTGTTAGGTGTGGGGTGCGAGGCGAATCTCAGGGGCAGACGGAATTTATTCGTCGGAGATCGGAAATGATAATTCCGTCGCTAGTTGAGAGGTTTGATGTCTTGCCTGCCGAGGAATCGCTTCCTTAATTGAGATCTCTTATTAGGGCGATTAAACGTTATTTACGAGAACGAATTCGAAACTTTAAATTTCTGTGGGTCGATTCCATCTCTCTCCTTCTCTTCCGCTCCCTCTCTCCCTCCTTATCTCGATGTCTCTCTGCCTGCCTGCTTCCGTCTCTGAATCCATCCTTTAGTTCCCATAATATTTCACAGAACTTCCGGAAATTAAGTTCTCGGAGGAAGTTCAGGAAGTCGAGGTAATTTCTTCCCCAACGCCCGCTTTACCTAACCCCCCCCCCCCCCACACACACACACACACATAGAAACACTCCCACGTCGACACGAACACATGGTCGCCGAGATGAATTTGCGTGCATATTTCACTTGATTTCTATTTTAATTGCCATTGAGATGGGGTTCTTGTGATTTATATTTCCACGTTCGTTCGTTCGTTCGCTCGTTCGCTCGCTTCGTTGTGCCTGAATTTCCACGAGATCATGGGGAAATTTCGGCGAAGTCCGAAGAGAGCAGGAGTTCATTAAAATGCAGCGCGTGTGTCTGGGGGCGGGTGGCGGCCAACGAGGCGGAATGCAATTAATTACAACAAAAATAACAACAACAAACACACACACAATCCAACCACTGCAAATCGATGCAATTTCAAGGTCTGCCGCCCCCCGGTGCCGCCCCCCGCTGTAGTAAACAAGCGGAAGCGGATGTCGATCCAGTGGCAGCGCCGGCTGCGATCGAGCGACGACCCGGGGGCCGCTCGAGCCCAACAAAGTGGGGCCGTTGGCAACAACAACGAGAACAACTAAAGCCACAATGACAACAACAAGAGCAACTAATTCTAGACCTACAACAACAACGAGAGCCACATGAGCGAAATCAACAAAGTCCAAAGAACCACTGGGAATTTTCGATCTGCGCTGATTTTCTTGATTTTCCGCATTTGCGATTTCAAAGGCTTCCTCGGCCCTCCCGCCGACCCCGTCGGCTCCAGAGACCGCCGGCCTGCGGGAGATCGCGGCGGTCGTGGGCCCCGCGCTCCGAAGTAGTTTTTGTTCTTATGGTTGTTTCTGGACATCCGCAGGTCGTTTCGCCTCGATCGAATGAGCCGTCGTCGGGCGAGCCAGTCGAGACAGGCTGCAGACAGCGGAAAGACAGACGGCGAACGTTCGATTGAACGATCGAGCTGCAGAGGAGCCAAGATCAAAGTAGAGGAGATCAGGGGATGAGGAAAGCCAAGGGAGGGAAGGAGATCAAGGGAGACGAAATCGAGATGGAGAAGATCAAGGAAGGAAACCAAGGCAGAGAAGATAAAGGGAAGGAGATCGAGAAAGAAACACTCAGACAGATGGACAGACAGATGGCAGACAGACCCCAATCTAGATGAAGAAACCGATCTCGTGCCAAGAACGAACTCGAGCCAAGGACGACCGCCGATAAGAAGCAGCCGAGCGAACGACCTTCAGACAGACAGACGGAGAGATAGTCGACAGCCGGCCTGAGAATATGAGTGGAGCAAATCAACGTGAAACACGAGATGGGAGACATTTAAGATAATGGAGACGAATGAGGACGGCGGGAAATGGCGAGGAAATGGAAATGGAGGAAGGCCAGGGACGGGCGGGCAGACAGATGGAAAGATGGACAGATGCCGGGAACGGACTGAAGAGGAGCAGGAGGCTGAAATGAGACGAACCAAGGGACGGCCGAGGAAGTCGCTTGACGGGCGAATCGGGCGACGGAGAAGGCGGACGAAGGGCAGAAGAAGTCAGACTACATGAATTTAATGGACCAACACAAATGGCTTCGACGACAGCGAGGAGAATTTTTCCTCCCTCCCCTCTCGCTCTCCCTGTCCCTCTCGTTCTCCCCCATTGCTCTTTGCGATCCAATTCTTTCTCTGCGCAGTTCAAAATTTTAACGACTTTCATTTTCATTTTACGGCCCATAAAAGTCCTCAAACACACACAAGCACACACACACATTTGGGCTTATATTCATGGTGCTAAATGTGTCCATGATGGGCGCCAATGTGTGTGTGTGTGTATGTGTGTGTGCAGAAGGACAAAGACTGGAACATGGAGCAGGCATAAAACGAATGCTTCTTTCCGTCTTCTCCCAAATCAAGACACGGACACAGGCAGATGGGCCTGACACTGTGTGTGTTTGTGTGTGTGTGTGTGCGACTTCATTATCGATCGTTCACCTGCAGACTCCTGGAGACCCCGTCACCCTCCCTCCCTCGGTTCCCCTGACTCCGAGCTTGACTTTCGAACAAGAAGCAAATTAAACATTTCATTAAATTTGAGTTTTTAATTTAAATGCGAATTCCTAGTGGCGTCATTGTTGTTGTTATTTTTATTAGTATTGTTGTTATCTTTGTTGTTTGTTTTTGTATTTTTTTGTTTCTGCTATTCTCTTAATTGTTGCTGTGCTCCTCTCCTCCGTGTATTCGCCGTGTATTCTTTGAAAGCACATTAAATGCCATGAAAAACATGCACGAAAGAGAAAACAACAATAACAATATAAAAACAACAACAACATGGAACAGCAACAACAACAATTTTTACAAAAAACATCAATATCAACACAGTGCAACAACAAAATGAAAAAAGACCCAACAACAAGAACAACCATCGAATATTTCAACCTCACCGGAAATTGAAGAAAAAACATGGAATTGGATTCTGCTCTCGTTATTTCTCGTCTTTATTTTATTTTAATTTTTTGTTGCTGTTTCTTGTTGTTGTTCCTCACTTAAATGCGAAAACAATTGTACTGTATGGGGTTTTTTCAAATAACTCAATTGGTTACAAAAATAGCCCGCAATCTTCGAGCTATTTCAATGGCAGCCCCATTAACTCGAGGTGTTTTTGTTTTTTCTTTCCTTCGAAAATTCATCTTCCGAAGTTCAAATACTTCGACGCCCGCTCACGACAGGGGCCCGTTAATCGATCTGGCTGACTGTCTGGATGTCTATCTGTCTGTCTGTCCGTCCGTCGACACCTCTTTGACTCCAGGTGTTTGTCCTTTATTTTCGTTATTTACTCACCCGTTGTACTCTCGGTTTCACTGCAAATCCTGCAAGAGAAAAGCAATTTAATAAATTTATTTGGAAAAGAAAATCTCACATTTTGTATTTAATTTGTTTGGGTAAACTTTCAAGTTTAAAATTTTATATTCGATTGATTTTTATTGGGAAGAAAATTTCAAATAAGACATTTGATATTCAATTCATTATTTTGGAAAATTAATTCACATAGAAATTTAGCGTTTAAATTTAATATTCACCAAACATTTTTGGGAGATATTTTCAAATTTGAATTCAATATTTATTTAATTTTTTTGACGGAAATTTTCCTTTCTGAAATTTCATTTTTACTTTTATTATCACTTTTAAAGGGCCTCTTGGGACTCATCCGAAGGACGAGCCTTTTTATTTACGAATATTCTTTTATGATAAAGTCGAACTTTCAAACTCAACCACGGCAAATTTCAGGATATATGTGTGTCGGGAAAGTGCCTCCAGGACTCTCGCCATGAGGTCCCGCCGCACAGGAGGCTGTGGCGGGCAGAGGCGGCGGCCAGAGCGGGGCAGCGGCTGCGGTCGCGACAGGCAACATTTATTAGCGCAGACACTCGCACAAAGAGCCGGGCGAATTTATGGGAAACCGCACGAGGAACACGCGCAATTACAACAACTACTGCAACTACAACGATGGACAACAAAGGCGCCGACGAGGACGACTGCGGTCGGGGGAACGGGAACGAGAACAACAGCAACAACAATAACGCCGTTGATGAGGTGAGGGAGGCGGTGGAGGTGGAGGATGAGAAACTGTGGGTGTAGGTGGAGAAGCTGAAGGAGAAGAAGGTGAAGGAGACGAGATGAACAACGAGAAGAGATGAAGCTGATGGAGGAGAAGCTGTGAGAGAAAAAGATGAAGGAGAAGAGGCTGAGGCTGAGGCAGGGGCCTCGAGCAGCCGCCACTCGAGAGCGAAGGACAAACAGAGCGCCGAGAGAGAGCGACAGCAGAGTGAGAGTGAGAGTAAGAGTAAGAGAGAGAGGGACGACGAGGGCCCTCCGGAGCGAGGCGTGAAAAGTTCGCAAGTCGCCGGCTGACGAACGACGGCGGAAGGACGAGGACGAGGACGAGGACGAGGGCGAACGGCGGCCGAGAACGTGCGGCTGGTGGACGGCGGAAGTTTAAAAGCCTCTTACAGCTTGTCCGCCCTACCCTCAGTCACCTCACGCCCCCCCCCCCCCCCTCCGTTCACCCTTTCAGCCGGTGCCCGCGGCGTGCAACTCATTGAATGCTCATCGCAATTTAAATTCCAAATCGCCCCGCGGCTCCAGGGCCCGCCGACACGAGGCACCTCTGAAAAGGCGCTTCCCACGGCAACAACAACGAACGAAAACAACAACAACGGCAGGAACAACAACACGGCGAACAACTGATTATCCTTGGCATTTAAAGGATGTGCTGGGCGTGCGGCTGATGAGCGCTCGAGCTTACGCGGATGGGAATGTAAATGTGAATGTGAATGTGAATGAGAATGTTCGAGGGTGTGGGTGGATGTGCATGAAGATGTAAGTGAATATGTTGGTGTTTGTGTTGGTGAATCTGCAGGTGACTCTGTCGGTAAGTGTGCAAGTGTATTTGAGAATGTGTGTGTGTGTGAGTTCGTGCTTGAGCTTGTTTGCTCTTCATTTTAAATGCACGCCCACAGACAACACAAGGGCAATGATAAATACAACAACAACAACAAACGTCAACATCAAATCATCAACAAAAATTATTGTTGTTGTTGCCTGTTTTTACAAGTTTTTTATTGATCATTTTTTCTTTTATTTTTGCATTTTTCTTTTTGTATTTTTTTAATATTATTTTTCTTTTTTAATTTTTTATTTTTCACTTTCAGTTGTCTGCTTAATTTCATGCAGACGTCCTTGTTGCTGCTGTTGCTGTTGTTTTCAGAGTCCGCCACCTCGAATCGTCCCGAGGCCGCCGTGTTAACAAGGCCTGCTGGGCGGGGAGGGGCGTGGCTGACGGCGGTGGGAGAGGCGGGCGAGGGCGGACGAGGGGCCGAGCTCGAGGACCGACGAGAAAAGGGTTTTTAATTAATTTTTAAGCGTAATTACAACCGAAGCCAGTGTTGCCAGCGCGGCGACGGCGAACAGCCGAGCGGAAAACCGCGGGAACAGCGACACAACAACAACAAGAACAACAACAACAACAACGAGAACAGCGAGAGCAAGAACAACAACGACACGACAACATCATCGCGAACAAGGCCGCCGAATGATTTTGTTTGTTTTCGGTTTCTCGCCACCTTCGCCGTTTTTAATTCGGGTCGTCGTCGTCATCGTCGCCGCCCCGTCGTCCCCCTTCACCTCTTATCACCCCCCTCCCTGCTGCGGTCCTGTGCCAACATCTGACAAAGGACCGGGTCCCTGAAATTGGCGAGAACTCGTTTTCGCCTCGACCTCGCTGGTCGACGAGGCGAGAGGGAGCAGGATCGAAACTCTCTCTGTCCCACTTGCCCCTCCCTCTCCCCATCGTTCGACCCTCGACGGCCCAAGAATTGCGAAGTGCGAATTCGAGGAAGTTGACAATTTTCGGCCCAGTGGAAAAATATTTTCATTGTCACAAATTCAAAGGAATCTCCGTATTGGAAATCACTCAATTTTTTTTTATTTTGAATTCTTCAACCAATTTTTTGCGACTCTTCCTTCGTTAGGGAGAACAAAACTAAATTCATTTATTAATTCATGGGTCATGCTTGATTTCATCCTCACCTTGGACACCCAAAATTCGCCCTAATGAAATGTTTTTTTCAGCTATGGCAAAAGTTTCTGCTCTGCATATTTTCAATTCGAACTGAAATTGCCGCCGAAAAGAAAACTTTTCCTATTGAAATTGTTATTTCCACCTTGATAAATTTTCCACCTCGCCGCTCGTTCGAACTGATTCGGTGGACTCGAAGCTGGTTCGAACTCGTTCAACTGATTTCGAAGCTGGTTCGAACTCAGTCAACTGATTTCGAAGCTGGTTCGAACTCAGTCAACTGATTTCGAACTCGTTCCATCGCACGAGCTTCCAATAACGATAACGATTGGCATCGACCTCAATTATTTCCAGCTCCGATCGTTCAATCGGAGTCGGAATCGAGCCGGAGTCGGCTTCGCACCAATTGAATTTCACCTCAACATCCGTCTCCACCACATCCGATTCCCAGTCGATACCCGTTTCCACCTCGAACCCCTTCTGTTTCCACCTCATTTGAGAAGCCGGATTTGGAATTCCGAACGATTTGATTTCGCAATCGATAACGATTTGAATAAATCTAATTTGGAAATAAGTTCGACAAGAACAAATCGGGACAAGGACGCCGAGGCACATCGAACACAACAACAAAAACGACAACAACAACAAATTGTGTTTAGTAAGTTTCGCACGCTCCGATATGGCGTTGAAAATTCAATTAAATTACAAACGGAACGAAAAAATATGACAACGACAACAACAAAACCAACCAGTGCGAGCTCGCAGTGGATGCACATTCACACACACACAGACACACACACACGGACAGAGACTCGCATTCACACACGCCCAGCCACCCACACAAATGGATGAATAACTTTAAATCAATTCGAGAACGGCGAGGACCCGACAGAGGAGGAGAGAGAGAGATGGAGAGAAGAGGAGGGACTGATGGCGAAGGGACTGATGGAGAGAGAGAGAGGTAGTGAGGGAGACAGGAAACTTAAATGAGCTCGCTATTTGTTTTTGGATATGAATTTCCTGCGATGCGGATCTTGTTGCTGTGATTGTTGCATCAGCAACAGCAGCAGCAACAGATTTGAATAATGACAACACCAACAACAACAACGATGACAAAGTCCTACAAAGTTCAACGAAACAACACTCAAAACTGCAACAACAATGACACCCGAAACAACAACATCATCATAATTATTTCCGATTTCGGATCGAAATTTGGAAATCGGAGAAAACACGGATCTCGCACAAATGCAAATGCAAATTCATCAGCCGCTTCCCTCGACCCCCCCCCCCCCCACACACACATACGCGAACACAGATGCTTGTCGTCGGCACACACACATGCACACCCACACCGTCCCCCACTCATACACAGATGCAGTCATCAGTGGAAGGATCTCAGGTGCGATTCTCATCGATGATTGGCTGTGGTGGAAGTTTATAATTAGTTTATATGCTGCTTGTTGTTCTTGTTGTTTTTGTTGCTGTTTTCGTTGTTGTTGTTTTTGTGGTGTTGTTATCGCTGACGGCGGTGAAGGTTGCTGAAGTTGCTGTAGTTGTTGTTGTTGTTATACGCTGGAATTTTAGTTGGCTGGCGAGCAATAAGTTAGGCGACAGTCGTTCGCGGTGTTTGTTGTTGTTGGTGTTTCTATCGACACTGCCGCTATCGTTGCTGTGGATCTTGTTGCCGTCGTTGTTGTTGCCGTGGTTGCTGTGGTCGACGGCTGCTGTTGCCGTTGCCGTTTCTGTTTCCGTTTCCGCCGCTTGTCAATTAATCACGTCGAACGAGAGCAAGTTAGCCAATTACCATAACTTCGAATTAAATGCAGTTGGGGAGCAGCTCCGGGGGCCGCCCAGAGGAGCAGGGAGGAACTTCTACAACTTCTCACAACCACCGACCGCCGAGAGTAGGGTGCGAAATTCCTCACTTTACAGCGAGCCAAGCAACCGAAGCAGGCAAACAAAAGGAAGGCAAATAACTTTTCGATTTCACTTGGGCGACGACATCGGCGACATCGACGACATCGGTGTCGATAATCAATTCAAACGATCTCTTAATGAGCACCCGGCGACAACGAGTTCAAGCTGCGCTTCACGGATTCGAGTAATTAAAAACCACACATTCGACACATTCGACACAGTAGCAATGCCAACAACAACATCACCAGTAATAACAATATCAATAATATGAGCATCATATCAATAATGGAAACTGCGGCAACAACAACCACCTTATGAAACACTGTCGTGACGTCTCGGCGCGTCTCGTCTCGTTTCGTCTCGAGCTGCCTGCCGGATTTATTTACACTCAGTCCACTGGAGGCAGCAGATCGTGAGCGGCGAACTCGATCCAAGATGCGACACTGGCTGACCCTCCTGCTGCTGGTGACCGCGCTGACGTCACCCTGCCTGGCCGCCACCGCCATGGGCTTCTACAACGACCCGAGTAAGTGCCCACAGGGACTGATCGCAGCCTACGGACCACTGGCCACCGCCTACTGATCATCGACCACCTCCCACTGCCTACTGTTCACTAATTTCTGATCATCCTTCCTCCAGAGCACCCCAACAAGTGCACTCTGAGTGAGGATCTGATCCTCTCGCCCGGCGAGATCCGCAAGCACCCGTGGATGAACTGCGGACGCGTGCTCTGCGGCTCCGGCGGAGTCGCCATGTTCCACTCGTAGGTTTCGCCAGGCACACAGAGAGCGAGAGAGAAAGAGTGAAAATGATTTCGTTTCCTTTTGCAGCTGCGCCACCATGGGCGTCACCCCGGACTGCACCATCGGCGACTACGTGGACCTGACGCGCGACTACCCGGACTGCTGTGAGCGGAAGATCGAGTGCGCCTGACCCGCCCGGGCCCAATCGGATGGACGTCACTTGCCCATCCATGGTCCGAAAGCAGAGGAGTGAGTGAAGCAAATTCCGCAGCACCCCAGCATCCCGACGGCCATCGTGGGCCGCATATTTTTAGTGTAGAGATTCTAGAGATAACGAACGAGCCGGTTCTGGGTCGATCGTGACTCAGCCCGGTGGCGACTGTTTCGAGTCGAATCACGTTAGCTCAATTAGTGAATTAAGGCGTCGTTACTGTAATCGTTGGCCCTGATCCAACACTTAGTGACAAGATTATACCGTGTTTATTAGTGTGCACAAAATAAATTTATGGCAGCTTCTGCTTCTGCTCCAGCCTCAGCCTCAGCTTGATGCTATCGAAGGAGATTATCACTGGGTTTATGTTGGCGAAATAAACTCTCTGCATATGTATGCCGATGTCATGGTAATGGACATCGTCGGCAAGGGGCACGCGACTAATTGCCAGGAGGCCGAAGGCGATAGGTCCGGCGAGACCCAACAACAAAACAGCTCGTGAAAGTCATGCTGGGGAAGTTTGTTCTTCTTCCTGGGCACGAGTGGCAGAAGGTGGGAAATGGAGAGGGAGGAGGAGAGCAGGCGAAGTTCAGGAAAACGTGATAAAGTCGTTAGGCAAACATTTCGAACACCTTCCAGGGCCGCCGGCCGAACCAAACCGAACCGGACCGGGCCGAACCGAAGGACGGCGTCGCCCTCGTCGCCCCCACCAGTCGCCGACAAATTACAACAAACGGGCGCCGACAACAACGTAATAATATTAACAGAAAGTAGGAAACTTTGGCACCCGCCCAACCTCGCAGCCGTCGTCGCCCTTGCCATCGTGAAACTCCACAAGTTGCTAATTTTTCCACAAAAACATATGCGGCGGCGCCCGCAAAATCACTCTCGAAATCGCCTGCCCTCGCCGGGACGGGCCGGAATAGACGCAGGAGCAAAGTTTGGCCGCCGGCGCACGAGGGGGCGGAAGGGCGTTCTTTATGGCCCACGGTCGAGCCACGGTCGGGCCAACGTCGACCGAACATTGGGCCGAAAGGGGCAGAAGAAGAGGCGAAAGACGGAGAACGAAAGAAGATGGCGAAATGTTTATTAGAGTGTGTAGGAAAGAAGCCCGGAGCGAAGACGGGCGAGAAAAAGTGTGCAGCGGAGAGTGAGGGAGGTAGGACCAAAGAGAGGAATAAAGTTTTACGAGCTGCTTAAGCAGCAATTTGTATCAAGTCAACGGCATAGACCAACTTTGCATCGGGGCTGGTGCGGCCTTAAGTGGTTCTCAATTTGCCCGAGTCCCGAGTCCCGAATCTCGAGCAACAGTTGCCGCCCCAGGCCCAACACGACAGCCGAAATGGAGACGATGACAGAGACCGAGACAGAGACCGAGACAGAGACAGAGGGGGAAAGGAGGGAAAGCGACCGTGGCGAGGACGGGAAAACTCGGGGCCTGGCGTGGAAAAGGATATTCGCCGGGGAGCTCGGGTTACGCGCTCGCCTCGAGGGTCGCCGGCCGAAATACAAAACACAATTTCGACGACCTTGCGCTCGTCTCGCTGTTTCCTTAGGGAAATTGGGGAAGGGCAGATGTAGGGCGAGAGGAAAGGAGAGTGGGCGGGAGGAGTCAAATAAATCCTGCTTTGGCTATTGCAGGCTTCGCTCCCTTGAAGCTTTCCTCGTCTGGAAGCGATGATCCGCGATTAGTTACTTTGTGTTCATTTCCCACTCCTCCCACCAATAATAAAATAAGTATTTAAATATTTATCTTCCCTCCTTCTTCCCTCAACAACCGATATCAAATTGCTATTGATAATGCTAAACAATCGTAAATTCTGAAATTTCTCTTCGCCGGGTCGAAAGTTCGGTCCTCGTTACCGCTCGTTAAATAAATAAATTCGAATGAATTCGATTGGAAATGTGCGAGTCGTGCGCTCGGTCCGGCCAGGACGATGTCCTGCGTGTCCACGCTCCGCACGCAAGTCCTTCTCGACCATGTCGTAAAAATTAGCGACTTTTTGCGATTCCACTTCAGTCACTCGTTATGAATTCTGCATCGAAATACTCTGAATATTCCATTTGTTTTCAGAACACGTTGAACATGTTTTTTATATCTTTATTTTATGTTTTTGGGAGTATTTCGAAAATGCTTTTTTCTAGTTTGTTTCATTTCATTTGATGACCTTTTGTCGTCAGCTCCGTGTTGTCTCTCTCACTCCACCTCCCTCGCCCCACCTGGGCCGCCGGTGCCAAGCCCGACGGACTCGAACTCGAACTCGTTGTGAATTTCGGAGCAAGAATGTCAAGGAGTCTGCTCCGCTCAGTGCGAGTGTGTGCGCCAGGCAAGGATGCGCCGGGGGTCAAGGATGCGGCAGGGGGAGGGACGTGGGGCGAAATGTCAAGCGCAGCAGATGAAGTGGATTCGACATGCAAAATTCCATTTGAGATTGTGAATTTTCGACCTCCCTTCCAACTAAACATTGTGTACGAACAATGGCGATACTCTAATCGTCTTTGCTTTTCTACTTTGTTATTTGACCCCATGTAATTCACGAATTTGCCATTGTATTCTGTTTTTATCTCATTTAAGCAGTTTATTTTCTACTTATTAAGAACTAAGAAGAATTATTTTTTATTATTTTTCTTATTTTATTTTTCCTTAATATATTCGTTTTGCATAATCATTTTTTGTAACGTTTTGTTTTATTTTAATATATTTTTCATTTTACTGCTTTATTATATAATTTGCTTTATTATATACTTATTTTATTTCTTTTTATTAGATCTCGTTTTCAACTGTGTTTTTTTGTATTTCAACTTTTATTTCAAATATTTATACTGTTTTGTTATTTCCTTTTATTGAATTTTTTACTTTTCTCATTTCATTTACCTTTACTTCATATTTTTTATTTCATTTTATTTAATTACATTTTATTTTCCTTCCTTTTGTTGTTAAATATTTAATGACGTCCTATTTCCTCCCTTTTTATAGACTCCAAATCCCACACGGGGCTATCGAGCTACACCTCGGGCGACCGGAATTTTGGCCACAAATCGCCGGAGACTCTCCGCCGCGCTCCGGGCCGAACCCCACCCGGCGCCGCCACCCCCTCGGCGGAGGCTCCTGATGAGGACCCGGGCAGCTGTTTTCCCAAATCAATTTCTGCTCGGCCCGTTTCCGGCGCATCGACTTCATCAAATGAGGCACCTGTGGTCGCCACACCCACACTCACGCCGCCACAGACACAACACGACTGCTCCGACACACGTAGACCACTACAAACATAGGGAGGCTACAAACACACCCACACAGGCCCACTACAAGCACAATGGTATCAAACACTTAACTCGTCGCTCGCTGCTCGACCCAGAATAAATATCTAATGGCTTCTGTATTCTGGCTCTGTGTGCGCGCGTGTGTGTGTGTGTGGCTCTGCCGGTCAGTGGTAGTGCGTGTGTGTAGGTGGGCTTACGGTTTATGACGAATATTTAATTAGTTAGGCCTCGGCGACAGCGAGTTTCGCATTTCCCGATCGGAATCAAGAGATTAAAATGTTTTTCCCGAAAAAGAGAAAAAGGAAAATAGAAAAGACCTCCCTGAGGCACATGAGGCGTCTATTTAGGGGGTTGGGTTCGATTTTCCTGCAACAACGACCTTAGGCAAATCTACCTTTAGGCTCATTAGTTGTTGTTGTCGTTGTGCTTTTGCGGCTGCTCTTGTCAAGCTTCGCGAGTGACAATCAAAGGACGACGACGTGGCTCCATTTAATAAATGCACCAAATGAGCGCTTCCAGCTTGATGGGGCCATCAATTACAACAACAAAAACAACAGCACTTCGCTAACAACTGTTGCAAGAAGCGATTAAATTGCCGGGCAGAACGCGCTGCATTGCACTGCATACTTTTTGGCGCCGGAGGTCGGGGCTCGCAAATAGGCTGCCGATTGCGGCAAAAGCCCACGGCAATTAGCGACCTTTCACCAGCAACGACAAACTCAACAACAACTCCAACAACCCCCGGAGCGTGTGGAGGGGAGTCCAACACACGGCCCCGGAGAAACGGGTCAAGGTCGGAGTCGTGGGCTGTCGAACAAACCTTCCATCCATCCAAGCATCCATCCATCCAAGCATCCATCCATATGGAGCATTTTTCCTGATCGCCCGTAGCAATCGATTTTTACTTCGAGGCCGAAATATTTGCCTATGGCACTTTTTCATTTCGATTTCCTTAAAATGTTCCGCTCAAGGGACCCGGAAGTCGGCCAAACTTCCCCAGAAAACTTGAAGCCACATTTCGCAGAAGTCGTGGGAAGCCGAGACAGAATCTGGGAAACCGAGGCAGAGCCTGGGAAACCGACGGCAAACTCAGGGAGCCAGTGGCGAAACGAGGCAGCGAGGAGGAGTCAAATGAAGATGGAGGAACCTTTCCAAGACCAGCACGAGTCCTTCTCGGCCATCGTAGGTTCGGCTCGTATCCCACGACTCCAACTTCCACCCATTACTCGCATTCGTCTCTCGCCCAGTCGAACTTTGGCGCTTTTAATTTTCTCAGCCCAGTTTTTTCTTGAGAAGTTCCGAAATTGCTCCCGATCCTAGGGCGGGGTGAGAGAGATGGAGAGTTAGAGCAATAGAGAGAGAGAGAGATAGGGAGATAGTGTGTGTGTGTGGGATTATTTCACTGCAATTTCGTGGATATTTTCGTGTTGCGTTTAAAGGAGCGAAACGAAATCCCATTCTGCCGCAGTTCCGATTTCAAAGCCCTTTTTAGTCGACGCTCGGCTCCTCTGATTTCTGGCCCTCGACACCTTTCGCTTTCACCCTCACCCTCAGCCTCACCCCTGTCCTCCCCCTCACCCCTGACTCCGCTCCTTCGAGTCCTGAAATTCGATTCCAATTCAATTCGTTGGGCTCCGTTTTCGCCTCCAACGCTTCTCCCACCACCTTCCCTCATTTCCCTCCGCTCCCCTCACCGCTCCCCCCCTCCCGGCCCCTCCCGACCCTTCGCCGCTCAGGGCGTGTTAGCAGAACAAGAAGAAGAAGAGGAAGCCCAGAACAACAAAACGAAACGAAATGCGGAGAAAAACTCGAAAGGTATCAAAAATTCAACAGCAACATTTTTGTTGCTTCTTTCAATTTGCAGCCTCGCGTGCACCGGGCCTCACGTTCGCTCACACAAGCACACGCACACACTCACACTCACACTGACACACACAGGACGTATGTGTGTGTGTGTGTGTATTTTGGTAAATATGAATCCTTCGCCTGTGCCTTTGCCAACGTCTACCAAATTGTGTTTTCGCCCTCACCGCCGCTTTGAATTCGTTTTCAATTTCGTTTTCTCGAGCTCCGCTTGTGTCTGCGATTGTGGGTGTGTGTGTGTGTGTGTTTGGTTCGTGAATAGGTGTTGGTGCAGCCGGGTGCGAAGGTGTTCGTGCAGGTGTCTCTGCATAATCAGGAAGTATTTCAATAACATGCCCTCCGAGTGGGAGGAAGCATTTCCTCGACTCACTCGACTCGACTGGGCTCCGAAAGTTTCCAGCCGGATCTCGAATGTCGCGTCGAGGGATGAAAAGGGATAACACGGGATTTGCCCGATTCGCCCCATTATATAGTGTTCGGGGCTCATCATCCTCATCTTCTTCTTCATCGTGTCTTATCGGGAAATTTGATGTCCCTGTTCGCTTGTCAGCGGCTGATGTCTTAATCTTCTCGGAAATAACAGCCTTTTTATGGCTTCCACTCGATTACCCACGTTCGGATCTAGTCCTGAATTCCAACCCATTGTTTTTCTGGGGTCCATGGAGCAATTTCAATGGTGGACGAATTTGCTATTCTGGACCTGGATGAATTTCGTCTGCGGGAACCTCTCCCGGGAACGGGGAACAAAACGAGCTCAAGCAAATCCGCAGCTACATCGAGAGCTCAGAATCGGCCCCCACTGGCGCTTCGCCCCACCGTTCGGGCCCCTCACCGAATAACGACTTCCGCCTCGCCCACCCCGCTCCGTCGGGAGGAATATCTGCATTCATTAAACTATAATTTGAGCCGGATCAGCAGAGAGCGAGGCACCGTGAGGGGGAACGAAAATGAGTGGAACTAACGAAAGGAGTTGAACAGAGAGCGACGAGGGACGGGCAAAGGGAGAGAGAGTGGAGAGAGTCGAGGAGGACAGAGCGCGGCAAGGGAGAGGAAGTGAAGTGAATGGAATCGAATGGAATGGAAAGGAATGGAAAGCCAGAGAGCGAAATCTCGGTGCCGTTGGCTTCAAAAGCATCGCTAATTAATTTGCGAATGCTGAAAGGAAAATGAAAGAGAAGATGAAAAACAAGATGGAAAAAATTAAGAAACAAAGACGAAGGCGAAGAAGAAGAAGATGGAAGGAAACGGGATGCCCGCAAACATCAATTGAAAGTCTTTGTGAGCGATTTCGCTCTTTATGTCCCTCTCTTTTCTTCAACGAGCTGCTTTTAATGACATCGTCCTTCCATCCGTCCTGCCTTTCTTCCTTCCCCCCACCCCCTTTTGAGCCCGCCAACCTCCATTCCCCTCGTGACTCCATCCCTGACTCCTCGATCGCTCAACGACATCGCAATTTATTTTAATTTCGTTGTGATTCGTTGATTTTATTAGTGCCATTGACGTTGTTGTTGTAGCTGATGTTGTTGTTGCGGCTGTTGTTGTTGCTGTTGGTGGCTTTAATTGCGGACGCGAGTTTATTTCTCTCTAAATCGTTCCATATTTACTCGACCGCGGCCAAAGTCAATAAACTCGGGCAGCGAATCAAATAAACATTTGTGAGAAATCGCAGACCACCCTTCGGGGAGCCCTCGGGGCGGGTCGGGCAGGATGAGTCAGAGTGGAGGGTGCGAGAAACGAAGGTGTCGAAGTTCTATGCTGCAGCAACATGGGAATGGTATGCGATTATCTCATTCAACCAGAAGAAATTCCAACTGAGTAAAATCACATGAAATTGAAACAATTGCAACCTTTACGGAAAATTACGAGTGAAATAAGATCACGGTTTACTATAAAGGCGTTCAATTTTCTCATCAAATTTGGACATCAAACCTCAAGCGATTTGGTGCCGTGCCCCTGACTCTCAGCCCCGAACCCTTCGCGGGCCCTCCACGACCGCCCCGAAGGTTCGCTCTCTGAGTGATTGGGATTATGCTGCAGCAATACATTGAAGCGTGCTCCGCCACTCGCAAGCATCATAAAAAATAATCCACGCCTCGGCTGCCCGCAGGGGGCGGCCGCATTTTATCTTCATCGCCGTAATTAACATCGCTCATACGCCCCGCGGTACGGAGCAGCATGAATTATTTCCCTCGGTTGGCTGTTCGTCTTCCTCTCCATGTTGTTGCTGCTGATAGTGTGGCTGTTGTTGATGTGGCTGTTGCTCTTGCTGTTGCTGTTACCCTCATAAAAGTCAGCCTTTCCTATGCAAATACGTACGCCCGAGCCACATTCATCAAAATTTGAAATTCCTTTAATAAACTCACCCGCCTGCCTGCGCCTCGCTCACTTCTCCGATCTGTCCGTCTCACTCCCTCAACGGCTCACTCTCCTCCTCCCTCTCTCGTTAACTCTTGCTGGATCTTTCTCTCTCTGTTGTTCACTCTAGCTCGCGTCCGGCTTGTGGGAAGGAATGCGGCTCTTCATTAAGACGACGTCCCGCGAGCCGCACTAAACACGAGGCCCCTCTTCTTCTTCTTCTTCTCCTTCTCCTTTTTCCTCTTCACTGGTCTCCGGGCATCGCCGCGACCCCCGCGCGCCGCCGACCAGGCGGACCCCCGAGTGCCAGGCACCACTTAACTCTGCTCCGAGCCCGAACGGATTCCTTCAGCGCACTCCGGCTCCGGCTCCGACTCCACCTCGTGCCCGTTGCCGGTCCTTCCTCGACGTGTTCTTCTTCTTCGCGCTGGGTTCCCGCGTGATTACGCTCTTCGGTTTTAATTACTTGTTTTTGTTATTGTTCTTGTTACTGTTGTTATTTTTGTTATTGTTGTTCTACTCTTTATTCGGGTGAATGAAAAATATTTTGTCTGTTCATTCGTGTTTGTTTGGCCTCTGTTATGAGTGTGAATTATGATTTCTCCCTCAGACGCCGGCGATTTTCGTTGTTCGATGAACCTTTAGGAGCGCCCTCAACACCTCGGCCGCCGATCGACTGCAAATTATGGGGAACAAATTAGGTCGATGTCTATCATTAGTTGTACAAATAAATGCTCATGAGCTCATTATTGCCTTCTAGTTTCCTGGACCTCATAACGTAGTCAGTCCATTGTCCGCGCTATGGAACTACGCGAGCCTCGGCGACGGCGGTTGGTCCCATTGTGTCAGCCACACTTCCGGCCGTCCCTCCGCCAACTGTTCCAACTATTCAGTTTGACAACTCAATGTGGCAACTGAAGATAGTTTTCACACCAACCACCGGCGAGGCAAGGCGAGGCCAGGGGATGACGAAACGATAACGCTGAATTTATCGATTCGTTGGTGATTCAGAAGTGAAACGACGACTTCCACCGTTCCATGGCATGAACCACGAAAACCTGCAAGAGCCGACAGCGAAAAACAAGCAATTAAAAGCAATGAAAATCCGAGTGGAAATTCGGAAATGGCGAATGACTTGAGAAATTTGGGAATCTCTGCGACGATTAGCGTGGAATTCATTTGCCATTTTATGGCGCAATCATTACGAAGAAATTCACCTGAAAGTGAATTCAATACCGGAAAATAATTGCGATATCGCAAATGGGTTTCAGTAAATTTCGCCAGCCAGATTGAATATTGAATTTCGCAGGCCACGAAGGCGTCTGAGCGACATGAGCCTGGTGTGTTTGGAAGGATTGATGGGGCCGTCGAGGAGCAAATGTAGAAACCGGATAAACCGAATACGATTTCACCGAAATTCAATGTTTCAAAACGTAAAAACACAACGAGCAGATTTGCGGATTAAAATATATGTAAATCACGAGCATTGCTACAATAATCCATGTATTCACGTGTGAATATATATATATATGTGTGTGTGTGAGTGGGTCGCTATGTACGTGTATCGCTGCTGATTTGTTATGTATTCAATTTAAGGCTTATGCATGAGGAATATGAGGAGTTGATGTTGTTGTTTTTGTGTTGTGTTCTGTTCGTTTTTAAATAATGCGAAGGAATATATTTCGTGAAGGATCCTACGCTGGTCATGCTCAGGAGGGCGACGAGAGAACACACACATGCAAACGCTGTACAGACGCGCACAGGTGTCAAATACACACACAGATGGCGTTTGGGAAAGGTGTTGCTTGTGGTTGTTTGTTGTAGGTTGTTGGATGCTGTTGGTTCAGCCTCGACGAAGGAAGCGGGAGAAAACGGCAAGGACTTTAAGCTATTTAAAAAAAAAAAGAAAATCTATTGGCGTTGCACAGCACGAGTGCGGACGAAAGGCACACCAACACACGCACACAACCCACATCCGGCGCCCCATCACCCCAACTCTCTCTCTCTCGCACACACGAGTTGCTTCACGTCTGCCCGACGCCCGGCCGCCCTGCGAGCATATTTATGATTATCCTTCGGCAGCGAACGGTTTCAATTCGAGGTTTTTATCGGCGATGCTGCTCCGAATGAGTTTCCAGGCTCGTCACAGGCTGCGGTCCTCCTTGCAGTCTGAGCTCCGCAGAGGCGTGAGACACTGAGAGAGAAAGTACGAGAGAGAGAGAGCGAGCGACGTCGAGCATACGGAAGCTGGGAGCGGGGAAACCGAGAGCTTTCGCATCCTATGGGAGAGAGAGCGCGACTGTGACGTGCGGGAGACGCGAGTCCTGGCGCCCTAAAAGCTGACTGGAAGGGCATTTGTGAGGTCTGTGCGTGCTGTGTGTGTGTCGGTGTGTGTGCGTGTTGGCGGGTCCGTGTTGGTGTATGGTCGAATGTACGCGAATGCTGAAGAGGTAAAACACAAATATTATCCTTGAATGGAGCACTCAATACACACGCACACAGACGCGGTCCACATACCCCACACATACATACACACCGGGGCACCGTTTTCGCGTTTGCGAACGCGTGGTGAGAATGGCTAGCGAGGTGAAAATGGTGAATTACACTTGAATCGAATGCTCCGAAAGACACTTTTTTCCTTCGCTCCGAACTGAACTCGAATCACTTCAATTTTCACTCCTGATCTTCGACCACAATCTCACGTATTTTTAACGAATTTTTATTGTGAAATTATTTGTACACCGTTTCCACTACACTGAGATTTCGCCATGCGATTTGCGAAATATTTCCCCGCACTGTGAGAATTTTTCGTTGATTCGCTGTGCTGTTGTTGTTGGTTTAAATTTAAAATTCACACTCGCCCGCACAGAAAGGAGAGAAATCTCCGCGTTGCCGCCACGTCCACGTTTCGCCGCTTGAATTTGAAAACGAACTGCTCCGAAGGCAGGCGCCAGAAATGTGGAAGAGTCCAACCTGGCTGCCGTGAGGCTGTCGTGGCTGCGGCATCGACTGTTGCTCTCCGCCCCCTCGCAACACTGGGGAGTGGGAAGCACTGGAAAAATGTATCCTCAACTGGAGAAAACAGCCGCTCGCTCACTCTCAGCCGAGTGCTCGTGCTCTCCCACACTTCCGCTCGCGCCATCTCTCTGGAAAGTTTCTCATCAGCTGCGACCGAAACCGCTAAACACCGCCTGACGCACGAGAGCAAGAGAGCGTTTTTCCAGGCACAGTGGTGGCGGATGATATCGGTATGGACATGACTTTTTATCCACTACCTCAGACATATTTCAATGGATCTATTTCTATGTTTATTTAGTCTTCAGTGGGTTTCGTGGGTTTAATGGGTTCATTGGCAAAGAGCAAATAGTTCAGTTAAGTCCTCATATCTATGATTTAATTCATCTCACCGAGAGGTTTTCCAATTCCTCCATACGCCACTGTCGTACGCTCTCTGGTCCGGACAGCGGCCCCTCTCCAGTCGCCGCTCACTGAATCAACGTGCACTCATCTGGCCATAGCTACCTTACGACCACCGATTTTTGATAAAGTAAAAATACAATCAGGTATTTGAGTCAGATCGATTTCCCATGGAGCATTTGATGGTCACATACTTTCTTTCACAAACACTTTTGAGTTTTTGAAGAAGTCTTCAAAATAATGCCAGCACAGGGAGCTGCAGGCGTTCCTTGACCAGGAGCAAGCTATCCCAACTAAGCGGGCTCTTCCACTAATGGCCGTGCAACAGTCTGAGACGCGGTTCACCTGGAAGCTTCCAATGCAGAGCACGCCGAACTCTCTACTCCATCGTTCTCCCGGAATTTCTCTCGATGGAAACATCGTTTTGCCGAAATTCAACAGATTATTAATGACCACACAAAAGCTCCTGGACGAACGATCGACCGGATAACATATGGAGAGAAATGGAGCAGATGACAAGCTATTCTATACATCTTCAAGCAGCTATCAAAATACTAGCATCCAAACTGAAATATCGACCATTCAAAGAGATTTATAAGCAATTGCATAATTAATTGCTATTTATTAAGAATGAGTGCATATATTAGGTATATATGATTAAATAACAGTACATTTGTTCGTTACGTTTTGTTTACATTTATGCGTGTGTGTTTTTTGGTTGCAATAGTTTCCCGTTTGTCTATGATTTGAGTTTGAAAATTTTAAAAACATAAGATTCCGAAATGGCACAACTAAAATTACATTAACAACTAAATAGTAATTAAAACTAATAGAATATGCAGTTACTAACTGCCTAAACGTTCACATACACCTCAATCAGTCGGATACATTTTGTCGCTTATACAT
Organism: Coelopa pilipes; assembly: GCA_947389925.1. Classification (NCBI taxonomy): domain Eukaryota; kingdom Metazoa; phylum Arthropoda; class Insecta; order Diptera; family Coelopidae; genus Coelopa; species Coelopa pilipes. The sequence continues at coordinate 66,587,779 of OX376696.1, read as the reverse complement.
CACACTAGGCGATAATCTTAAATCGCGCACATCTTGCGCTCTTCTTCACCTCAACGGGGACGAATAATTTCAAACATAGCATACTTCCAAGTCCAAGACCGTGCGAGACTCTCGAAGCGGCCTCGATTATGTTCGTACATATAGCCAAGCTCTGGTTCCATACAAACCTAATGGTTTACAACAATATGACAAGAATCCCTTTAAGTAATCATAATTTGTACCAACCTCGGTAAACGGATCTGTGAGCAAACTCTGCACGGAGAGTAAAACCTTGGAGACATTCAGTGCCAAAGACCAATTGTGCTGGAATATGTCGATGCCAACGTCGCCGTGTCGCGATACATTCGGATGCAGTATTTTGGTGAGGAATCGCACGGTCGGCGGAATCATCGGGTATCTAAAATACGAGATCAAATTATTTATTGTGGTTCACAAGTAGAGCAGAGAACAAACCGATCGGGGAAAAATATGTAAAGGAAGAACTTCCCTCCCTCGTAGGGACTGCCTGTTGGTCCCAAGATACTGGCCTGCCAGTAAGTGTTCTGTTTGTCAAGAGGAATCGCCTCAATGCCTTCCGATGCATAGCTGTTCAGCAAACGGAAATCGTTGCGCAAGAAATTCATGCGAATTGCATTTTGCCGAGTGCGTGGAGGAGACTTTAAAGCCATCTGCAGTAAACATGTGCGACAAAAGCAGGACGACATTAATGCACTGTACATCTTAAACCAATTGGACACCTCCAGCACACTGTGGAACAGAGGCCATCGTTCCTTTAAGTATTTCTTCCACATTAACTGCGAAGTGTTTTGCTCCAGAATATTACGCCACTGTCGACAGACTTCACTCGCCTTCCACATGGACATGTCGTCCAAGTAGGAGAATATGATAACCATTATTTCTACGGGCAGTGCAGTTATGTTATTATTCACCGTCGCTGCCGCAACGCCGTTGGTCGAGCTACTGGCACGTGCCTCGCTCAACAATTCGACATATTGCGGTAGTGCCAATGGCGCCAACGGCCGTGGACGCTGTATTGGCAACAGCAGAACGGCATCTTGTCCTCTCTCTTGTTCGTGGTCGGCCGGAGATTGATCATCCTCCATTGCCGCTGGAACTACTTGGTTTTGTGCGTTTTCATTTTCCACTCCGTTTTGTGCGCCAATCTCAGCACGATCCACTATCATGCCTGCATCGATGTCTACCTCATCATCGACCACATCATCCATCTCTTCGACGTCAGCTTCATCGACATCAACATCCTCATCTTCGTCGACATCGTCATCATCGTCGACCTCCTGCTTATCTTTGAAAGGTGGTTCGTCGTTCCCAGAGTCCTCGTCATCGGAAATTGTAGTTTCCAGTTCCTCCGTGGGTTGTGTGGTGTAGAGGAATGAGTGACAAGTGCCGCACAGTGGCTCATCGAAATTGGGGCCGTAGTAACCGTTGCACACCCAGCAGGTGGTGCTATTCTATAAATGGCCATCGGAATGACGTCTATGTTGAATATGCAGTTTTTGAATACTCACTGGAAAAGAGAACTGTTCTTCCGGGGGTGGAGCGTGTAGGTTTGCTTCCAAATCTTCGTTGTCCTCATCCATGTCGGCATCGCTGTCACTCAATTGTTCCAGCTTCTTTTGCTCCAATTGCTGTTCCGGCAAACAAGCTGCCATTTTCTTACATTTAATACTTTATTTCTCAACTTTCTAATGATTTCTTTTGATATTAATCTTTGATATATAAAATCTCACAGATTCACTGTTTATGTTTCTCTCAGCTGTTTTTGTGTCTACAATAAACATTCACAATCGAGAAAAGAACGCCGTAGCCAAGGATGCCAGATGGTGAATTGTAAGTAGGTTTTAGTGCTTCTCAAACTATTGCACTTCTACTTGACACTTGACATATGAAAAGTCAAATCAAACTCATGAAACACAAAAACAACTTTATTGTAATCATTTGGTCCCATTCGTCATACACGTGTGGAAAATTTGTTTAGGAGTTTAATCATATATTGAAGCAATTGAAGGTGTATATTAAATATTAGAGTGATGAGACAAAAGAAAAAATTGGGTAAATTTTAATAAACGATGAAATTCATAAGGAGTTCACGCTTGTTCTCAAAATTTCAGCGGTTGGGCTCAGTCGCGAGGAACGCCAGGTGATTGTCATTGGTGAAATAATTCAGGAGCTACTTGAAGCGCACGAAAAGAAAAAAGATGTTAATCTTAATCATATGAAGTCCCGTATATCCTCTAAATATGGGCTGGAAAGTTCACCTCGGTTGGTGGACATAATTGCTGCTCTTCCGCAAGATGCAAAAAAAATTCTGCTACCTAAACTTAAAGCTAAGCCCATTCGAACCGCCAGTGGAGTAAGTTTGAAAAATTGACTTTCGTGTAGATTTCAATGTATTTTGATTTTTTTTTAATTTTTAGATTGCAGTTGTGGCTGTAATGTGCAAACCACATCGGTGCCCTCATATTAATATGACTGGTAACATTTGTGTGTATTGTCCTGGAGGACCAGACAGTGATTTCGAGTATTCGACACAGAGTTACACAGGGTATGAGCCAACATCGATGCGTGCTATACGAGCACGCTACAATCCATTTTTGCAGACACGCCACCGTGTGGAGCAACTGAAACAGCTGGGGCATTCAGTAGATAAAGTCGAATTCATTGTAATGGGAGGCACCTTCATGTGTCTGCCGGAAGAGTATCGCGACTATTTTATTCGTAATCTACATGATGCGCTCTCTGGTCACACAAGTGCAAATGTGGCGGAAGCTGTACGTTATTCAGAGAAATCACGAACCAAGTGTATTGGTATTACGATCGAAACCCGGCCAGACTACTGTCTCAAAAGACATTTGTCAGATATGTTATCATATGGTTGTACCCGTTTAGAGATCGGAGTACAATCGGTGTATGAAGATGTAGCACGAGACACCAATCGAGGTCACACGGTGAAGGCAGTATGTGAGAGTTTTCAACTTGGCAAGGATGCGGGCTATAAGATTGTGGCTCATATGATGCCCGATTTGCCGAATGTGGATTTTGAAAGAGATGTTGAGCAATTTATTGTAAGAAGAATTTATGATATGTGTAAAATCCAACCAAGCACATTTTATTTTAATTTTAGGAGTATTTTGAAAACCCAGCTTTTCGCTCAGATGGTCTTAAAATATATCCAACACTTGTCATACGCGGCACTGGACTTTACGAGCTCTGGAAAACAGGACGCTACAAGTCGTATACGCCATCCATGTTGGTCGATTTGGTGGCTAAAATATTGGCTTTAGTTCCTCCATGGACACGCGTCTATCGTGTTCAACGAGACATTCCAATGCCCCTTGTTAGGTATATCAAAAATGTTTCCGGTATATTTGGATGAGTTAATTTAGCTCGAAATTTCAGCTCCGGTGTAGAGCATGGAAATTTAAGAGAATTAGCTTTGGCTCGAATGAAGGATCTTGGCATTGAATGCCGTGATGTGCGTACGCGCGAGGTAGGAATCCAAGAGATTCATAACAAAGTGCGACCGTACGAAATTGAATTAATTAGACGAGATTATGTGGCCAATGGCGGATGGGAAACTTTCCTCTCCTACGAAGATCCCGAACAAGATATCCTTGTCGGATTGCTGCGCTTACGTAAGTGCTCGCCGGAAACATTTAGACCGGAATTAAAGGGAAATTGCTCCATTGTCCGCGAACTTCATGTGTATGGTTCCGTAGTACCGGTAAATGCTAGGGATCCTACGAAATTCCAACATCAGGTAAATGGATTAATTATTTTAACAGATGAAGGATATTTCTTTATTTTTCTATTTATAAAAATATATGAGTTTCCCTTTTAAACAACTAACTTCGAGAAGTAGGTTTGATATAAGCTATACGGTTCTTATTGTAGGGTTTTGGCATGCTTCTAATGGAGGAAGCTGAACGCATTGCAAGAGAGGAACATGGCAGTAGTAAGCTTGCAGTTATCTCCGGTGTAGGTACACGCAACTATTATCGGAAAATGGGCTACGAACTAGACGGACCCTATATGTCCAAAGCGATTGCATAAATGGTGAAAATAAATTATAAATTATTTTAATCTAATGTAAATTATGCTTTATATCACTCTTATTAAAATTTTAAAACTACTTACAATATATAATCTACTTATAACTTATTGTTTTTAAATAAGTTAAAGAGCAGGCAAGATACTCTTGCTTTTGTAACGAATAATTACATTCTAATAAATATTGTGCTGGGTATCAAATTTATAAATTTGGGAATCATCACACAATAGCATCAGCCGATCCAAAAACCACAAATATAATCCAACCAATCAAATTAATACCGGCAGCCGTACTGAACACCATTGGCCAACTTTGTGTGACCTCCAATATGTGACCAGCTAAATATACACCCAAAAATCCGGGAATGGCGCCAACGGTATTCATTAGTCCAAAAACACTTCCCGAATGAGATGGTGCTAAGTCTTGTGGATTTACTGTGACGGCGTTGTTATGGAACCCAGTGCCGCCTGAAAACGTATTACATTACAAAAAAGTTCAAACCATTTCGTTCAATCATCTCATACCAATAATAATTGTCATGCATATCAGAGCTGTATGAAAATCAGAAGTACGACTCATTACAAACAATGCCAAATTTTGTGCAGCAAAGCAAAGGCTCTGAATAACTTTCCTGACTGATGATGCTGACCACTCACGTGCCAACAGTTTACTTGTTAAATACTTTGCAATAAAAGTACAAGGAGGCAGTGCCAGCCACGGTATCATATTCACCACCCATCCTTTGGCATGGGGGAAGCCATCATGAAAATAAGTAGGCAGCCATGAAAGTAAAACGAAGAAACAATTCATCTCGCATGCATGTGTTAAAACACATGCCCAAAACGACAGTTTCCCAAAGTACCTAAGCCAAGGAACTGCTTCACCTGCTTTTGACGCCGAACATATTCGCGAAGGCACAGACACATTTATTATGCGATTGCGTTCACCTGCCATTGCATTATAACGCAATATTAAAGCCCACGAGATCCCCAAGAAGCCAATGACACGAAACACATATGACCATCCAAAATAATCTAAAACAAAAGAACCCAATATGCCGGTCAATAACGTTCCCATTGCAGAACCAGATGTCAGCAATCCAAAGAAACTTGAGCGTTCACTAGAGCAGAGGTTCTGAAAGAACACAAATTATAATGTTATGTACTTATGTATACAAATTATAAACATACTTGACTAGTTAAACTTATCATACTGGGAAAATGAACTCCTTGAAAAGCACCGTTGGCTATTCTTATCGTTACTATAAAAGGTATGGAATATGATTTAAGAACAGGAGCCCACCAAATAATATTTGGCATGCAGAAGGTAAGCAGAGACCAACCAATGGCTGCAAAAAGTATAACACGTTGACCACCAAAACGATCGCTGAAATAGCCACCAACAACCTAAATCGAGTTAGAAATCTGTATAAACCAATGTAGTAATATATTATTAATAATTGTTTTCACACCTGTGTCAACGTATAACCCCAGAAGAAGGAGCTGAGCACTGTGCCGGAGTCGGTCTTGCTCCATTTCTGTTCTGCCGCCACAGATGGAACTAACAGTGGCATCGTGGTTCGTGTAGAATACAGCATGCAGGTTCCGGTGATGAGCGTTAAAAACCATACACGTTTTTCATTACTAAAAGTAAATCAATGACATGAGAGTCTTATACAAGTAGCCATTCAGATATAATATACCGTGTCCATACGCCTTGGTTATCCACTAGATCTCCTCGCAACAGCGAATATTTAAATTTCTCATCCATGCTCATCTTTTTGGGATTAATGTAGACTGTGGAGAGGTTGTGTATACAATAAATGCGTGTTTCCTTTCCAATTCAACCACTTTTAAAATGTACGCCTCCTCCTATTACCATTCATGTATCATTTTCGTGGCACTTTTACTTACAATGATATCTAAATAAAAATGTTTTCGAATGTTTTTAATTTTACGAGGTACATTTATAATTTATCATTCATCTAATGTTTTTGGCTGATTATGTTATATTAGTATTTGATATCAATTAGTTGCTTAATCTTAGAGTAATTTGTTTAAATTTAAATAAAAAAATTTAGAAGCAGCATTCTATAGAATTGCCACGATTTTTTTTAATTTTTTTTATTATACTACAATGGGATCAGCTGTTCCTAGGTTGACAATTTACCAAACTACGAAAACATTACATGGCATTTCAAACTGTCATATCTTTACAATCTTGTTAAATATAGTTTATATTCGATTAAATTAATGTATATCTGTGAATTGGTCTGCGGGTAATTGATGAATTAGCCGATATATTTTGGTCCCCACAGCGGTAACTAATATTGTATCCCACACACATTGAAAATATAAATGAGATAATTTTTTTTTGGACTCTGCAGAGGCATGGTATGCATTACTATTAAAAATATTCCATAAACACCCTGTAAATAATTTAATCGTTGTTACGAACACTCGCAGATGATTGACATAGAAAACAGACGCCGCAGTAGAGAAAAAAAAAATTCGGATGCAGGATTATTAAGAAGCTAGAAATTAAAATATTAATTTAGAAATATTGTAAAGAAATCATGGCACCATTTAAACGTGCGCGACAGACTAAAATGACCACACAAGCATTATTGGACTTCGACTTGGGTGAAAGTTCGTCAGATAGTGATTTTCGCATTGAAGATCACAATGCAAGTGATGACGATTTTTCTGATGGATCCAAGGGGGACGATGAGAGTGATAAGTCTGATGAATCTGATGATGACGATGAAGATGCTACTGAAGACGATTCAGATTTTAGTGAAAACTCGGCCGGACATTTGAAAAGTTTATTGACTACGGAACCTCAAACAAATGGAGGAGTAGATCTGGAAAGCATGCTCAAGAAAATAGATACAACGAAAACGTTCGCTCCAAAAGTTCCAACAAAACCCATTTGCTGTGTATGCTTGGGTGACCGCAGCGATGATTCGAATGAAATCATAGAATGCGATGGATGTGGTGTCTCTGTTCATGAAGGTTGCTACGGCGTTAGCGATAATGTGAGCATATCCAGTACAAATTCAACTTGCTCAACTGAACCGTGGTTCTGCGAGGCTTGTCGCGCAGGCGTGTCCGAGCCCGTCTGTGAATTGTGCCCAAACAAAGGTGGCATATATAAGGAGACTGATGTAGGGAAATGGGTTCATCTGGTGTGCGCCCTCTACGTGCCTGGTGTGGCTTTCGGAGAGGTTGATCAACTTTCTTCAGTTACTCTTTTCGAAATGCAGTATAGTAAGTGGGGTGCCAAAGTGTGTTCTCTCTGCGAACAGTCTCGTTTTGCACGGACTGGAGTCTGTATAGGATGCGATGCTGGTATGTGTAAGACATATTTCCACGTAACATGCGCACAAGCAGCGGGGTTTCTTACCGAAGCCCACCATGAGGAGGCAGAAGCTGCTGATCCTTTTTACGCTCATTGTAAAGTGCATTCCGAAAAGGAAATGATTAAGAAACGCAAACGAAATTTTCACACTTTTCGATTGAACATGCATCAAAAATTGGAAGAAAAACGTGAGCAACGTTTAGATGATCCCTGCCCGGCACAAATGCGCATACACAGAAAGCTTCTGAAGTATCAGCGGAAATACAGCAGTCATAAAGTGATGAAGTCAGAACCCTGGGTGCCAACTCAAAAAATGTCACGATTACTGACCACCTCCGCTTCAGCTTGTAAAAGACTATTGGCTAAAGCTGAGATTATGTCAGTGGATGTGGAGTCTCTGGAGCGTCAGGAAGCCCAGATTGCTGCCCTCACAGACATTCGCAAAAAGTGGCACATAGCACCAGCATTCAGTGTAGAGTTCATTGGCTACTATTTAGATCGCATTTCGCGATCTAAGGAATTAAAAGAACAGTTGTCTGAGATGATGGATAACAATGTGTCATTGTCGAAGGAGCAAGATACGTTACGAAAGGATTATGACGCTCGATTAGATAGAAATAAGGATCTTAAAGCAAAACAGGTAAAACAAGATCAAATATATAATATATGTAAAGTAGATGAAGTATATAATTTTTCATTTAGGAATCATTAATGGTAAACATTAGTCAATTGCACAAACAAATAACAACACTTTGTCCCAATAAAAATCTACCAAGTCCTTCAAATATTGGACGACCTCATGTGGAACCGGCAAAAACTACTACACCTCCAACTCGGCCGATATCCGTTCCCACTGCAGCTGCTTTAAAAATGGGTGTAGGATTTCCCTTGGCTCATTTAGGACCACCAGGTTCTAAAGTTGATTCTACGCGTCTGCTTAGTACACATGCCAAGAATTCTCCCACCGCTCCTGGCACAACATCAGCTCCTTCCACTCCCACGTTAGGAGTTCAAACTTACGATTGTGGAATTTGCAAACGGTGTACCGATCAGCATTTGCTAGCAAAATGCGATACCTGTCAGTTACATTACCATTTGGGTTGTCTAAATCCGCCACTTACAAGACATCCCAAGAAATCTAAATTATATGGATGGCAATGCTCCGAATGTGATAAATCAGATGAGTCTGATGCAGTATCTGAATTACCGAAAGGTCCCCGGAAGTCTCGAACGCGTTTTAATAAAGACGGAGCAATTGTTCCAGTTGTCAACGATGAAAGTGCCACTGAATTAAATAAGGAATACCCACAAACACCAAGTAAAAGGAAATCTTTGGATGCAAACCCCACCACGAAATCATGCAGTGGAAGCAAAAAAGTTTTAAATAAATCATTACCTGCAACTCTGGATAATGTTGCCCCTCAAACTTCTGTGGAAACTTTACCCACTCCGAATGTTGCAAAAAAATCGAAACTATCGCTTAGTTACGTATCTCCAAAGACTGTTAAGGAGAAACAAGACACAACCACAAAAACTTCACCAAGCATATTAAAAAAGACTAGAACTGTGACTCCTACCGGTAATTACAATTTTTATACGTTCATAATGTTCAGTTGTTATTTTTTTATGTAATTCATTGCAGTTGATCCTGCGATGAAAGCTGTTCTGCCTGGAGACGAGCCGGTTCTTTTAGATTTGACACATATTGAAACACCCAAAACTGTGGATCCTATTCAAACAACAGACGCTGACCCGCTGGCTTTGCCACCAGTCCAGACTAATGCAGCTGTAATTAACCTCGATGACTCCACAGACACAAATAAACAGACTCGAAAGCAGAAGCGTAAAGATAAGCATAGAAGTAAACATAACTTATCATCTGACACCGATAAATCGCCCAACAAGGAGCACAAAAGAAAACGCAAGAAGAAGGTTCATGACCATGATGCTGAGAATCCAAATGATTCTGGAGCTGCAATACCCAAAATCAAAATTAAATTTAAAACGCTGCCCCTGCCTGGAGAAGTAACGCCTGAAGCGCAATTCTTTTACGTATCCGCTGATATGGTGCGTTCCGCGGAAGAAGCTTCACGTCCAACATCTGTAGAGACTGTGGAAGATTTGACCAATTCTAATAATACTGATAATGTGACTGCAGCAGCGCCAGTAAAAATCACGTCAACCCCGACCTCGACAGCAAAGGTTGTTGCCCCAACTCGTAAAACAAGCCCTCGCAAGGCTAATCAGCGCAACTCACTAACCGGTCGTTCGAAAACAAGTGCTCCAACAATATCCCAACAGCCGCAACAACTCAATTGTTGCGTCTGCAATGAACTGGGTTTAACGACAAACGTTGTTACATGTGATGAATGTCGCAAGCATTATCATTTTACTTGCCTAGATCCTCCCCTGAAAAAGACTCCAAAAATACGTGGATATTCCTGGCACTGTGCTGATTGCGATCCGACCGAAGAGGAGCATTTGTAATCACATTTTTAACAATAATGATAATTATGACAGGTTCGTAATTTCATTTTCATTTATTTTTTACAAGCCAATTTAATTTCAATAAGCATTTATGTTATTGTCATTGTTGCTAAGTGTTTTCAATGTCATCTGTTCAATTATAAACAATCTTAAGTATTCAGAATAGCATATGAGTATTAATTGATTTGAATTATCACTAAAATTAAGATAATATAGAAGATGTCTGAACACTGCATAATACAAACGGGTGGAATGAAATTTGTCTTGAAAATATATATTTGATGTATGATTTCTCAACAATAATTAAATCAACTCTTATAAGGAAGACATGTATTCTATATAAACATATATATTTGCTTACAGATTTACAAAAATAACAAATTTACATGAAACACTTTTTTCCGAATGTATGTACCGAGGTACTAAAAGTGTGTATGGAATATATCATCATCCTTTGAACTTTATATTAATTGCTTTACTAATTTACAATCCAGTGCCACCACTGGTTGAACCAAGAATATGCTTGGAATACAGTATATTAAGCTGTTCCAAAAATATAAATGTCAAAACAGTATGTGGGCCAAGGCGACAGTAGTAAGGTGTGAAACCTTTCCAGAGGGCGAATATGCCCTCGTTACGAGCTACCTTAGTAAGCACATCAATGGATCCCTTATACTCTGGAACACCATTAATAGATTTCATATTTTGAATGCGTGTTTTGGCAATGTCGACTGGCATAGATGCAGCTGTAGTGATGAAGCCAGATATCATACTGGCGACGAAATGCAATTTTATGCCTTCCTTTAACTCCCAATTTTTGTTTAAGTAGCTCTTAGCTTGTGAATATGATGCCAACTGTGCCATATTCACTACCATGGCACGACCCACAGTTGGGATACAACCACGCCATAGGGCAGCAACTCCTTCTTCACGTGAGATCCTCATCAATGCGTTGGCAACATTCGTATAGTTACGTCGTTCGTTCAGTGGGAGACGTCCATCGGCAGTCATTCGAATCAATGCGACTTCAGCTGGGGTTCCAACAAAAGCACCGCACGCTCCCGCGACCATTCCCATACCCATGCGAATGAGAAGCGTGGGGTCACTTTCAAACTTGTCTTTGTACGAGTCATTAAGATACGTATAAACCCCTAGACGTGTTGTCGTGTATGTCGCTTGCCGCAAGAGCGCCGCACCAATTCCTTTATATAATGCCAATGGTCCCTCTTTCGAAATAACTGTTCGCAAGCAATGGAGTGAGTTGTTGTACTCTTTCTTCGCTTGTCCCATTCCAGAAATCTGCATCCTGGTCTTGACCAAATCCAAAGGTTGCACCACGCAGGTAGCTCCGATTCCGGATAGGCCACCCAAAACAAATTTCATTGCACCGTCCATGACGAATCGATGTTCAACCTTGCGACTTGTTCGTTGGAAGAAATTGCGAAACTACTGAATCCCAGTGTTCAGAGTTGCCAACGTAGCTACGTTACCCAATGAGCTTTAGACCATAAATTGATCTCTCACTGATTGCAAATACCATAATTTCAAGGTAATAACAAAAAAATTCAAAAAGTAGTAACATTATGATATGGTATAAGAACACTAATGGTTTATATTCATAGTTCAATGAGCAAACGAACTGAAACCCCTAATCTAAAGCTTTTCGACTTCTGCAATTAGAAAGTAGAGAGAGTGAATGAAAATTAAAAATATACTTGTTGTATACGGTAAAAGCTCTACAAAAAAAAATTTCAGCTTTCTCTATTCGCTACAAAAAATGCAATCCTGAAAAGTGGAAACGTCAAAAACAACTGCTGTGGGAGCTGGTCTCTCTCTACCCACACGAAGTTGTTTGCACAAATTTCTTGTGATATTTGTTCTTAAATATTATTCTGTTTATAATGAACAATGCTAGAAATACTAGAAGCAATCAACATCTCTGCCACGAGGGAAAGTTGAGTTTATCCTGTTTCCTTAGCACAGCATCGCTGGTTTTGCTTCCATCCGTGCCACAGATTTATTTCGGCATCGTTCCAAATGTTTGGGGTGCTGTTGTTTGGGGCCCTTTTCTTTATTATGCTTTGATAAATATGATCATTCGATTTGTACTTCGGAATAATGATTATCAGGTGAGATAAAGCGAAACCATAAAGTCTTCTAGTAACGAACAATCTGTTTGCAGATTGCACTTCGAGCCTCCTTCCTCGGATTTGTCGAGGCAGTCAGTATATTGGTAATTCTCTTCGCCCCCTCTCAATGGAAGCAGTTCGGTGTTTACGGTTTCTTCATGGCTTTCTTTCACTATTCAGAATTTTTAGCTATCGCTTGGTCGAACCCAGAGACTTTGTCAGTGGATTCGTTTATACTGAACCATTCTATACACTACGCTTTGGCAGCAGCCGCAAGTTGGATTGAATATATTTTAGAAATCATCTTCCTACCTAGTTTCAAAGGAAAATATGCTATTTGGACGATTGGCATTGTACTCTGTATTTTCGGTGAAGTGGTTCGGAAAACAGCCATGATCACAGCAAGAAAGAGTTTCACTCATTTGGTAAGAACTTCAGGCAAAAGCAGAAAATCCATAATCAAATTATTTTAAATTCATAGGTTCAATATGAAAAGTCCGATAACCACAAGTTGATAACACATGGAATATATGCATATGCGAGACACCCATCGTATGTTGGTTGGTTTTGGTGGTCAATCGGAACTCAAGTAATAACTTTTTTGTTCATTCACATGTACTAAATATTGATCAATCATATTAATATATGTAGGTAATACTACTTAATCCAGTTTGCATTCTTCTATACACAATCGTGAGTTGGAAATTCTTTCACGATCGCATTTATATCGAAGAAATTACGCTGCTGAATTTCTTTCGCTCCGATTATCAAAAGTACCAGCAGAATGTACCAACTGGATTGCCATTTATCAAAGGACACTTACTTGAAGATTAAAGAATAGTGTTATTCATTTATATGTGTAAAAAATTCTAGATTTTAATAGACTGTAGATTAATTCATAAAGTATTATTTAAGTTTAAACAGAATCTAAATGTTTTTAATTTATATATATTGAGTATTTAATGTTGGTGTGTGTTTATTATGCGAACAGAAACCTGCCATTTGCAATTACTTGGCATCATTTGGTATGGTTGAAATGTCTATCTATTGTGAATGCGTTTTAAATTATAATCAGCTGTTTTAGACAACTAGGTACTTTTCTTCGGCATTTTACAAATTCACTAAAAAATTAAGATTATCAACAATGCGTGTGACTTCAACACGTTTCGCCAAATTGGCTTCTAATTTGAAGGAGCTTCGCATTCATTTATGCCAAACTGGGGATGCATCGAAGGGTGCCAGGTGAGTACCAAATATTCATATCATGAGGTTTACTCATAAGCTGTCTAATACGGATTGTAGATTACATAATTTGTTTGCATTTTTCAGGGAATATGTGCAGAAATTCTATCCCAATTTGAAAAAGGACAATCCTGATCTACCCATCTTAATTAGAGAATGCTCCGGAGTTCAACCAAGGTTATGGGCTCGCTATGGTAAGTTTCAAACAACATTGTTCGCACGTACATTAGTTTATAATTGCGATTTGTATTGAATCATTTCATACTTTATATTTTGTAGTATCCCTTTGACAATATTTACATTTATTTTACAGCTCTTGGTAAAGAAACGTCAGTCTCACTCACGAATCAATCAGCTCAGGACATTAGCAAGCAAATTGAAGCTGTCGGAAAATAAATATTTAATCAGTTGCTACATATTATTACTAATAGTTAACAGAGAATATTGGATGATTTTCCTTTAGAATAAAAACCCGCGACAATTCTATTGAAAATATATTATACTTTTATTCTTCCTAATATAATATATTTGCACTATCTACTTGTGTATAGCGTATTACACTAATGGCATAAAAGCATGAATGACATTAAAAAAATTCAAAATTTCTATTTTGCTAGATATGCTACATTTTCTGTAACTTAGGCTTTGAAAGGTGGAAGACCAAACTCTTCTGGTTTGAAATCTTCCAACGATTTCAGAACCTGTGTTGCCAAGGTGCACATATCCCGAGGAACATGTTCGTCAGGTACCATAACGCACTGCATGCCAGCCGAAGTTGCTGCCTGTACACCATTTGGCGCATCTTCGAATACTAAGCAGTTATTCGGCGTCGGCTTGTCTAGAAAGCGCGAAGCAGCTACTAAAAATATATCTGGTGCTGGTTTTCCGTCTTTCACATCTGGGTCCGACGAGCCACAAACCCGATGATGAAACAACTTGAATAGTTCACGGTGATGAGTGGTCTTCAGGTCGACCATTTCCGATCCAGAACTGGTGGCCAAAGCAAAAGGAATTTTGTTATCGTTCAAATGACGAATTAGGCGTTCAGCACCTACCAAAATAATAGCATTAGATAAAAGTTTAATAGAAAAATATAACACAAACACATGAGCAAACGAAATGAAGAATATTAAACTCTTTAGAAATCGAAGGCAAATAACAGCGACCAAACGTATTTTGAAAGGAAAACAATTCACTATTTCTGTACTGAACTGTTTTTAAATAATTATTTACATTAGCTCTCAATTACAATTTCGCCTATTGATGAGAAGTATATAAAGCAGCCGCAATTACAAATTTTGAAGTTTGAGAAAAATTAACATGAAAAATAATTAACACAGGCAACGTCAACACCCTTGGCAACCCTTTCATATGAGGATAACGAAGAGCTATAGGTGTCAACGCTGGCGGAGGGCCTTTAACACTGATCATAAGCTAACCTTTAAGCAAGGGAGCATTGCCCAATAGTTCGCCACATAATTTATAATAGCGTGCCAAGTACTCATCAACGCTTATTGGCAGTTTCAAATCGGTGACTGCGATTTGAGCCGATCTTTGTTCTGTTGTGCCCAGAATTTTCATGCGCACGTCGAAGGGATATGGTTTACCGAAAACGCGCGCTATTTGCCTTGTGATTTCCTCGTATATGGGTTCAGTATCTGTGAATGAAAACAAGACCAAAGCAAAATATCAGTTTTATGAATAAATACTCTACCTGGCATAAGTTCAGCATTGGCCATTGCCGCTTCGGAAACTTCCTTTTGCAATTTTGAATATTCCTCCCAAGTCATAGGCAGATCATAGGTATCGACAATTTTTTGTGATACCTCACGATTCTGCAAGCCCATTAGGGTAAGTTTTACGTCCCAAGTATATGTTTTGTTATATTTATCAAGTATTGTTTGTGTAGCTTGTGTGTAGAGTTTTTCGGTATCTAATGAAGAATATTTAGTCTTAATTGGGTTTAATTATTTACAGATAAAGTAGAAAAATATTTAACATTTAATTATCATTGATTATAAGAACGAATCTAATAAAAAGAATAATGCCAAAATAAAATTTGTATATGACGTTTTTAGCGCAGGATGTTAAAAATTCTTAATTCGCATCGATTAATTGGCAATTTTCTTATATTTTCAAGGTTTAGAATAGCTAATTCTAATTGTTTTGTGGAGCAATTGAAATATTTTTTAAAATAATTTTGTAGCACTCAACATTGTGGATATAAAAGAATGTCGGAAAAAGCTATTTGTAGATTTACATATTTCACGGTATTACATTCCATTTCCTCAGAACTCAACTAAGGTTTATAAAAGCACTTACCCAACAAAAGACCATCCATATCGAATATGCAATGGGTCACCTTTCGGAAATTACTAGACACGTTTTTAGTCATGTTTTTTGCTTTTTTTGTTTATATTGTTTCCAGTCAAAAACAATTGTTTCTTCTCCACAGACAAAAACCTTGTGATTCTCTGCTGATACTTCCTTCCGTTCGCTCTCTGCAGGAGCACGTTCCACTGATAGAACTTACTAATCGGTTGGTATGTAACACTTATGTAATACTGCGAAATGCTTCCTTGTTTGCAAAGATTAATGCTCTGAATCTACAGGCGGCCAACAGCTGATTAGAACCTGTACGTAAGTAAAGGTTAATATTTCATGTAGAATGCACTTAATAAACAAACATAAGTAAAGGTGAATATTTAATGTAGAAATCACTTCAGTATTTTTCTGTAATTCTTCTTTTTAACTAATTACATATTCGTTTTGTCGTATATTTATGTACGTCGTTTTTGTGTTTGTTTCTATATAAAAATTAAAGTTGTTCCCCTATTTTACATTTTATTTGGTCGATTTACCCGTAAATAAGTTGAATTTGATTTATTTCACAACTTGTTCATTAGTGGCTCTGAAGGTAGGGTCGTTGAATATTTACACAGACGTCCATAAGAATTTCTGTCACCTTGACCTACAGATTTGATGGATGTTCTACGAATGTCGCAAAAAAGCCAATTTCGAAATTTTTGCAGGAACCCTATGCTCATTCACAATAATATATCAAACATTTAACCAGAGTTGCCAACTTGTATACTATTAGCAATGCCTTGAATACAAGCATCCAAACCATTGAAACATCAGAAAATAGTTTCAAATAAAATTTACAAACTTGAACCCAAGATTAAAATGACAGAAGCCCTATAAAAAAATAAATGTTTATAAAATAAACGCAATTTGAATGTTTTTGTTTGTTAATTTATTAAAAAACAAGATACATTTTGATGTTCGAATGTAATCAAATTTAGCATAGGGACTCTGGAAATAAAAAAAAATTAATACATTAGTTTCGAAAGTTGAAAACATTAATCGGCATATATCTGTAGGTGATGTACTCAGTTCAGTTATGGTAAACTAGGAATCAATCAGCAAAAGTCTGACGTGCTAGATAAAACATCAGTGTACATAAACTACAGAATGTACAATTTGTAGTTTCGAAATAATCCATACCTTAATATATAACTTAAGCTCTCAACAAGCAGACGCCGCCAGCCTTCTTGATCTTGTCTTCGGCTTTCTTGGAGAAGTATTTGGCCTTAACAATAAGTGGTCGCTGTGGCAAGTGTCCACGTCCCAGCAATTTGTAGTAACCCTATAACAGTAAAATTGAACAATTAGTGGTTGTCAGATAAAAAAAATGTTTTTAATTTTTTTTTTTTAACTATTTAATAAAAATTGGATTACAATCTGAAAGGCTGTTCTCTACATGGGGAGAGCAATTGTACGGTCGCATTAAGTCCGCCCGACGCCTTAGGGAATATCTTCATTTGTAATCCAATTTCGATTCAAATATTATAGTATTCTTCAAGTTTTAAATGAAATTAACTTACGAATTGCACCAAATCGATGACTGGGGCCTTCTCGCTCTTCTCCTTCTCGAGTTCAGCAAATTTATCAGCTCCAACGAGGGACCACAGTTTGTCCAAATTAATTGTTGGGCAGAACTTGTGTTGACGTCTCAAGTGGAAGTTCCTCATACCAACCTTACCGAAGTAACCGGGATGGTATTTATCGAAGTTGATGCGGTGATGGTGCATGCCACCAGCGTTACCGCGACCTCCAGGATGCTTACGGTGCTTGCCAATACGGCCGTGACCATGGCTGACATGACCACGCAGCTTTCTGGTCTTCTTCCTCTTGATATTCGACTGTAGGATTTAGTAGGAAACGATAAAGAATAAAACAAGATGTTTTTATTTACACGTGGTTAAACATATTAATCCTAAATTCTGTTTCCATTTAGAGGTTAGGTAACGCTGTCGCTTGTTCGCACAATTGTTATTGATTTTATTTTCTATATTCAGTTGAAAGTTGTTCACAGTTCACAAGAATATTATCGAAAAATCATTTTATTAAAATTTGTCCATAAATTTAAAGCTATAATGTGAACTTTCAAACACAATTGTGGCGAGTCAACGAAGAGCGACATCCACTCACCATCTTGAAATTTTTAGAAAGAAAGAAATGAGCGAAGTTGCTCGCTGTTGAAGCTGACACCAATAGAAGAAATGTTAAATGAACATGACCAACACTGCCGAGATGTGTTTAATATGAATATTTTTTGTGATATTCAAATAGTGATGCTTGTTTATATCCGGTTATTTACTGTACAAAACTAAACGGAAATAAACAAGAACAACAAATTGTATTGCAATTTTCAGAAAATAGTTTCTAGGTAACTCAATATTGATGAATCGCAGTAATAGTTTTTGATTTATTTCTTTTTTGTTCAGAAAATTTAAAAAAGCATCATTATTCTTTTTCATTTTAACATGCAATTCCTTTACCAACAGAACATAACTATTTGTAATATTCAATCTCTCTATGCGTCTGACATCGTTAGCTATGTGATACCAAGTTATGCTATGGTGCTACGTATCTTATCGATTGATGATAGCTTAAAGACTGCTATTCAATACAGAAGCTCATATATATTGCGTATATACACCAACTAGTCATATGTATACGCAAAGCCTATAGAGCTGAAATCGAAGAAAACTCATAACATTCGCATTTATGTTCATATACGCAAATTATGTACGTCGTTTAAAGATCTACACTTCTGCAGTAAACTTGCATTACTATGAACCTTCATACCTCTATGAGTATATTCAGGAACACAACTAGAATAACGGTAAGATCTATGTTGTCGTTCTGGAGTTATCTATGCTGAGTTACTATGCTGATATTACCAAAAACATCTTATTGTCGGTATACAAATAATGAACATATTTTGTATCATTTTTAATTAAATATTTTATAGTAAAATGTATTATATATTCATGTACTACACTTCATCGATCAACCGAAAACGTTGATGCTGTTTCTCCGGCACAACATTGAAAAATTTTTTGTGTATTTGCTGGTCTTCACGTCCAGCATAATGTCTCTGCACCCAGGTATGATCCCAATTGGGGTCCAAAGTCTCACATGTCACGTATACTTTACCGTGTTCCATGGCAAACAATGTACCATTACGACCAAAGCCAACCTAAGTTATAAATTCGAGTCACTCATGATTGTTACAACATTTGTCTATAATATATTTACATTCAATCCGGGATGAAATCGTGGAGTCAATTGAGTGGCAAGAATGGTGCCCTGCGACACATAGTGTCCGTCCTGTACACGCCAACCGCGATGTTTTGGACGAGGATGACCCTTTTTGTTGCGTGTGCTGCCACCAGTTTTCTTGCTTGCATTACGTATTGTCGCTGTAGGAAAAAAAATGGAATGAATGACCTCACAACACTTGGAATAGATGCTATACTCACTAAGCAATGGTTGATCGGCTCTCAGACATGTTAGAGACAACTTTTGCATTATCGTAAAAGACATTTTTAATTACTCCGCTCTTATTATTTTATTTGTAATAAATTTTTCCAGCCGTCCAAAAGTTTTTTTTATATATAATAGGTTATGAGCAAACATCTGAATTTGACGTTTTGTTTCCAGGTCACAGTTTAAGAGGCAACAGAAAAAACTGAAATACCGCTCGAACAGCTGAGTATTTAAATTGCATTATCTTATATTTTGTAAAATTAAGGATGGAATCAACCGAATTATCCCCCGAATCTCTGGTCCATCAACAAGTTCCGACGGAACTGCTACGTGAAAAAATACGTAATTACTCACGGCAACAACGCGATAAATTGCGAGCATCTGAATTGGATGCATTGCGATTTGGCTTAGGTGAGATACAAGCGAAGATTACGGAACTTTATAATCTAACGGAAAAGGATGTAAGTGGTCTAGCCGTCCGCATCAAACGTCGCAAACATGCAAGTGTTGAGGACATGTACCGGTTGAGCCATGCCTTTTTGCAAAATATTGAAAACATTCGTGCATTTGCTAAAATTCCAGGAGCGATTCAGGTTTTAGTTAAGGAACTTACTGGTTTGTATTCATCCATTAATAAAAAATATTTAATTTACTAAATATGTATTTTCAGGAAATGACTCAGAACGTCAAGTGGCTGCTGTCGAGTGCCTATGTAACCTTTCGCTAGGCGAGGCTCCGGTTTGCGAGAAGATTACTTCTATGGCCGGCAGCTATTTAGTGACGTATTTAGATAGTACTGAAGAACGTCTAAAGCGCACATCACTTTGGACACTGGCTAATGTATTGGCTACTGGTCTTAAGGCGGCCCAAACTCTTATACAAATGGAGTTATTCCCTAAGTTGTGGTATCTTTACACATCAGATGATGTGGGTATCGATGTAGAGGCGACTGATGATTATCGCGAGGATGCAGCTATTTGTTTACAATTAATTTCTCTTCATGCACACCAACTTTTAAGAATTCAGGATAGAGCTTTAATAGAGGAGAAATTCTATACCAAAAATCCTACATGCGCTGGCGCAGAACACCATTTGGAAATTATTTTTAACTGTGATATAATTCATCCAAAGGTAGTTCTGAACGAACAACACCTAATATATTTAATTAATTTTGCTTTGAGTAGTCTGACGCAAAACGTAGATAATTTAGAAAATGCAGTGGATCGATTGAGGATCGTTTACGCCTTGCGAGTCCTGACAAATCTTGTGGAGACTCAACCAATGGCTTACAATTTGTTTCTCTCACAGCTCTCTAATGTTTGGCAATTCAATTTAATTCAATTACTGAATAAAATATTCTCACTTCGAAATGTATTTATACATAAGGAAACATTTTGGTTCATACGAACTCTAATGAATCATGAAACTATAGATTCTCAAGAAAATCTTTTAAGTAAGCTAAGAATACCTCAAGTAACTGTAAGTGAAATTGAATTTTAGTTCAGTGCTAATCATTGGCATTAATTTATTGAAGTGTAAATTATGAATTGTAAGATATTATTCAAAAATATTTGAGTTTAGAAATAAAAGGTAAAACAATAATACATACTGAAAAATGTGCATACAATGATTGTATATAAAAGCATTAAAAAAGACATCATAAACATTAAAAAAATCAAATTTTAAAACTAAGATATTTTAGACAAGAACATTGATTATGTTCTTATACATAAAACATTCAGAATGTAATTCATATCGTTCGATAATCGTCAAAGAAGGATTTTTAATTAATAAATAATAATTAAATGAACAGCCAATACTTCACAAACATGAAGCCTTAAGAGTACATAAATAAAGGATGCCATATTTAGCTTAAATGTTATGCATAAGTGTGAAGGAGTTGAGTTTAGTCATCGCTGCTTTCCTCAAAAAGAGCAATTATCTTTTCTCGTTCATCGACTTCCCTGAGTTCTTGTTGTTGCTTCAGCTGCTCTTCAAGTTGTTGAACATTATGATTTACAGCATTGTGCTCCTCGAATTCAGCCACAGTTGCAAACACTATGCTGCATAAATTACAACGAGCACTGAATATTAAATTGCTCTTATTAGGATTTGGCACTGCATCCGGTAGTAAATCCTTGCGCACTGTGATCAAGGGACTAGAAGGTAATAATGTTTCACATTTCGGAATTGGTGTTGTCATAGTAGTGCTTGTTGCATTTTGCAGTTTCTGTAGGAATGTAATTCGTTCTTCTTGTAGGGGTCTTGTTGGTTTATTTAAAATATCATATTTGTTTCGACTTTGAGATCTTTCGATTTCGTAGAGTATATTGTTTTCAACAGAAATCGGAGTTGCTGTTCTACTTAACAAAGGTTTTGGAGTTGTGAATAAGTCGCTTTTTTGGTCGTCTAAGGTGCTAGTCACTTCTTTGATAAGTAAGTCATTATTTCTAACTCCACTATTAAAAGTAAAATCTTTCATATTCGATTTATTTTTAGTATCACTCGCTTTGGGTAACTTTTCAAATATTGAATGTTTTTGTGCGCATTCTTCCGATTTACCACCACCCGAGGATCCATCGGCAGTGGAGCTTTTTTCTTCACTTTCCAGACGTTTCTTCGCACCTTCGCCGTTCTGTAGCAAATCAGGTAACAACATTTCGCCACAGTTAGTTTTCAGCCATTCACATGTTTTTCGCAAACAAAATATCATTCGACGAATAAATTCATGTGGGGAAATAGCTTTCCCACGACGAATATCTAATAATCGGTTAATCTCTTCAATGGTGGTAAGAAACTTATATTCGATACAGGTCTGCATGTGTTCTTTGTAAGAATCCTCGAACATAAAGCGCCTGAAACATGCTCGACATTTCCTCTCCTTACAAGTCTCAGGTATATTTATTGTGATGGCCTCCTTCAACTCGTCCATATCCATTATATCGTCCTCTTCGAAGTTCTTTTCACGATATGAGAAATAATTTTGCTTCTGCTCTGTGGCATCATTATCATCACTGGATGCTGTTTGAAAGTCGTCAGCAAATGGATCACTTCCAGTTGCTGCCTCATAACGGTCTATCGCATACTTACGACTCTTTGTACGCGAATTAACATTAACATCCTTATCGAATAGGAGATTAAGGTATCGTATGTGTTCATTGGTAATTTCAGTACCAGCTTGTGGTATCTGTCGTCCGGAATTGTTTAACAGCTGTTTATGTACTTTGTCATGGCTTTCACTGCCATAAAGCAAATTCGTATCAGTCTTGCGCTCTTCAGTATACATTAAATCGTTGGCAGTAATCAATAGGCTTTCTTTGTCTGTATTATACTGTTCGCCACTATTGCTAGGAGGCAATTCATGCATGACCATGACGGTTTTAAGTGCAAGTGCATTGGTAATAGCTTGTTCTCGAAAGGTCACAGCATGTTTCATATACGAAATGCACAATGCACACATAAACCTTGGCAGTCCGTCGTCGGTGGAAACCTATTAAGAGATTATTAATAAATCTTCCCTGCGAAAGAGACAAGAACATTTTTAACCTTCAAACCCGTTATTTCTTCTAGTAATATATTAATAGGTTTCTGCCAGTTCTGGAATTCATTCGACGTTCCATGCAAATAGTTTGGAATTTTCGCGAAGACTTCGTAATCTGCGGGGCTGGAACATATCCGGCAAATGTTGCCCCACGTCGTCATATTTGGTAACGTTCTTGTTTTGCGAATTGCAAAGGACGTTTTATTAATTCTAAAATTTTAACGTTTGCTGATTCATTATGTTTTCACGACAACTTTTAATAAAACGAAACTAGACTAACAAAACAACAAGATATAAAAAGTGCCAATATCAGCTGCCGAAAAATCAAACGTCAAAAGTGAATATGGTGTTGTATATAGAAATCAAACACACAAATAAGCATTGCCAGTTAAACATTTTTTAAAGAATACGAAAACTCTTATATTTGAGTCAGACCATATGCACCACTAATTTTTTAAAAATTGCATTTTTGTAAATTTTAATGTTTTTGAAACATATTTATTTATTTGTCATTTCATTCAAAAGAAATATGCACAGAAATAATATTACAACTTTTTGGTTTTCCTAAGAATACAAAAAGTCATTTATAACTCTTGTTTACAATTTCGACTAAATTAACATCAAAAGAACACATTCAACTTGAACTAATACCCTAAAATATGCTATGACGGCCTAAAAGCATGCAACGAGATTCAGCTCTTTGGGGCGGTTCCTCTTGCCCCACCCTGCTCTTCCAGTACCTGTGGCATTTGATCTTGATTTTGTTCATAAATTAATTCTGTTTGTGGCTGCATCTGCTGCTGTTGTTGCTGGTGCTGTTGCTGCAGGAACAAAGGATTGTACCCGATCTTATTCCCACCTGACGTGGGTATGCCAAGATTCAGAGACATTGGTGCCGTGGGTTTCATCTCGACGGTGGGCTTATACATTCCAGACATCTCCTGGGCTAGCATGTATTGCTCCTGCTCAGGGTAGTCGTGTTCGCAATGGTGCTCGCCGCAGATCCTACACTCGTATATGTTCGGACGTAGGGTGTTTTGAACGCGCTAAACAAATAAATACACGCCGAACATGTGATCTGAATCAAAATGTATAACACAAACCAAAAACTCACCTCCCAGAAGGTGTTTCCGGGCGAGCGTATCAAGTTGATAAATGCATATCCTGGAATGCACACCAAGGAGAACGATGCAAACATCCAGCCAATGCCATACGCCCAATCTGGATACTTGTAGCGTCCATTATGGTATGTCGGTTCCTCGTAGTTGATCAAACTGAGTACCCAAATGGCCTATAGTTTCACAAAGCATAAGTGAAATTTACACAGGCGTCTATACACTATACTTACGAATAACAGACAGGGACCCAGTAGAGTCCAGCACGACTTAAGGTAAAACGTGGGCGCCTTGCCAGTCATCTGCTTGATGTTCTTCGACAGGCGTCCGGTGCCGTAGAACCAGGCAATGGCGATCATTTGGCAGAAGGCCAGGAACATAATCGATATGGAGGCAGCATAGTGATCCATTAGTTGGAAGAAGTATATGCCTCCCTATGGAATGGACCGTCGTAAAGGATAAGCATAAAAGAGCTAAATATCCCCTGCCAACTTACCTGTATTAGATTTGGCAATCCGAACAGGAACGACACCACACAGACAATCAGCACGACCACCTCGTGGTAGCCCAGATGGCGCTTTATCCAGTTGGGGTAGCCGTCTTGGATGGACGTGACGACCACCTCGACGATGGCGAACTGCGAGTTCAGGCCTAGACAGAGCAACATAAAGAAGAACATCACCGCCCACAGTTGGGCATATGGCATCTTGGCCATGGCCTGAGGGTAGACCACGAATATCAGACCCGGCCCATCGCCAATCACATCCTTTACATTCGTATTCTGCTCCAGTGCCAAGTTGCCCAGCGTCGCGAAGGCGAAGACGCCAACAAGCAGACTGGTCAAGATGTTCACCAAACTCACCGAGATGGCGTTGCGTACAATGTTGTTGTTGTACTTGTTGTAACTGGCAAACGAGATCATGGAACCGAAGGTGATGCCCAGAGAGTTGAAGTTCTGTGAGGCCGCGTTGATCCACACATTGGCGTTCTTGAGTTCGGACCAGTTGGGGCGGAAGAAGTACCGGAGTCCGTCGTCGGCCCCCTCGAGCGTGACGGCGCGACCCATAAGGATGAGGATCAGGACGAAGGGGAAGGTGGCGGTGAAGTAGCGCACCTAATCGTGGGAGCAAAGGACATTCCATGAGCAAACAACGGGCGGTGGTAGGCAACGATTTGGACGAACCTTTGCCGAAGACCGAATAGATTTCCATGTCGCGAAGTAAACCATCAACCAGGCACATATCAGACACGCGAATAACTCCCAGCGCATGAGGCCCGGATACTCGATTCCCGGACTTATTTGGAGCACCTTGTTTCTGCAAGAGTTCCAAATATATTAAGTGTATTTTCATGTGGGAAGAAGAGTATGTGCGCTTGGTGCTTTTCACTTACTCGAAGAACTCTTCCGATGGCGTCCGCGACATCGCCGGCGCCGTCATGTTGCCGTCCACACGCTGCGGCACCCAGCAGTCCGGAGTGTTCCACCTGGTGGTAGGGAAAAGAGAAACGAATTTGGTGTGAGTTTTGCCATTACACAGAAAAGGACCACTTGGCGCTTACCGATTATTGCAGTCTACCCACGGCATATACGGTCTGAACGCTGTGAAGAAGTAGTAAATGGAGTAGCCTATGATCACGCTGTAGTAGGTGGACATCAGGAAGGAGACAACCACACTAGCGAGGCCGGCACCTGGCAAGAAAGGTCAGAAAGTTAAACGTGCGTATCGTGAAAGCTCCCTCATTCAAACGTATAGAGGATATTTGCATATTGTCAGTAGATATCAATTGCAACCGGCGGAACTGAAAGTTCACTGTCAAGGTTCTTGAAACCGAATACCGTAGGCGACGCTGAGAAAAATGAAGTTGCAACAAAACAATAGCAAACCCCAGAGCCATATCACAAACAGCATCGATTTCGCCCTGTCGAGCCGATGATCTAATTATTTTGCTACTGAACGTGGAAATATTCACCAGATACACATGTTCGCCGTGGTCGGGGGAAGGGACGCAGGTCTGTCTGTCCCGAGGAAGGGGTGCGGTGTGGGGCTGCAGACATGCTAATTAGCATAATGTGTAAATGCTTAAACGGTGCAAGGCTTGGCTGGACTTTTAATAAAAAATCAATAAAAACCTAAGTGTCAGGTTTTTAGCTAACAAAGAGTGAAAAAAAAATTTTTTTCATTTTACAGGAAGTACGGTTGGGACTTCCTAGTGGGTGTTGAAATTAGCATTTTCTTAAAAATACCTCGATTTTAAAGGCGGCTAAGAGTTATTACCAGCGGTCATATTTCTCGAAACGAATTGGAAAACAATGCTTGCCGGTGTGTCTGATACAGCGAACACAATAAATTATACGCTAGGCTTTATTGGTGGTGTCAGCCAGACAACTATTTAATAACACATACAATGTTTAATTATTCTGCAATCATTTGTTTGGTATTCGTACGCCCTGCTTCATTATAATAAATAAATATTCCACAACACCCGGCCCACGATCTCCAGCAGCATTCAATTAGATTCGCATAAAACAATTTACATGTGCTTCAATCCAAAATATTAGTACAAATAACGTGATTAACATCTTTTAGCACTGTGGTAAATATGGTTTGGTGACAGTGATCCGAATTGGTGTTTGAAATCCCAGCGTTCTGAATCGCCTCTGTGAAGCGTTATATAAAAATGTAACCACCTTGAGTGTGGAGGGTGTATTGAGTTCGACACATGTGTGTTGTCATCAAGAATGCACATTTTAATTCTTGTCTAATGAGTGTCACTGCTTAGAATATTGATTGAGCTTATTAAGAAGAAAGGGAGAGGCAAAAAGGGGAGTTGGGTTGATTACAGGAACAAATTAAATTAGCTTCGATACACTGTAACCTTTTGCTATATCTACACGGTAAATTCAAATACAGTAAAAAATATTAAGTAGCTTCACTAAATGGAAATGGAAAATAAAAAGTAGAGCTATTATATCTTATGATATATATGATATATTATGAGGTTTAAGTGAAGAAATGTTCAACGAACCTTTGAACAGTGGGCAGAGCTGCCCTAGTGCACCGATCGGGCCTCGACCTGTGTATTGACCGACAGACAGTTCCATGAACAACAACGGGATGCTGCAGATGACCAAAATAATGCAATAAGGCACGAGAAAAACGCCTGAAATAGAACGAAACCCATGCAATTAGTACATACGTTAGACCAAAGCAAATTCAAATAAATTGTTTTAAATGCAAGCCCCATTGGACTAGGCTAGGCTAGTTAGTCGATGCCGTCGTGGGTAAAGGAAAGTTGTAATTTAAGCTCGAGACAGGCTGCCGGACAGACGTCCAACGGCGGACAGAAGCAAGTGCAAATGAAGATAGACAAAGCGAGAGACAGACAGGCAGACAGACAGACACACATTCAGACCGACCAACCGACATTTACATGCTGTGCGTTGTATACACATCTGTGTGTGTAGCCTTTTACAAATAGACAGTCCGTCATTGTCATCATTAAAAGATAAGATGAGTGCTGCTCATCTTCGTTTTGTTTCAGTTCTGAAAAGTGTGAATTTTTTCTTGTTTGCTTTGCATGTGGGCAAAGCGTTTCCCACTTTTATACATGGCAGGAAATGGAATATGCCAGGTTGTCGTGTGTGTGTGTGTGCCTGTCTACGATAGGTCACATGGACTGCGAGTAGATGAGAAGAGGGAGGGTCTCACTTCTTTCTCTCGGATGTCATTAGCGTTTGAACTAATTTCACGTAGTTATGAGGTCAAATCCTGCAATCATAATAATATAAATTTTGTCTGCGCCGTCGGCTTGCTTTGTCTAATTTTCCATAATCTGCAGCACTTGAGCTGCTTAGTTTTGACAGATTTCTTTTAAATTTATTTCACTTGAGTTGTCTAATGCAACAATATGCATGTGCAAAGTAGGCCAACTACCGGCTGTAAATAACGTGCGAATTTGTGATTGCTCCAGTACATGGCGGCGACATTTCGTACTCACCTCCACCGCTCTTGTAGCACATGTAGGGGAAGCGCCAGACGTTGCCCAGGCCCACCGAGTACCCGATGCAGGCCAAGACGAATTGCATCCTGTTGGCCCAGTGCTGTTGACGAGGCTTCAAGTTCGCCGTCTCGTCGGACAAGTCCATGCAGCTGTCGTCATCATCGTCGTAGAGGCCGGGCGGTCTGTGGAGAAGTAGATTTCTTAATGAATTTATGACGACTATATGATTGAGAACTTATTATATTTATAACTTTATTGCATGTTTGTTGTAGAAAATGATACCCATGGTATCACCGTACTAAGTCGATATATCCCAGCCAATCATGTGTTCATTATCAACCTCTGCACATCAGATACAAAGCTGTCTCGAGTGTCTTTTACCCCCGTCATAAACTCCTAATGACACTCTATCTCTCACCCCATTTTATTGCTAGAAAATGCGGTAGAATTATCACTGTTAAGCTGCTATTGAAACGAAAGCGTGTTGCGAGCTTCATTCACTCGTTCATTCATTCATTCATTCACTCGATCATTCCCCATATTTTATTCTGTAGTGGCTTTGTTTATATTTGATTTCATTACTGTCATCGACGCTGACAGCCATTTGTTGTGCTTCGTTAATTTTATCTGATCGAAATATGTAGGCATGTGTATATGTACATGGTGGACGTAAGTTTGTCTGTGCTGAGTGAAAAAAATAACAGATATGGTCACGTATTTTCTGCATCGGAAGCACAAATTTCTAAGAGTTATGTTGAGAATTTCTCGATTACCAAAAAATGTATTAATATGTTCCAGATTTGTTCTATCTATAGATATCTTATATAATCTAGAGATCAGTAGCATGTTTTTGTTATCCTATTGTTCAGATATTTTCATCGATCGATTCACATTTATAACACGGTTTAATCTGTTAATGGGAACAGTCAATGACTGGGGGTTCCACAGTTCTATGGGGGGCGCGGAGACCCCTTGTCTCTGCTAACGAGGTGAGCAAACATCACTTAAACACCACTTTGAGCCCGGTGTCAATTTGGCAAAATCAACACTGATTTTAGCACGGGCTGATGATGATATAACAGCCTTTTATCCACCATGTCCGACAGGTCATGCGCTGGTTTATTTCTGTACGATACAAGGAGGTATTGGGGACGAGTCCTTACACTTTGGCAACGCGGTTGAAGCGGAAGTATGAGTGCTCCGAGTGCTTCGACGAAGCCCCGTCGTTGTCAGCGAACCGTGGCGCCATCTCCTTGGATCGCACAATTCTTGGGTGGACGTTGTAGACTGGTTCGAGGTTCGATGGTCGTTAATCGTGGTCGTGATTTTGTGGTTTCGATGGGATGTCCTGGGTCGTACGAGCGAGTTTTTTCGAACTAGAGTGAGTTAGACTTGTAGTCTTCGGAACTACTCAGCCATCGCCTTCGAGGGAGGTTTGGTCAGTCGATCGGTCTGGGCGCGCTTCGAGATCGACTGAGTGCGCTTTTCGGTCTTCTCGGCCTGCTCGATTTCGTTCTACTGACGGTGGTGGCGCCCATGGTAAGCCTCGAGGCTTAAAGTCGATCGATCAGTTCGGAGCATCATTTAAGTGGCATATGCGAACCACTTTGATAAATAATTTACAATATTTTGTATACAACGGAGGTGTTAATGAGTCTCTTAAACTCCTCCACTTGACTACTCCCTGGAGTCCGCTCGAGTGCGAACTAAGGGACCATTTCGATCAATCGCCACTAAATTTAGATTTTACTTTAATTATAATCGCAAACTCTGGCTATATACAAACAAAAATAATAAATAATAAATTTCAATGCATATATATTGGTATTAACTCAGATTCGCACGTTTCGCCCATAAACTATTTATGAACATAAAAAATATTTTCACTCCCTATTGGCTTCGAAATCATGTGCTTCAGATGAAATAAAAATATTATTAAAAAGCAATTTTCAAGTAGACGAACTCTACACATTGCATATAAAAAAATAACGCTTATGAAATGTGTTAAAAATCTATTTGCGGAACCCATATAAATATTGATGGAGCTGATTATTGGTATTTAAATTGAACATCGAGGTTCATTACATGTTCATGGCAAATGAAGAGGAGGAATTTAGAACGAATTTCGACTGGAGTTACACCTGTTGATATTAGTCTAAAAGTCGATTTTTACTCATTTATAATATGATAGGAGGACTACTTAATGAATTGCATAAACCACTCTTGGAAATTTCCTGTCCAAGTTTCGCGAGACAACCGGAAATGGCTCAGACACCTCTTCCCTGTGCTCTGCAAACCCCAATTGGCTCTGGTGTTAGAGTTAAGGGGCCCAATTAAAATATGGGCAGTCGAAAATTATGCATGCAAATGAGATATTTAGTCAATCAGAGCAATCAGCAGAAGCGGACAAATCCCCAAAGCCTTAAACGTTGCATTAATTTTAAACACAGTTGTAATTACCGGAACGGCGATAATGGCGGGAGTGGAAAATCTCGAAGTTATCGCTTGAATTTCAGCAATTACTCGGTATTAGTAGCACTTACGGGGGCGAGGGCGGATGCACCAGACTGAACAGCTCGTCGGGCGTGTGCGGCACGCGTCGTATCACCAGCTTGCGTCCATCGGTCGAGCCGATGCCGATCGACGCCAGGGACCGCACCGACGTCTCGTCGGAGAAGAGCTGGGTGGCCGTGGGGTCGCGGAAGATGTAGGAACTGGCGCTGAGCTCTTTGCCGTAGGTCGTCGGCTGCAGGAGGTGGTGGCGACCGTCGTGGACGTGGGCGGGCAGCGATGTGATGGTGGCGTTGTTGACGTCATAGCTCGAGCTGGGGATATAGGCTGAAAGATGTGGAAATGTTTGAAGGAATTCAATTTTTCATTGCTCTTTTCCATTATTGTTTGTTCTCAAAACTTTTTGTTTAATTTTTATTTAACTAACAATTAATTTATTTTCTTATTTTAATTTTTCTTTTATATTATTTCGCTTGAATTGATTTCTCAATCTACTGTGTTGTTTTATTTTTCATTAGTACTTTGTCGCCACCGTTTGATTGAATCCAGTATTTGTTTGCATTTTTGACCCGGGGTTTTGTCTTATTTTGTTTTATTACCACTTGAAATAACACAATTCGCTTCAATGTGCCGCCGACACGTTGCTCCCACACAATCAGCGACCTCTGAGGCGATTAGTTTTAACAAGATTTCGCGCCACTCTCAATTGCCCACAAAGGACCGATTCATTGAAATCCTCCCCCGATCTTCCTCCCTCTCTGCTGTTCGCGCACCTAAATGCAGCCGACGCTGCCCTCCCTAAACCAACCCCTGGAGCTGCGCACCCCAACCTACCTGACACCACGGACCGCGTGCTGCTGTGGACCCGCTCCATCCGCGGCCTCAGCCCCACCCCCGTCGCGAACGCCGAGCTGACCGGGCCGGCCATCGACGTACTCGCCTCGGGGGTCTGGGCCGAGCTGCTGCTGCTGGCGGCGGGGTCTGCGCCGGCGGGGTCTGACGACACCTCGCAGTCCTCTATGGTGAACGTTACCCCGGTCGACCTTGTCGGCGGCGTCGTCGTCGTCGTCGTCTGAGCGGTCGCCTGATGAATGACATCCGAGAGGGAGCCCGTCGAGGGCGCCGCTTTCGCAAGTGCGTCGCGGCGCATTTGTGTCGGCAACTGGAATTGTTGTTGCTGCTGTTGTGCTTGAGTGGGTGTCGCACTGCGGCTCTGGGTAGCGGCGGCGATGTGCGCCGACATCGCGGCCAGCGACGATGTCGAGATGGTCTGCCGGAAGGCGGAACCCGCCCCCGACGCGGACGCCGACGCGGACGCACTGAGACCTCCGAGGGCGCCCGACGAGGGCGGCGGCGTCGAGGGGATGATGATGAACTTGTAGGAGCGCGAGGAGGGGGTGCGGATCAGGCGCTGCTGGTCGTCGCCGGCATCGCAGCTCTCGGCGCCGCTGTCGTAGAGCAGGCTGTGCCGGAAGTTGTACGCGCTGAGCGGATGCTGCCCGATCTGGCCGAGGGTGGGCGTGGATGGCTTGGAGGCGATGTTGCCGACACTGCTGCTGCTGCGGAAGGCGCTGGCGCTGAGGGCGATCGGCGAGGAGCCGGTTTTCGACAACATCGACGGGTCGGTCGCTCCAAATGCGTGTTGTGTGTTGTTGTTAGTTTTATTGCTGTTGCTCGTGTCGGTGGCATCCATGGCGCTGGCGCTGGTGTTGGTCGGGGCTGACTCGGCTCTGGAGATTCGGCTGCTTCCGGCCGGCGGTCTATTGTGTGTGTGGCTTAGGCCTGTGTTGCAGGAAATCGCGGTGCGCTTCGTTGGGGATTTTATTTATTGCTTCGGAAACCTTATTCACATTTTGTGTTACGATTCCTCGACTGTTATTAATTGGACACTTTTGCGCGGATGCGAGCTGAAATACAAGAATGGCCGGATGTCTATACACTGATAGCTTTTCACGCCTCCTCCATTCCTCATCCACACGCGTCATTCGCGGTCATTTCGAAATACCTGAACGAACGAATTGTATATACATTTATATCATATCTTCCCAATGGCATTATTTTTGCCGTGTTTGCTCTTGTAAATCAATTACTCTGAAAGCCACACTTTATCACTCAGATGCCAACAGTCTTCCTTATCGAAGTGCAGTCTCTTGAGATAAAGTGGACTTTCTCGCCCAGCACACTGCAAATACCACGCTCCCATTGCGAAAGGGTTGTCGCGACGAGCGCGAGTGGGACTGGGACAGAGTGTTTGGTGTTTGATCAATGCCAATGATAATGATAGTGAACATAGGCTATTTTGAGAATGGAAACTGCTTTCGCTAACGATCGCTCATCGATTTAGAATCCCCCATTAGATTGATTGGATGACTTGGAAATGTCTGAGAAGGAACAACAATTTTTGTTAACGATTCAGCTGTACAGAGATCTATAGAGAGACCTAGGGATAAACCTGTTTTCATATTTTATTTCTTAGAAATTGCCAATTGTTCCCCTCTAATTCACCTTCGTTTATAATAATTTGTTTGTTTCCTCTACACTCGTATCACGACATGCTTCCCGTTTGCCCAATCGTTCCTAAATGACCACTCAATGCTCGAAGTGTGCCGCGACTGGGCTCTCTTTGAAGAGACCGGTGAGACCGGCGTTTGTTTTGAACCGTTTTCCGTCCGCCGTTCACAACGATACGTGTCTTGTACTTCCATAATCTAATTAATATTACAAAGAGAACCTCACAGACCCAGAGACGACCCGAGAGACGATGCCCGCTCCACTCAGTGACTAATCGCCCACTCCCGCGAGCTGCCGAGTTGAGTGTCAGACGGCGAGAGGTCGATCGGTCGGCCGGTCGGTCGGTCGATCGGACTGCGGTGCGTGCTCGCAGATGGCGACAGAGGTCATTAATTCGGTTCAGACTCCTTAATTGGGGGATCATGTAGCATGGCATGTGTTTGAGCCTCTCCCTCTCACTGTATGCAGATGAATTAGCATATTGCAAAAACTATTACAGCTATCCATTGCATCATGGGCTTGACAAATGTGTGAATTTACGCGGCTTAGAATCGCATTCGAGGATCACTTTACGACAAATATCACTCGATCGGGTGAGAGAAACTGCCGGAGCCGAGGTGGCGCCGCAGCCCATGAGACCGATACCGATGCCGCCAATGGGGAATGTTTACGAGCACGTTACACGTAATGGTCACAATTTATGGTGTTTCACTTCGGTAGCATGTCGTGGTTGCACCTCATGGCGTCACACTTCTAATTTCTGTGTAATGTTTCCAAGTTACAGTCGCTTTTTCCTGCTTTTCATGTGGTGTACAACTTAATTTTATTATCGTTATCATCACGTTGATCACCGTCATTAGGCTGTTGGTGTCGCTGTGTTTATTTTTTCTTTATTTTATTTGATTTGTGTCGGTCTCTATGGAAACATTTTTTGTTCAATACAAAAACTGCACGCTTATGGAGGAATTATTCTTTGTGGAGGCTTCTTTTGAAAGTCAATGAAAACGTCCAACACGCACGCCACGAGATCTGATCCGATCAGAATAGATCAGATCAGAGCAAATTAAATTAGTTGTAGGAATGGATGTTTCTAATTCAATTGCATCATTCTGTTTCCGCTGAAGTTGTCATATCTTCGAAATTTATGTTACCAGGGAATTTTTTTCCTAGTGACACTCGAATGCCACTCGAACACAGGGATGGTCGGGATCACTTCGAAAACGGATGTTAGGCGGAGTCGAGATGTCGAACGAAAGGGAATTCCTCCTACCTGAAACCGAATTTGACTTCCGTTTCCCCTTGACAGGGGTTTTTCTTCACTGTAGGAGGGAAGGATGAACGATCGCGAGGACTCTTTGTCTGAGATCACTTTTTGCTCGAGCACGCAAAAATTTGCAGATCAAACAAAGGCAGAGAAATTGAAATTTTCGCCTTAAGATTCGCGTCGTTTTCGGCTGATCGCTTGCGTATTTCTCGCGTACTTTCCCGCAGTCACTCGATCGTGCCCGAACACACGAGCTGTCAAATGTCAACTGATTCGTACTCCAATATCGTTTGCATTCGTATGCCAACGCCGCCGAGCGGTTCTCACTTCGTCAGATATCCACTCTGGAAGCTCTTTCGATCCCGAGATATCGGTCGCAGTCGTCGCATTCTAAGCTGCGACGACGACGACTAACACGAGTAGAGGAGTCGCTGCATTTTGCACCCTACCAAAGGTCGGGGAGGCCTCTTATAGTTCCACATATGCATCGACGTATGCATTTTCGAACGGGGTGGATCATTATTTGATGGAAAAACCAACCTGTTCTTTCAGAAATCTCTATTTATAATGAGGTTTAATTATTGTCATGTATATATATGATTCATTTCAACAATTCAAAATTAACTATTCCTAATTATTTATAATTGGGATTTGTAAAATGTACGACGTTTCTACTGAATGTGCTGACATTGTTTGAAATTGACTGTAGGGCATGACGAAAGTCGCGTAAAATCCAAGTGATAATTTACGTTTTTTATGATATCAGCTCAGCGCTACGAGGTTGTCTGTTGTCGCTGTTGTACACGAAATGCATGATCTATTTTTCGCTCATTTCTACTCCCGGTAATTGAGAGCTTTTGCACTCTCTACCCGGATGAGTTCAAGTAACCGTTATGAATTTGGTTCCCGTATCTTGAAAGTTTCCTGATCTCTCATAGGCCGTTTTTGTATTACTCTTGATGAGAATTTCAAAATTATTCGCAAATTCTCTTATTCACTTTTACTCTCTGGATTTAGGAAATTATGTAAAGTGCTCTACAAAAAAACTTTTCGAAAATAATATAACACCTTTATTTTTATTATTATTATTCATTTTATTGTAATTATTAGTTTACATTATCAGCTAAGTATAGTATATTTATTACAAGTTTCGTTTTGAGTTGTTTTTAATACAATTGAATTCAACTATTGTTTTTATTCATATACAAAGATTATTTAGACAGTTTTATTTTTATATTTGCTGCCAATGCAAAAAGTTTTTTTTTAAAGTCATCATATATAGGTTGAAACCGAATAAGAATAAAGTTTTTATATTGCTTGTAAAATTTGTGAAATACAAGTGCTGCATATTAATTTCAGTTCACATAAAATGCATATTGTGAACGTGTAGTGGTTAAAAAGTAAAAAAGCCAAAAATTAGAAATTAAGAAAATATTTCTTTCGCGCCTAGTAAGAATAAAAAAATATAATAATAATATTGTAAAAATGGCAGAAGACGGAGATATTGCAGTTTTGTTGTTATTTTAACATTAAAGTTTTGTGATTCGCGCTGAACAAAAACGAGTACAAGAGTGAAAATGATTTATATAGTTACTGTACACATTTCATATATATTTTTTGTGTTTTCTCGTTTTGTTTTTTTTTTTTTTGTTTTATGGAAATTATAGCTATAAAAAATAATAAATTGACTTAAAGTAGTGACTATACATTTTGTTTTTTTCTTTTCTTTTCCTTTATTTTATTTCCTTCACTTTAGGTTTATCGTGAGCTCATCCTGGGGAATCGGTGTTTTAGAGCATCTTGCTATAAAACGCACACTAGTTCGCTGCACATGTGCATCGTTATAGCAAGTTACCATAAAACGTGATCCTCCCTGCGATGGCCGTTTCTTCGCTATTTTTCTTCTGTTTCGTTGTTACCATTTATCTTTCTCTATTTTATTAGTGATAGCAATTTAAAATTATTTAAATAAAAACAATCACAACAAGCATTCGATATTAAAAAAAAAATTAATATAAAACTTTAAATAATATAAAATCATTTCTCTGCACAATCATTGC
This sequence comes from Coelopa pilipes, assembly GCA_947389925.1. Taxonomy (NCBI): domain Eukaryota; kingdom Metazoa; phylum Arthropoda; class Insecta; order Diptera; family Coelopidae; genus Coelopa; species Coelopa pilipes. Next base: position 66,551,650 of record OX376696.1, on the reverse strand, counting down.
GGAAGCAAATGTAAACATTTAATTAAAATTGAAAACAAAACGCGCATTTGACTAACGTGCTAAGATTTATTTAAACGGTAATGCGAAGGATTAAAATTAATTGCGGTGTTAAAGTTATAGGTAGACACTCAAGTCCTCCATTAGTCGTCGTCTTGATCGTTATCGTCGTTGCTTTAGATAAAAACCAACCTAACCTGACCTGGCCTGACCACTTCTGATTCTGATTCTCCCGGTGTAGCCGCTGCACGCACAAATGTTCGCGATCGAGTCGAGTTCTCTTGGCAGTTGCGAGTGATTGTCTATATTTTGCTTAGTTCCATAAAATATACAGTGCTTAGTTAGCGTCTATTACCGATCGTTCGATCCATACAAAGGGCGGTTTTCTCCACAACCCCCTTCGTAGTTTTGAGCCCAACATTTGGCGCAGCTACCCGTGGCCCGTGGTCCATTTTCGATACACTGAGTATTGAATGTAGTTCTCTCTTTGTGCAGTTCATGAGGCAGTTTTCATTCGAATTTGCTTAGTTTTAGTTTAGTAGTTATTTATGAAGTGTCTGTCTTATCTTACATGGATCGTCGATCGTTTCACTTCTGTTAGTATAGTTGTATAGTTTTATATAGTTTAGAAAACCCACACCCTCTAAAGATTATATAGTTTAAATTTATACAAAACCTACGGTTACTTTTATAGTTTTTATAGTTTATATAGTTATGGTAGAAGTTGAACACTTGAATTGTTGAACATTGTATTATCGACTAATGGAGAAGTTGTCGTTGGGACGAGAAACATTCGGTAACCCCTGGCTGTGCCCTCGCAAAGGCTTTGGCAGTATTCGTAACGTGTCGCGCGGACTTTCTGCGGTCTCTTTTCAACGTCAGACGCTTGCTTCGTATATATGTACATGTGTCTGTTTATATAACTGTACAACATGGGGGAAATCTTCTGAATCTTCTGGCAGGGTTACCGCACGTTCTCGTTCTGGTCTGAGCGGGGCCCTACTTTCTACTAAATATGTATGTATGTATATACGAGAATATTTTCTTAAAAACTTTATACAATTAGTTCATTAATATTTCAATTTCAATTTTGACATTTTATATGCATATAGTTTCAGAAACTTTTATAACACATATAAAAACTTTTTTTTTTATTGCCTTCTTCAACATGGGCAATGGTCCTTTTTCGTTACGTCCGGATACTTTTTGCATGAGCTGGTCAAATATTTATCTCTTGTTGCTTTCATTTAATGAAATTCGTCTTAGTCTAGGATATTTCTACATAGTTTACTTGTTGATTTTCTTCTTTTTGTTGATTTCATTATGTCTTTACATTTTGGCAATTTTCTTTGCTTGTTCGACCACACCAACTGATCTGTTGTTGTTGTTGGTTGAATGGCGTGGGTTCGCTTAGTCTTAGTTGGTGCTTACGATAGATAGTCGGGTGTGGGCTCCGGCACGGCCTCGGGGTTCGTGAAGAGCGGGTTGGGGAACTCGGGCGGATGCGGCAGCGGGGCCAGGGTCTTGGGGCGCCTCCTATAGGCCATCAGCCAGCAGGAGACGGCGACCGCGACGGCCACCAGGGCCAGCAGGGCGGTGATCACCAGGGCGATGATGAGGCCCACCATCGACACGCAGATGTCCTCGACGCGCTGGGCGGCTGGCTTGACTGCAGGGCGGAAACGGAAATGAAAACGAAAACGGTGTTAATTATGGTCAGTCAATACATGCTCGGGGCTAATGGCAGGCGAACTTACTGTTGGCATCGCTGGTTCCCGGTCCGCTGCGCTTCTCGAAGGTCAGGATGGCGTTGGAGGAGATCGTGATCTCCTCGCGGAGCTGACCCTCCATGCCGGCGCTGGAGGCGACCGCCGTGGTCGGGGCCGTCGAGTTGTCGGCGATGGCACGGCGCCTCCTGCGACCGAAGGCGTTGTAGCCGCGGCAGTTGACCGGCTGGCACTTGCCGAAGCACACCCGGATGTTGCACTGGAAGCGGATGTTGTCGCTGGACGGGAACTTGAAGGCGTTGAAGTTGGCCAAGAGGCTGTTCGTGTCCGGGTTGTACTCCCACTCGCCGAAGATGGAGCTGTCGGTGGCGCAGCCGTTCTCGTCGGTCACGATGTACTCGTTCTCCACGTTGTCCTCCATCGTCTTGGCGATGCAGGAGCGCGCGAAGCCGCCGTAGATCGCTGGGAAAGGAACGGGAAGAGGTCAGTTGGATCGATCGAAGATCGTTTGGTTAGTGGTGGACTTACTTGCTGGCTCGACGTCCACTTGGAGCTTCAGGTTGTCACCGATTTCGGCCGAGTTGATCTCCTCGCCCTCGTGGGTGATGATGCGCATCTGGCAGATCGGCGGCGGGCCGGTGTTGGCGATCGTGCCCGCCGTGGTCAGCATCGAGACGTTGAAGCCGAGCGTCACGTTCTTCTCGCCGGTCTGGTACACGCACTTGATGTTGTAGGCCTGCGCCTTGTAGGTGACCAGTTTCGGGTGTTTCTGTATGACGAGGACAAAGCTGGCGATGTCCTTCACCGCCTGCATGCCGCAGCTGCCGAAGTGCACGCGGAAGATCTCGGTGCGCGGCACCGTCTCGCCGGCCAGGTTCACAACGCGTCGACACTCCTCGTCCTTGCTGTGGCCCTTCACGTACAGGACGCCGTTGAAGCCGGGCTCGGTGATGTGGATCTCGACCTGGACGCCGTCGGCCAAGCAGCTGACGACCATGTCGGGGCGCGGGAAGTCGGTGCGGAAGTTGGTGTGGTTGCAGATCAGGTCGGGGTTGCCGGTGTAGCCGGCGATGCACTGGCACTGGGCGCGATGGTTGACCGCGTTGCAGAAGGCGTTCACGCCGCAGGTCTTCAGCAGGCAGGGGTCCTCACAGACCCGCGTCTCCAGGTTGCAGTAGCGGTTGTCGGCGCAGTCCTCGTTCGTCGAGCACTCGGTGGTCACCGCGGGCACGCACTCGCCGGCCGGGGTCAGCCGGTAGCCGTGGTCCGTCGGGCAGATGCAGCGGCCGCGCTCGTCGATCACCATGCCGCGCTCCAGGGCGCACACGCAGTGGCCGGTCTCATCGACGCGGAAGCCCTGCTCGACCGCGCACGGCGTGCAGTACTCGTAGACGTCCAGGGCGGTGCCGGGCGGGCAGACGCACTGGCCGTCGATGTCGCGCACGAAGCCCTTCTCGATCACGCACAGCGAGCCTGGAAGGAGAAAACAGAAAGATAAGATCGTTCATCGAACCCCGAACCATCGACCAACTCACGTTTGTCACACTGGACGGCCGCGTTGCCGGTGTAGCCCTCGAGGCACTCGCAGATCATGGTGCGCACGGGGACGGTGTCCAGGACGCGGCACATGGCGTTGACGCCGCACGGCTGGGTGGCGTTGCACGGGTTCACGCACTCGCCGCGGATGCAGGCCGTCTGGGGGGCGCAGTCGCCGTCGTAGCGGCAGATGGGGACGTCGCGGACGGGCTCGCAGCCGTTCGTCCGGGCCACGGTGCCCGGCGGGCAGGCGCACTGCGGCCGGTGGTCGTAGACCTTGCAGATCTCCTCCATCGCACAGATCGCCGTCGTCTCGCACGGACTCTCGCACTTGCCGTTCACGCAGGCCTTGTCCGAGGGGCACTCGTCGTTGGAGCGACAGCCGAGCGGGGTGCAGGCGATGCGCGCGTTGCCCCGGAAGCCCGGAGCGCACTCACACACGGCCCGGTGGTCGACGGCCAGGCACTGGGCGTTCGAGCCGCACTGCTCCTGTTGGCAGGCGGGCACGCACAGTTGGTTGCGGCAGGCGTGCGTCGAGGGGCAGTCGGCGTTGATGGCGCACTCGACCTTGGAGCACTCGAACTCGGGGTTGCCCTCGTAGCCCTGGCGACACGTGCATACCGGCTTGTGGTCCTTGATGCGGCACTCGGCGTTCACCCCGCAGTTGCAGGGGTTGCGGCAGACGCCGCGGACGCAGGCCTTCTCGGCGGGGCAGTCGGAGTCGGCGATGCAGCCGCCGACCTCGACGATCGTCTGGGTGGGGCGGCAGGTGCCGCTGCCGCTGCTGATGTAGCCGTCGGGGCAGACGCAGATCATGGTGCGGACGGGGGCGGTGGGCGTGACCTCGCAGTGGGCCGGCTGGTGGCAGGGCTCGAGCACCAGGCACGGGTTGACGCACTGCTCATTGATGCAGGCCAGACGGGCCGGGCAGTCGGTGTCCAGTTTGCAGACGGGCTGCGGCTCCGGCCGGCAGTCGACGTACGGGTTGCCGAGGAAGCCGGCGGGGCAGCGGCAGACGGCCATGTGGTTCTGCGGGCGGCACTCGGCGCGCGGCGCGCACTGGTTGTCGTTGTAGACGCACGGGTTCACGCACTGCTCGTTGCGGCACATCTTGTCCGAGGGGCAATCGTTGTTCGAGACGCAGCCGACGACGCGGCAGCGCTCGTAGGCGTCGCCGCGGTAGCCGCTGCGGCAGCGACACATGGCGCGGTTGTTCTGGACGTAGCACTCGGCGTTGATGCCGCACGGATCATGGACCAGGCAGGGGCTGATGCAGTTGCCGTTCACGCAGGCCTTGCCCGAGTCGCACTCGCCGTCGACGCGGCAGCCGATGGAGCGGCAGACGGCGTACGGGTTGCCCTCGAAGCCCTCCTGGCAGGAGCAGGTGGCGCGGTGGTTCTGCACCTGGCAGATCGCGTTCGTGCCGCAGTTGCACGGGTTGCGGCACTGGCGGTTGACGCAGGCCTCCTGCTCGGAGCAGTCGGCGTCGGTGGAGCAGCCGGGCGGGCTCTGGAGCACGATCTGCTTGCACTCGCCGCGGGCGTCGGGCACGTACGAGCCGGGGCACTCGCAGACCATGGTGCGGACCGGGACGCTGTCGAGGACGCTGCACTGGGCCGAGCTGGCGCAGGGCGAGAGCTCGGTGCACGGGTTCTGGCACTTGGCGTCGATGCAGGCCAACCGACTCGGGCAGTCGCCGTCGTCCCGGCAGACCGGCTCGACGCGCGGCTGCTCGCAGAAGGAGTAGGGGTTGCCGAGCGGCAGGTGGTCGGGGCAGCGGCAGACGGCGCGGTGCTGCAGCGCCTGGCAGAGGGCGTTCTGGGCGCAGGGGCTCTCGAGGCAGGGGTCGACGCAGTGGTTCCTCACGCAGGCCTGGTTCGAGGCGCACTCGTAGTCCGAGTGGCATTCGACGCGCACGCAGCGCTCGAAGGGATCGCCCTCGAGGCCGGCGGGGCAGCGGCAGGTCGCCCGGTGGTTGCGTCCGAAGCACTCGGCGTTGAGGGCGCACGGGTCGGAGACCAGGCAGGGACTGACGCACTCACGGTTCACGCACTGCAGGTCCGCAGAGCACTCGTCGTCCGACTGGCAGCCGACTTGGACGCAGCCGAACTGGGCGTTGCCCGAGTAGCCGGGCTTGCAGTAGCAGATCGGGTGGTGGTTGCGGACGAGGCACTCGGCGTTGGGGCCGCAGTTGCAGGGGTCGACGCAGCGCTCGTTGACGCACGACTCCGTCAGCGGGCAGTCCGAGTTCGCCTTACAGCCGACGGTGGAGACCTCGGCGGCTGAAAGGGGGAGGGCAAGAAAAGTGAGTTCGAGTGATTCGTGGAGAGTCGGCGATGGGGACTCACGAGGAATGCAGCTGATGCGGGCGTCGCCGCTGTAGCCGGGCGGGCAGCGGCAGACGGGCTGGCGCTCCTGGACGTGGCAGTAGGCGCCACGGCCGCACGGGTTGGTCACGCACGGGTTCACGCAGAGCTCGTTGCGGCAGACCTTGTCGTTGGGGCAGTCGTCGTTCTTGGTGCACTGGGCTCCCGGGGTCTTGGGCTGTTCGTGATCTGCGGACAGAAGGGAGTGGATTACATTAGCCGGAAAGGGAGAGGAGCAGACCGATGGATGACTCACCGATCCTGTTGCAGGCCACGCGGGGGTTGCCCTCGTAGCCGCGCGGGCAGCTGCACTCGGCGTAGTGGTCTCGGGACCGGCACTGGGCGTTGATGCCGCAGCGCTCCAGCTGGCAGGCCTCGACGCAGACGCCGCGCTGGCAGACGTCGCGGTTGCCGCACTCCTCGTTGTGCTGGCAGCCGGCGACGACGTCGTGCCGGATGGCCACGCAGTTGCCGGAGCTGTCGGTGATGGTGTCGCTGGGGCACTTGCAGATCATCGTGCGCAGCGGCAGCGTGTCCAGGACGGTGCACGTCTGCTGCGGGGTGCAGACGTGCGGCGTGTCGCACGGGTTCGCGCAGCGCTGGTTGATGCAGGCCAAGCGCGGGGCGCAGTCGCCGTCCATGGTGCACTCGGGCTGCGGTTGCTGTGGAGTCTTTGGCGGCTCACGTGGCAGGCTGCACTCGACGAACGGATTGCCGCGGTAGCCCGAGCGACACTCGCAGTGCGGCTGGTGCTGCCGGGCCAGGCAGATGGCGTTGACGGCGCAGGTGTCCTCGTCGCAGACGGGGCGGCAGACGCGGTTCAGCCGGTCGCAGGCCTCGTGGTCGGCGCAGTCCTCGTTGTACTGGCAGTGGCCGGTGATGCACGACACGAAGGGGTTGCCCTGCGTGCCCGCCGGACAGACGCACACGGCCTGGTGGTTCTGGGGCTCGCAGCTGGCGCCGGTGCCGCAGCGGACGTTGCCGAAGGTGCAGGGATTGACGCAGTTCTCGTTGATGCAGGCCTTGTCGTACGGGCAGTCGGAGTTCGCCTTGCACTCGGCTGTGGGGGAGGACACGGCATTAGGTTGGCATCAGTTGGTTCAAGTGAGGTTCAAAGGGGGTTCAAGGGCAGAGAAAGAAACTCACGTTTGAAGCACTGGATCTGCGGGTCTCCGCCCCAGCCGGCCGGGCAGGAGCAGATCGGGCGGTTGTTGGAGACGCGGCAGACGGCGTTGCCGGCGCACGGATTCGCCTCGGCGCACGCGTCCTGGCATCGCTTGTTGATGCATGCCATCGTCGGCGAGCACTCGGAGTCGTGGGTGCAGCCGGCGGTGATTTGGGCTATGGGAGGCGAATCGATCAATGAATTGGGTCAAAAAGAGCAATGGAGGAGCATCGACTTACGTGGTTGGTAGCAGTTGACGAACGGATCGCCCTGCGTTCCCTGGGGACACGAGCAGACGGCGCGGTGCTGCTGGGCCAAGCACTCGGCGGTGCGGGCGCACGGCGAGGAGTCGGTGCAGGGATTCACGCAGACGCCGTTGCGGCAGGCCTCGGTCGCGGCGCACTCCTCATTCGACTGGCAGCCATGGTCGCGGGCGGGCTCTGCGGGGAGGAACGAAACAAATACCGTCAGAAGGGCGATCGTGGTGGGCGGGCTGTCGGGAAGGTGCCAAGTTTCGATAGGTGTGTGTGAAAGAAGGATGTCTTTCTATGACTGTCTATACAACGGTGCAAGTCAACAGTAAGGTAAACAATAACAACAACAACACAACTATGAGGTTAAAATGAGGGTGGTGCATGGTCATGTTGGAGGATCGCTGGGATCCCTTGCTATGTACAAACGCATTACCACCCACTGGGCGTATTTACAAGCTGCAAACGAGGCTGGCTCAAAAGAAACAAGAGTTATTTCGTGGCCACCCCCATCGAGTTGGAGGCGGGCATTTCGCGGACTGTGGGTATGTGTGTGTGGGACGGTGTAGGGTGCGACGGGGCGAACCTACCTTTGCGACATCCGACGTCGGCGTCGCCCACGTAGCCGGGCTCGCACTGGCAGCTCATGGTGCGCAGCGGCAGGGTGTCGACCACCGAGCAGATGGCGTTCGGGCCGCACGGATGGGTCACGGCACACGGGTTCTTGCACTCGCCGCCGAAGCAGGCCAGCTTCGTGGAGCAGTCGGCGTCCATGGTGCACTGCGGGGCGACCTTGACCTCCTCGATCGCGCAGCGGACCGTCGGGTCGCCGCTGTAGCCGGGCGGGCAGCGACACTGCGCCCGATGGTTGTCGACGCGGCACTGGGCCCCGACGCCGCAGTCGGCGCAGGGGTCCTCGCAGCGCTCGTTGCGGCAGGCCAGATGGAAGGCGCACTCGTCGTCCCTGGTGCACTCGGGCCGGTCGCAGCGCAACAGCGGGTTGCCGCGGTAGCCGTCGCGGCAGTGGCAGCGCGCCCGGTGGTTGAAGTCGGTGCGGCAGACGGCGTTCACGCCGCACTGGGTGAAGGGGCAGGGGTCGGTGCACTGCTTGTTGATGCAGGCCTCGGTCGCCGGGCACTCCTCGTCCGACCGGCAGCCGATCACGTAGCAGTTCTGCAGCGCGTTTCCGGTGAATCCTAAATCGCGATAGAGTTTCAGTATATTCATCCTTGCGGGATTGACTTCGCTACTCACCTTCATTGCAGACGCAGAGCGGGCGGTGCAGCTGGACGTGGCAGCGCGCGTTCTGGCCGCAGATGTTGGCCAGCTCGCAGGGGTTCTGGCAGACCTGGTTGACGCAGGCCTTGTCGTTGGAGCAGTCGCCGTCGCTGAGGCACTCGGGCCGCGGCGTCGGCACCACCTCGACCTGCTGCAGGCACTGGCTGTAGGGCGAGCCGTAGAAGCCGGGCGGACACGTGCAGACGGCCTTGTGGTTGACGGCCGAGCAGATCGCGTTCAGGCCACACGCGTTCACGCACGGATCGCGGCAGCGCTGGATGACGCAGGCCCGGTCGCGGGAGCAGTCCTCGTTGGTCACGCACTCAGGGTAGGTGCAGGTGGCGGCTCCGTTGACGACGCGGCAGATGCCGTTGCTGCGGCAGGGCGACGGGTTGCAGGGGTCGACGGGCTCCGCCTTGGGCGGCGTGTGGCACTCGACGAACGGGTTGCCCACCATCGAGCTGGGGCAGCTGCAGATCGGGTTGTGGTTGACCGTCTGGCACTGGGCGCCGTAGCCGCAGACGCCGGGGCAGGGGTCGACGCATTTGGAGTTCACGCAGGCCTTGTCCTTGGAGCAGTCCGAGCTCAGCGTGCACTCCGGCCGACAGCCCTGGCCGAGCGGGTTGCCGAAGTAGCCGGGCAGACACTCGCACACGGCCTGGCCGCGCTGCGTCTTGCAGACCGAGTTAAGGCCACAGGGCGACGGGTAGCAGACGTCGATCTTCTCCTGCGGCGTCTCCTGGACGACAATCGGCGAGCAGTGCTCGAAGGCGTTGCCGGTGTAGCCGCTGGCGCAGGAGCACATCGGGATGTGGTTGTTCACGGAGCAGATCGCCTCGACGCCGCAGGTGCCCGGACAGGGGTCCTGGCACTTGGAGCGGATGCAGGCGCGGTTCGCCGGGCACTCGGAGTTGCCGACGCACTCGGGCCGGCAGCCCTCGTAGGGGTTGCCGATGTAGTCGTTGATGCACTCGCACGTGTAGCTGTCGCCGCGCACGCGGCACTCGCTGTTGGTGCCGCACGGCGAGGGGCGGCAGGGGTTGCGCGGCTCCTCCTTCTGCGGCGGCAGAGCTGTGTAGTGGGGGGAGAGAGAGAAAGAAAGGTCACCGTAAGTGAGGGTTCTTCAGGGTCTCTAACATGGGTTCCTAATGCCTAATGCCTAATGCCTAATGCCTAATGCCTTTGCCTATGCCTATTGCCTTACTTTTGGGCAGCTCGTAGCAGCCGGCGAAGGGGTCTCCGGTCATGCCCGCGGGGCAGTGGCAGTTGGGGATGTGCAGGGTGACGCGGCACTCGGCGCCGTGGCCGCAGGAGCCGGGGCAGGGGTCGCGGCACCGCAGGTTGATGCACGCCCGGTCGTTCGGGCAGTCGTCGTTGCTGGAGCACTCGGGCCGGCAGTTGGGCGGCGTGCCCGTGTACTCGGCCAAGCAGGCGCAGCGCGCCGAGCCGTCCTGGTTGGTGCACTGGGCGTTCGGGCCGCATGGCGAGGGCCGGCAGGGGTCTTTGGGCGCGGTCGGCGGCTCTTCGCGGCGAATCTCTGCCGAGGGGGAAAAGAGGAGCGATGTTAGTGGGGTTCATGGGGTTCCACTGGGGTCGCCGAGGTACCTATGAGGGAGCACAGGGTGTGCGGGTTTCCGGTGTAGCCGCGACGGCACTCGCAGTGGGCCCGGTGCTGCACGGCCTGGCAGTCGGCGTTGAGGCCGCACTGGCCGGGACAGGGGTCGACGCACTTGTTGTTCACGCAGGCGTGGGTCGGGGCGCAGTCCGAGCTCGCGTAGCACTCGAGCCGGCAGTTGGGCGGGCTGTCGATGTAGCCGGTGATGCAGGAGCAGATCGCGTTGCCGGCGCGCTCCACGCACTGCGAGTTCGGTCCGCACGGCGACGGCTGGCAGGGGTTACGCGGCTGGGCTGGGACTTCGCGCACCGGGTCGCACTGGACAAAGGCGTTGCCTGTCATGCGTTCAGGGCAGCGACACATGGCGATGTGGTTGGTGGCCTCGCAGAGCGCGTTGCGGCCGCAGGTGCCGGGGCAGGGGTCGACGCACTTGTGCCGGACGCAGGCCCGGTCGCGGGCGCAGTCCGAGTTCAGGACGCACTCGGGTCGGCAGCCCACCAGGGGGTTGCCCGAGTAGTCGGCGATGCACGAGCACTGGCCGTTGTTGCACACGGCGTTGGGGCCGCAGGGCGAGGGGTTGCACGGGTCGGCGGGGGCGGCGGGTCCTGCAATCGGGGTGGGAGAGAGAAACGACGGTTGAGAAGTCTGTGGCATGGTCTTCGCAGGGGTTTGCATCGTACTTGGCGGCGGGGTCGGGGGCAGCAGGCGACAGCTCTGGAAGGGGTCGCCGGTGTAGCCGGCCGGGCACGAGCAGCTCGGAGTGTGGTTGATCACGTCGCAGAGGGCCGCGAAGCCGCAGGATCCGGGACAGGGGTCGCGGCACCGCTCATTGAGGCAGGCCTGGTTGCTGGGGCACTCGGAGTTGATCGTGCACTCGGGCCGGCAGTTGGGCGGCGCTCCGATGTAGTTGTCACGGCACGAGCAGGTGGCGGCCCCGTTGACCTCGCGGCACTGGGCGTAGGGTCCGCACGGGGACGGGATGCAGGGGTTCGTCGGCGTCGCGGGCACGTCTTGTTTCGCTGCAAGGGACAGAGACAGAGACAGAGGTCCATCAGGCGAGTCCTTGGACGGCGACTGCGGTCAAGTCTTACGTATGATGGGGGAGCAGCGGGTGAAGGCTTCTCCCGTGAAGCCCGGCTTGCAGGAGCAAAGCGGGCTGTGGTTGCGCACGCGGCACTCGGCGTTCACGCCGCACGAGCCGGGACAGGGGTCGACGCACTTCTGGTTGATGCAGGCCTTGTCCGAGGCGCACTCGGAGCTGACCACGCACTCGGGCCGGCAGGCAGGCGGGCTGCCCACGTACTCGGGCAGGCAGGAGCACACGGCCTGGCCGTTGGACTCGCGGCACTGGGCGTTCGCTCCGCACGGCGACGGCTGGCAGGGGTTGACGTAGACCGGTGGGGATGCTGGCGGAGGGCAGAAGGAGTTTAGTACGATCCGTTACACCACCATTATCTAATCTAACTAATCTAAGCATTAGCGAAGCGTTCGAAAGCGTCTTATTATCATAGGCAGGAAGCAGTTGCGTTCATACTTAATATAAGAAGTTGGCGTAAATGAACTTATTCGTAATCGGTACGCAAGGGGCGAAGCGTGAGTAGAGAAAGCAAGTTAACCTAGCGATAAGTCAGACAATTCAGGCGGGGGGTGTCGGTTGGGGTGCCAAAGTCGCTGAAGGGTGCAGGCAGGGGCAGATCAGGGGCTCGGTTAATGGCAGAGAGGTCAGCAGGCGGGAGTTCAGAGTGAGTTCGGGTGAGACGGAAGAGCAGTTAAAGGCAGACCAAAGGTTTAGGAGGTTTAGGAATTTCGAATCAGGAGCAGTTAAAGACGGTTTAAGGTAGTTTAAGAATTTCGAATCAGGAGAGCTCGGGTGAGCCGGAAGAGCAGTTAAAGGCAGAGACTAAAGACGGTTTAAGAATTACTAAGTTCGGAGACACGGAAGCGCAGTTAAAGGTAGACCAAAGGTTTGGGGGTTTAGGAATCAGGAGCAGTTACAGGTAGACCAAATGTTTAGGAGGTTTAGGAATTTCGAGTCAGGAGAGTTCGGGTGAGAGGGAAGATCAGTTAAAGGCAGAGACTAAAGACGGTTCAAGAATTACTAAGTTCGAAGAGTTCGGGAGCGACGGAAGAGGAAGAGAACGGTTAGAGGCAGACCAAAGGCGGGTTAAGAGGTTTAAGAATTTCGTGTCAGGAGAGGTTTGGTGAGAGTAAAGAGCAGTTAAAGGCAGACTGTAGACGGAGATTTAAGAGTTTCAAATCAGGAGCAGGTAAGGGTTTAGTGGGGAAGATAAAGTGTGAGGTCCGGCGAGATTAGACAATGTTAAGGGGCTGCGGGTGGCTTTCGACATGGCGAGGCTTCATCTTACGTTCATCCTTCCTAGGGGGCAGGCACAGTTTGTAGGGGTCGCCGATGTGGCCCCGCACACAGGCGCAGTTGGGGACGTGGTTCACGACCTGGCAGATGGCGTTCAGGCCGCACGAGCCGGGGCAGGGGTCGCGGCAGCGCTGGTTCTGGCACGACCGGTCGGCCGGGCAGTCGTTGTCGCTGATGCACTCGGGCCGACAGCCCTCGTAAGGGTTTCCGAAGTGATCGGGCAGGCACTGGCACACGCTGATGCCGTGCCGCGGCTGGCAGAGGGCGTTCGGGCCGCACGGACTCGGGCTGCACGGCAGGGCCACCTCGGTGGGCGGCTCCTGCTGGCGGACGCAGGCGCGGAACGGGTCGCCCACGTGGTCGGCAGGGCAGTAGCACATGGCGCTGTGGGCGACCACGCGACACTCGGCCGCCTGGCCGCACGAGCCCGGGCAGGGGTCGGCGCACTTGCGGTTGATGCAGGCCCGGTCGGCGGCGCAGTCGGCGCTGGAGACGCACTCGGGCCGGCAGTGCGGCGGCGCCCCGACGAACTCGGGCAGGCACGAGCACTGGGCGCTGCCCGAGGCGGCGGCGGTGCAGCGGGCGTTGGGGCCGCAGGGCGAGGGCTGGCAGGGGTTGGGCGGGGTCGGCTTCTCGTCGCGGACTGGAGCACTGGGCGGAGGTCGGGAGACGGCTGAAAGGACGATGGGCACGAGCGTGGTTAGAGGGAGAACGATCGGAAGAGAAGGGAGTCGTCGGCATACTTATGGGGCGGCAGGCGATGAGGGGGTTGCCGGTGTACCGGGGTGGACACGTGCAGCGCGGCGTGTGGCTCTGCACGTGGCACTCGGCGTCGAGGCCGCAGGCGCCCGGACAGGGCGGCTTGCAGCGCTGGTTCATGCAGTACTGGTCCAGCGGGCAGTCGGAGTCGGCCGTGCACTCGGGCCGGCAGGAGGGCGCGGAGCCCACGTAGCCGGGCAGGCAGGAGCAGACGGCCTGGTCGTTGACCTCGCGGCACTGCGAGTAGGCTCCACACGGCGAGGGCACGCAGGGGTGGCTGGGCACGGGTGGAGGCGTGGGGGCTGCAACGGGGACAGAGGCGGGTGAGTCAGAGTCAAGGGCCGGATGAGGGCGTGGTCATACTTGGCGTCGGGTCGCAGCGGGTGAAGGCGTTGCCGGTCATGCCGTCGGGACACGAGCACATCGGGATGTGGTTCGTCACGTGGCAGAGGGCGTTGAGGCCGCAGGTGCCGGGGCAGGGGTCGCGGCAGCGCTGGTTGACGC